>CM012451.1:20654286-21229389 GCA_003999625.1 Oryzias javanicus
GTGCACACCAAGTAACCAAATTTTTTATTTTGCTTTAAAAAAAATTTTTTTTTACCTTAAATTTTCTCTTTTCCCTTAATATCCCTTTAGGGGCTCCATAACATCTTCATATCAGGGCAAGGCACTTTTTTTTGGCTGTTCTTAAATACCTACTTTTCTTGGGCTGTTTTATTCTTCAAAAATACAGTCTTTTCTGAAGTCTAAAGGCAAACACTCTTTTGGAAGGGAGATTCATCTTTGGAGCCACTCATTTTGTTTGCTGGTTACATAAAAAAAGGCAAAATTGCTTTTGTGCTTTTCTTGACTCAATTCTTGTAAAGCAAGTGTATGGATAACAAAAAAAAAAAAAAGAAAAACTTTTGAACTGGTGGGTCTCCGGAGTGCTAGCATGCCTCTGACCCTCGCTCTTTATTGTTTCCCAGCACTTTATCGTCAGACGGGAACTCTGAGTGGGATGCAGGTTCAGTGGGATGTTCTCACATTATTTATTGCTTTTCATTCTGCACGGAGGCTGATGTTGGTTGATGCTGACATGTGCTGCAGGATTCTCCTTTGCCGTTTTAGCTATGCTGACACCACCTGTGCATGACTCATGCATCGCCCGACGCTTCCCTTTGAGTTGAGCATTCTTTTTAGTTATTAGATGTGAAATCTTTTCAATATTTAAAAGCCCTTTTCAGCAGCCTGGGACTGGACTGACAATATGTAAGCCATGAATTATTTAGGAGAATAGTTTAAACAGACAAGCCGCAGCAGGATCTTTTTTTTTTTTTTTTGGGATCTCTGATATGAAACAAGAGCCAGATAGAAATGTTTATGTGACACCGTGTGCACATGATTTAAAATGTAGGCTGGCATGTGTACAAGATGAATGTTTTATATTGCATGATGTGGCACAAAGGACCTGAGGGTGTTTGTTCGTCTGCTGGGAAGGCAATTTCATAATGCAGCTGTATTACACAACAGTGATACAGCATTTTGATCCTGAAGACAAATATTTATGTACGCCGAGAGCTATACGTGCAACTTTTTTAATCTAAATCTCCAGTGTTTCATTATCACTTCTTTGTGGATCATTTTTTTGTACGAAGCAGAAGGAACGGCTGCTGGTGATGCAGCAGAAAAATCCTTTTTCAAGGTGAAATGCATATTAAAAACTGTTATCAAACGTAGGAAACAAAGAGAGGAAGCTCTGCCAGGCAGATAATGCAAAACTCTATAAACAGCAGTATATCTGTCTCATCACAAGCCAAGATATCTATCTTGTAAAAGTTTACTACAAAATGAATCTGAGTGATGCTGGTAGGAATGGAGCAGTTTATTTGACTTGAGTAAAGATGGAGTGAAAGAGATGGAGCAAGTTGGAAAAATAACAGGTTTTTTTTACCCTTTTGTCACGTTTTTAATTTAAAATAATGATTAAATATCCAAAGTTAAAGCTAATTCTTGGACTTTCACTTGCTTATTCACACGAAAGCTTGAATATTTATCCTGTAAAACCAGAGCTATATATGTAAAAAAAGAAGTTAAGAAAAACCTCTGAGACGTCACTAAACCCCTTTTCGTATTACATGCATTTTTTTAAGGGGAATAAATATTTTGTGTTCAATTTTTTATTTTCAGATTTTTAAAGACCCCCGTGACCATCTTTTTATCTAGGCGTTCCCAGTTGAATTTTAATGGCAATTATGCCAATATTTGTCAAAACTGTAATTTTCTCAGTCTAAGACAGTTTTTCATTGGTGCGGAACAACTCCACCCCCCCTTCCCATTACCCATAACTGAGAATTCTTTGTTTACATGCTTTCTTGCTATCTTACACCCCCAACTTAACATTAGTTGGGGTGGACGATACTGGGAATTTGGGTATCGATCTGATACCAAGTAATTACAGCGATAGTTTTGTCCATATTGATACTGACACTTCCTTTTGAAATTCCTTTTATATTAATTAGTTGTATAATATAATTGTATAAAATCAATCAAACTTTATTTAAAAAAAGCGCTTCTCAAACTGCAAGTGGATCAAAATGGAGGCTTGTGACCCGCCCCGTGTATTTTCTACACAACAAACAAGACTATTTTTCCATGCGCTCCTGATTCACCACTATTTGAATAAAAAGTACTCCGAAAATCAATATTAACCTATTAAATGTTCTTCATCTTCAAAAAAAAAAAGTCACAAAGATATGTTTTAAACATTAAAAGCACAACTTTTGTAGGAGTGTTTTTTTTTTAAAGGTAAAGCACCTAAAGTTATTTTTGCTGCCAAAAACATTATCAGTCCAGAGGAAGAGCAGGAAAAAAACACACAAACAAAGAATTAAAGAATAATTAAAATCCCAAATTAAAGTAAAAAAAAAAACAAAAAAAACCCAGCCCCATTAGCATTTTTGAACCGCTTGCATTTCATCCTAGGTATGCTGAGCAATTTACTGCAATGGAACTGACAGAGTGGTGTAAAATGCAACGTTCTGACACCGGTCACACTTCAGGCACTTGCAATTAAAAAGTTGTTTATCACAGCTCCCAGACATTGTACTGAAAAGCATAGCAATGAGCTGCAGCACTTTAATCAGAATTAAACAGTTTTAAGAATTTAACTATCCCAATGAAAGACGATAACTGCTCCTGTTTTTTATTTTTTAACCGTTTGCTTTACAGCAAATGTAAAACTCAAATGAATAATTAAAATGTGTTTTTTTAATTTAAATTATCAAGTTGATGCTGTTTTGCTGCAGGGCAAAGGGGCTTCTCTCAAGATTTTTGCTGGAAAGTCAAATATGTGATCTTTATGAAATCTCTGGCCTAAAAGTCTAGTTTTATTAAGAAAAAAAGTCACATTTTCTTGTTCCGAGCATAAAAATCTGACGCAGGACAGTGCAAACGGAAAATCAATCTTCACTGCCTGTATAATTAAGCAGGCTTTAAACAAAACCAGCAGCTATTCTCAGTAATGATGCAGCAAATTAAAATGATAATGACTAAAGACTGGAGTGCTGCGCCTCAGAAAGGGAACTCATTGCCTATAAACTTGTGGTTTTGTGTGCACCAGGAATGCAAACACAAACGTTTCCTGTGGTCATCTGTTCTTTCACATTCCAAAGTTGTTTCCCAAAAGCGGTTTCTTAACCAATTTGTTTGTGACTGGCAAACTCAAATGGCAAATTTCCACTTTGTTTGCATTTTTGAATGTTTCCAAATAATTCCAGTATGACTTAATTTGACCTTTGCTTCAGAGAAATTGATTTTTGAACACATTTGTTAAGAAAAGAAGATTCCTACAGTGTGCATTTGTATCTGATTGTGTGTTTTGTGCATTGATCCATCTCCAGATTGTTTTTTTTGCCTTGTCATTGCTTCCTCACTTCCTTCCTTCCTTCCTTCCTTCCTTCATCATGACACTCAGCAGGGTTCTCTGTCAGCCGGTGATCTTTATATCTTCTCTTCCCCCTCACTGTTTTACCCTCAGGATGAAGATGTCTTCTATCCTGGCCTGTAATGTATTCTTCACCGCAGCGTTTGCACTTCAGCAGCCTTTACCTGCAAAACCAGAAGTCAAGGGGATGACACAAACTAATATTTGAAGTTAATGTGATAGGAAAGCTTAAGTTTGATATGAGTCATTTTTGATAAACTTTAGTGACGATTACCACAACTAGTCTTTGAGGCAGTGGAGCGCAGGGACAAAGCAAGAGATCCAGAGATGGTTGGTACTCGTGGTAGATGGTTCTGGAGATAAGGAACAGTTCATGAGCTGAGTGCTGGAGGTTGAGAGGAAACTTGGGTTTGGACAATAAATACTGAGCAACTGCCTGGTACAATACCCAAAGATAGGCAATGATCTGGCGATGAATACTGGAAGCTGCAGAGCTTAAATGCTGGGGATGAACAGCTGTGATGATGAGGTGAGTACCGACTCCTGCTGGAGGGCCACTCCCAGGCTGCATGACACCCACGATCCAACCAGATCGATCTGTTTGAGGCGGAATCAAACTGAATCGACCAATATTACTGAATCGATACCAAATTGAATTAATATCGTGAAATATTATTTGCATTGAGACACTATAATGTAAAAACAACAAAGTGCAATCACACGGAACAACACAACGTGTGAAAAGACTTAAAATCTTAAAAACATGACCGTACAGTGTGGGAGAATGTTCTAATGATTTTCAGTTTATGGTATTTTTATGTGTAAAAACAGAAGTGGGTTAGAAAAAAAGAAATTGAAGTTACAAAAAGGTTCCGGTTACTAACTGATGTGCATCAGATAGTAACTTTTTTTTTCCATTTTTTTTTTGTTAAAAATTTAGGTTAAAAAAAGCGTTTTTTTTTTTCTTCTACAAATTAAAGTAAAACTATGTTTTTTTGTCTGTTTTAGTTTTTTATCGTGGTTACTATCTGGTGCGCACCAGTTAGTAACTTAATTTTTTTTCACAATTTTTTTCTCTAAAAATGTAATTTAAAGAAGTGTATATGTTTTTTTGCTTTAAAAATTGCAATTTTGTTCCTGTAATTTTTAGAAAAAAAATTGAATTCATCTTTTTCTTTATTTTTCTCTTTCAATGTCCCTTTAGAGGCTCCATAGCAGTGGCCCTCACTTTTCACTTTTTTTAAAAAATTAACAATCAACATTTTAAAAATGAGCAAGAAAGTGTCACACAACAGTGTCACCACACGTTTACAACGGCTTATAACGTAATTTTATTTTAAGAGAGAAAGTTGGGTCCTGGTGGAAAGTTCAACACAAACCTTTGCACCCATTTGGACATGCCTGGTTTATTCCCATGACGTATACATTTATTAGTCATTTTCAAAAATATAATTCAATAAACTAATATTTGTTTTGAAGTTTTCCATCATTTAAACATGAAAGGAATTTTTAAAAATATCTGTTGCCTTTAAAAACTACTACAAAGATGCAAAACACATGACATCGCATATTGATTTGCTGCTAAAAAATTATATTTTGAATTAATATAACTTCAAAACATTAAGCAAATTGTCGTATTACTTTGAATGCTTTAATATATGCTCTAAACTTGTTTCAGCAGGAAACAACTCTGGTCACAACACAAGCATTCAATAACAATAGTCGGTCTTTTCACTCATCAATCAAAGCTTGTTCCTGTTGCATAAATTTCAAGAGAGTTTGAACCTTGTCAGAATATAATGTCAAGCCGTTAAATTTAATGCTTTTGGATGAACAGAAAGGCACTTAGTCACTAAAGAGAACCCTCTCAAAGAGTTTCTAAGTGTACATGCTGTTGTTTTATACCTTGCAATGCACAAGACATAACACGGTTGAGGCTTTTAGTGGAACCATATATTTCTGTTTAGTTTGAAAATGTTTTATTTAGAAAAAGAAAGCCATGCTTTTAAGCCTTTAAGGAAGCGACTGACTATTTTGGAGGCATGATTGACAATCCTGTGACAGCAGCCCTAACAATGGGAAAACTACAATCAATTTGGCAGTTTACTCTTAAAATGACACAGATTTTAGTTTTATCTAGCTCTTTAGATTTTTCTTCTCTCCTGCATGCTATTCCACATTTTTTGGGCTTAAGAAAAACAAGCATACAATCTATATGAATGGCAAATGCGTTATCTTGTTAATTGCATTTTAGTTTTATTTTGAAAAGTGTAGTTTTTAATGTTTTACTTCCTGTTTGTGGTTTTTGCAATATTATAATAATATTTTTCTCCCCCCCCCCCCTCCCTTGAAATAATAGCTGGTTCTTATGGTCACTTTAAGTAAAAAACAAAAACAAAAAAAACAAATCAATTTAATTTTATAAATGCATAAAAACAAGAGAAGGTTTAATTAAAGGTAGAAAAAAATCCACCTGAATGAACGGGTTATAATAGAAGATTAGCCCTCTTATTGCTCTTCACAACTACAATATAAAGATCTAATCAAATGATATTTTTTTGTATTAACTTGTTTACAGCTCATTTCTTTGGAAGCAGGCTGTGACTGACATGCGTAAAGTGAAAATGAGTATAACCTCAGGCTATGTTCCAGATCTTGAAACGTCTTTAAAGAAACATGCAACGCTTCTTTTTCTCACCCCGTTTTAACCCCTTTTTTTGCATTTATTTATAATTTCTAAGATAGTAGTACCATACCCTCTGAGCATGCTCAGCAAACCGGTTTTAAGTCGGGTCATCTCCCTTCTAACATTGGGGGATTGATAGATTCTCCACTGCCAAACACACAATCATTTATGTCTGCATGTTTTACATGTTACCTCTACACTGATCAAGATTTGTCGTCTTGCCGTTGGATGTCCTCATCTGGTGGGGGGTGGGGTGGGGGGCTTGGGCCGCCATAGCTGCGGCTGCTCTTGTTGCCATGGGCTCAATGTGCTGCAGTCAGACTTCTCTTTTACATTCAGTCACACTTCCACTCCTCCACATACAAACTCAACCAGACACACACACCTGCTCACCGCTGCATGAACACAGCCACTGATACGCATGCAAGCACAATTGATGTAGGACATCTGTAACATATGGCAGTGCATGTAAAGGTATATAAACCCACGAGAGTGAAGATTAGAATTGATAGTGTGTGCAGCTTCATGTTGGTCTGCATAGAATGTTTATTCATGTTTAAATGCAGAAGATCATGCTGATGTGTGTGTTTTGAGGATATATCATCCTTCAACATGCCTTATACACATGTGTGCCATTGATGTATGTTATTTAAATACTTAAATAAATAAAGAGCAATCAACCTTGGAAGTACGTCAAGAACCGTCTTTGCAGTGGACCATCTGATTCTGACTGTTCTCCCTCAAATAAACAAAGAACGACAAACACAGCGGATGGTCAATTCCAGCTCAAATAGAAACAAAAAACAACATTTTTTTTTTTTAATTGAATGGGCCTAAGCTGCTAATATTGTGGGCTGGGAATAGCTGCCTATAGGATTGATTAATTTTATTTCAAGCATAAACTGTGGACAATACAAGTAAAAATAAATAAAATCACAGACTTTTCAAAGTCTACAGAAATAAGGAAATGCACTGATTAAAAAAAGCTACAATTGTCACATTTGATTCATTAAATATGGTGATAATTAACTAAAGTCAACAGAGTTTGATTGTTTTAAAATGAGTGGGAACTTAAACGAACTTATATAATCTCATCCCCGTAGTTAATTCATATTACCACCAGTGTGTGAATGGGTGAATAGGTCTGTGGCTATACAAGTATATGTCATACACCATTTATAGCGCTGTATAGTTTTAATAATCCAGTTCTGATCTGATCATATATGCTCAAGAGAGTATTTAGATATTAAAGTGAAATAATAAAAAATTAGTTCACTACAACAACTGGTCCCCTAGAAAAAAAAATCTAAAAGTCTCAACATTTGAAAAGAAAAAACAAAGAAAATTAGCAAAATAAAATGTCCTAATGGGACAAGAAAAAGTCCAATCAGTTTAATTTTTAGGAAAAAAACCTGGTCATTTTCTTAAACTAAAATTATTTTTTTGCTATTTAAAAACTATATTGATACAGAAACAAAGGTAATGTTACTCTCTTAAAAATCAGTTTTTGTGATGGTAAATATATCAGGTCAGCCAACCAGTTGATGGTAGAAAAAAATTGAATTGATTCACAAAAAGTCTTTCCAAACATATTTGTTAAATTTGAATATTAAATTATGACATTTATGAACATTTAATATCATTATTGTTAATTCTAACACAGATCAATTTTCCAAATTACCTGTAAGTTATAAGCTTTCTAGCTTTTTGCAGATGAATTCATCTGACTGCAATTACATTTTTATTTTCAAACCTGTATCAAAAAGGAAGTGAAAGTGTAATCCTTTAAATACAAATCAAGGAGTTTTAGTAACAGTTGTGCTGTGAAATATACTTTAAATTTTCCTTTAGCACATCTCCAACGCTTCTGGGAAACTTCAAAAACAGCGTGCCGCATGTATCGCACGACCTTGAAATCAAATGACGGTCCAGACAATGCGGCGTTGTTCTACTGCCTCATAAAACTTCCTTTACTAGCTTCTTATCCGCATTCCAATACCAACATGTGCATTTAAATGAAGCTTTGCTGCCAAGTAAATTCCAAACTCATCAGGCCAGATGAGAATTCTCTGGATGCAAGCAATCATGGTGATGTAGTATGAAAAAAAAAAAAAAAATGTTACTGTTCTTGGCACCTGAAGAGCTCGCTATTCAAATGAGTGCTGGTCCAAGACCCCAGCATCACGAAAAACAAGAAAAGCTTGACCCTTTATTTAAATCAAAATAATTATAGGAATGACTTCAATGAAAAGTGAATGATGAATGCATCTTTCACTCATCCATTGAGTCGGTGCATGAGTCAAATACTCATGTCTAAGCTTCTTCTTATGGGTCATTTACATGTGTATGGTGACAGGTTAGCTGATTAGTGGGGGGGGCTCCACCAGAGAAAATAAAACCCTCCCCAGCTTCTAATTGGCAAGATAGCAGGAGACGTGGGAAAAGGCATCTCCTCAGACTCCCTCTCCAGCTCCCAGTCATTTAACTAATCTCGTTTTATCCTCTTGTCGACAGCCGCATGACTCCGGTGCTAAAACGGAGAGCAGTAGAGATAACTTGCATGGCGGGGCAACAGTGTTTAATGGGAACAGATGTTTCCCCCACTAGATTGACAGCAGATCCTTCTCCGGCTCCCCGAGGGGAGGAGCAGACACGTTACAGATGGTTGGTGTGCCTCTGGTCATCATTACTCAAGACCAGGTTTAGACCGGGCTCCAACCTGGTTGAAGATATGAGGCGGTGGTGTGCAGGCAAACCCCTGGAGAGGAGGACAAAAGATCCTTGAAAAAACCTTGAAGTGGAGTCGGCTGGGAGAAGGCTTGAAGATGTAAGACAGTGTGTCCTTGTTCCGAATAGGCGTTTTTCTGTGTTTGCGCTGCTTTTCCTTGATTTATGCATGAGCGTTTGCACTGAGACGGTCTGTACTACACGACACAAGAGATGTTCAGTGAAGCAGCAGATGACGATCAACCTGAGCACGACCCAACAAAGAACAACACTAAGCTTAACACTCCCACGGAGACGGAAAAGTGCCTGGAATTTTTTTTTTTTTTTTTTTTTGAACACATGCAAAATATTTTGTCCAAGACTATGATTAAGAGAAAATATTATGTAACATGTATTAAGCCTGATGACAGGGAAAACGAGACGCTCATGGATCTAGTCGTTTGTCTAGTGGCCCGTCTGCTCCAAATTCACCACAATTTGATTTAAAAAAAAAAGACTAATTAATACAATTTTAGGCTTAATTTTCTGTAAAAAAATCATCATATAAGTTGCCACAATAACATGTTAAGAAACACCAAAAAGCTTATTAGAGTGGTTCTGGAAGAGCTTAGCCATAAAAAATTACATCTTCATTTTTACGCAATACAAAATATCCAATAAAAAGTATTTAATATGACAACACATGATAATTTAGAGCAGTTTTCTTTTATTTTCAACTGTGGTCTATCTGAAAAAAAGGAAAATAACTACATAAGGAGACCCCACAAACATGCTTGGAAATTACTGAAAAATTAAAAATTAGAGTACAAAAAAAACCCCTAATATTACTAACGATATTGTAAAATTTGGCCTGTGGTCCACCCATTTCTAAAACGTAAAACTTCCCTGGTGAGGGCAACAGCAACAGGACAGGGGCTAAAAAAATAGTTTATTTCAGTCTGTAAAAATGACCAGTTGATTAAAATATTGTTTTCACCATTAAAACTAACTTTGAAATCATCACTTTGCAATATATATTCATAACTACTGTGCTAAATAAGGCTAGCACTCATGTTTCTGGAACGCTTACCTATTCTTTACATGTAGTCAGTGCATGCAGGGTAGTGATGGCGTGGACACAAAGGTCGATGACAGACTCTTGGAAGAACTGTGTTCATTATTGGCCTCGTCCCCTCCTCCTGTGACCAGCATCATGTGCGGCAGATTCTTCATCAGGGGTGGCAGGGGAAGTGGGATGGGCAGTAAATCCAGAGCAGGGGTCCCCAAACTTTTTCTTGAGAGGGCTACATAACTGTTTTCTTCTCTGATGGGGGGCCGGGGTCTGTTTGTAGGCTAGCAGAAAAAGTGTAACAATCACAACCTAACCGTAAACATTTGTGGTTTTTCAGAAAGCCACACATAGCCAAGTTTTAAATAATTTATTTCTGTAAACTTATAATAAAAAATATACTTAAACATTAAAAAAAACTAGATATGTAGCATTACCTGTGATAGGTTAATAGCTGAAGATGCTTAAAATTAACTAAAAACATTGAAGCTGATAGCATAAAACGCTGAAGCTGACGGCTAGCTAAAATGTATCCAAACTGTCAAATTAGCCGAAAAAACTCAAAATTTTTTTAAATGATCCAAAACAGCTAGCATGTAGCTGAAATATTAGCTCAAAGCTAAATTACCCTAAAAAACTGAAAAAATGTCTAATTTAGCTAAAACAGTTTGGGGGGCCGGGCCAAATGTGGAGGAGGGCCGGATCTGGCCCCTGGGCCGTAGTTTGGGGACCCCTGATCTAGAGGCAGCAGGTCCTGGGCGGTATTGTGTCTGGTGGTCAGTGTGGCTGCATTTTCTGTATGCGGAGGCAAGTCGGTTGCACCGCTCTCCCGCATGCGCGAACCACACGTCACTTCTGCTAAAGCATTTTACAGTCTTCGACGGTAACAACATTAATAACCTCGTAGGATGTTTATATAGCACTTAAAATGTTTATCATAGTGAAAACATTCACTTATTGTTGAATAAACGAAAGGAAAAAGACACATTAAGGATAAGGATCATACGATCTTGCAGTGACTAAAACGGACTACAAATGTTTTCTTCTTCTGCAGTTTTACATGACGGCAGTTTACTCCCTAAGCTCAGAGGATACAGCGCCACTTCAAAACACTTTATTTTATCCAGTAATCCAAATTCGTTTTTAACTCTGTGGCTTTTTTTCGCACAGTAATCCAGTCAGAAGAAGCTCTCGGTTATTGAGAAAAACGTAAATTCTTGTGATCAAGGAGTTTTACTGTTTGGAAATGACACTGTCGTATAGTGGGCGAAGAGCGGAAGTGACTTATGGTTCGCGCATGCGGGGTAAGTGGTGCAACAGACTTGCTTCCGTCTACAGAAAATGCAGCCACAGTCAGTCTAAAGGAATCATGCAGTCGCTTTTATTTCTTTGATGACTCAGCAAAAAGCTATCGCTGTCATCGTCACCTGGTTTGGGAATGTAGTCCGAATGTACAACATCTTCCTTACCCCTGAGCAAAACGATACTTCACTGCCCCCCTTCCTCCTCCTTAGAGTTCTATAAGTTCACCTGCTATCTATCTTGCTTGCTAATGTAGCTCTCCGCTGAAAGAAATAATGTGCACAGTTAACTATCTAGCTCCATTCTGCAGCTTTTGGCTAAAAAAAAAAATTAATCAACTAGTTAAATAATTAGAGTTAAATAAACCTTACCCATGTATTACTCACTAGCTGAGATGTCAGAGACACTAATCCTGTGACTGAATGACAGTTGTAGTTAATGAGGGACAATAAATATGGTGGGCCTGAATGTTGTTACCCCTGACATGTGACAAGATCATGTGACTGATTTTAAAAACAATAACTTAACTCATTATTACCCTAAAGCACGTGTGTTTATTATGTCTATCGTGTCTATTATCTTGTGCATACTTCTAACTCGTATAATTATGGCAAATATACTTTTTTTATGGAGAGTAAAATATTAAAAGTTATTTAAGGTTTAAGTTGATTGGTTTTTATTCACAGTAATGTTAAAAAGTTATGTTTTGAACGTTTTAAAAATCTAGTCTTAGTGTGTTCAATAAATGTTTTTCAGAGTTCGTTATTTTTGGAGTTTTGCCCCCGTGTGTGAACAAAAAGAAATGGTGAAGTTATTTACCCAGGGACGCTTGACACGCATAAAAATAAAGTCAAGAAGCACTCTCAACTATTAGAGTAAAAACTAAGTTGGTGTTTTTTCAGTTTAAAATATATTTATATCAACTTATAACGTAAAGCAGAAATAAACAGATTTCCTGTAGGTGCCATTTCCGCAATGACATATCACTCTACATGTTATAACAGCAGTTTTTACTTTGATAGTTAAAAATGGAAGATGTCTTCCTGCACAGACATTTTCCCCCTCATGTTGATTTCAATCTTGAAAAACTGTCTGTTCAAGCAGCAAACAATGAAAAACCTCTCTGCTCGTCTATATCCCCAACCCCACAGCAGAAATTCATTTTACGATGCAATTTAACCGCTCTGTATAAAAAAGGAGATTGGAGGTTTTACTGGAATGGACTTTAAAAACGCTGTTGTTTTCATATGTGCGTGTGTTTTGTCTTCATCTGTCGGGTTTCTGACAATCGATTGAGGTGAACAATGTTGTAGAGAACGTCAATCGTTCATGTCAGACATGAAGAAAAAATGCACTTTTGGAGATTTAGCTGAGCTGAGAAAGAAAAAGTCCAGTAACATGGATAAGTTATTTTTAGCATTATGGTAAAAGTTGACTATAAATAACAAAAATATAGATAATATCAAACATTTGTCTTTAAAGATTGTGATCACGGATGTTTATGTGTTTGTTTTGGTTGCTGTATGTGAAGGTGAATTTTCTCCACACACAGTAAGGATGGGAACTATTTCACTTTTACTGAGTAAACAATAAGAACTTTTTTTACAATAAGTTTTTTTAATAATTCTAATATTACAAACGTCATTTTGGCTAAATAGCACTCCTTTTCCACATTTACCATGCACTGTAAAGAAAAAAAAAATCTGTCGTTTTTACAGAAAAAAATAGTAGCTGTGAATACCAGAATAAATATGTACAGAAGAAGATGATTATGTAAACAAATTACAGGCATACGGTAAATATGACATAATTTCATGTTTTTACTTACAAATACAATCCGTCTGTTATTGATTTAATAAAAGAAGTTAATTTTATGAGTTATAATATTGTTGCAACAATCATAATTTATAGAATAAACATAATTTTAAGTTTAATGTTATTAATACTATCTATTTTTGGTTAAAAAAAAATAATAATGGCGGCTCTAAATTGTTTTTTTTTAAATTATGGATCAACTGTGTTTATTTTATTGTGTATTTCATGAGTAAACATCTGGATTTTTAGCAAGTTTTTTTGATTAGATTACAAAGATACATTAAATACTAAATATACATGTAAAAACGTCACTTTTTTGTTGATTTAATACAGTTTAATTATGTTGACATTTCACAGTATTGTAGATTGATAGATGTCTTTATTTGTCATCGTCTCAGGTACAACAAAATTTAAAGTCCAACACTTATACTTTAAATCAACCCATGGTAAAAAAAAAAAAAAATACTACTAAAACAATAAAAAGTGAAATCCAAAAAAAAACCTGGAATTAAAACTATTTTCAAGAAAAAACAGTATTCTTAATAGTTGTTAAAAATAGTGAAAAACCAGAGGAAAAAATAATAAAAATGAGAAATCCTGTATTATATTTGCACTGTAGATTTTACAGACATTTTTCAGTGTGTGTAGCACCACAGCCAGGCTGAGAAAGGACAAACTCTGATGAATGATAATAGCGTAGACCTTTAACTTTAAGGTTGCTGGTTCAAATCCTGGTGCTGGCCACATGCTCTGCAGTGTTTGCCCTCTCCTAGTTAACCCGCCTTAACTGTTAACCTAGCTGCTCCAGCTGAACTGCAGCCGTGAATGGGAAGCAGTTTCAGAGTGAACAGGGCGTCCTAAAAACTGCATTCTTTTGTCATTTATTTACTTGATTGGTCCCCAGGTTAGAAATAAAATTGCCACTTGTTTTAGAGGCTCAACACAAGTCATTATTTTTATAGGGCTCTGCAGGGCTTTTGTTGCTGGCTCAATCTTTGAGTTTCCTTGAAGAATTGAAGCAGTTTTTGCACCTTCACTTTTGTCTTTTTCTTTACTTTAGTTCACATTTTTAAAAGTTTGAATCTCTGAATCAAAAAGCAGATGGATTTTGATGAGAAGCACCAATTTTTCAGTTGATTATAATTATTTTTGGCATTTCCTGAGGAGCTTGCATGAATCCTGAGCTTTAGATTAAGATACATCTGTCTTTTGGCTATAATAAAACTATTAAAAACAAGTGACCTTATTTTCTGGAGTATAAGTCGCAGGAGGAAAAAACGTCCAATCATGAAGAAGAAAACCATGTGCGAGTCACTCTGGAGTAAATGTTGCACTTTTGAGAGAAAAGTCAGATGTTTCAAAACAAATCTGCTGGGTATCCTCAATAATTTCCAGAATCGATTAGATTTCAATTTTTTTGTTTTTTATTTGATTCAATTCAATTTTTGGTTTACATTTGTTTAAATATAAATTAATAATCCATATATATTTTGAATAATGTCATAATAATCTGATACAGTTCTCTTAATTGAATTGAATTTATAAATGTATCAATTATTATTATTATTATTATTAATTATTATTATTTTTATTTATTTAATGTAAAATGTATTAGTGAAATTTTAATGAGATTGTAAATACCAAACCGTGTTAGATGGATTCTCAAACAGAGAAGCTCCAACTGTCCAATTGTTCTGCCTCTCCTGCAGGGCGTTTCGGTTTGGCCACTAAGTGGCGATCTCACCATAGCATTCCACCATATTCCAGAAGAAGAAGAAGAAAGAACGAGCCAAAAAACTGCTTTCCGTAAAAGAGCTTGGAAAATGAATGTCTGTGAGTAAATAAGGAAACAAAGTTTGTTTGGGTCGACCGAGCGTTAGCATTAGCAGTCAAATGGGAAATCCCCTTATCCGTAAGCATCAAGCTAGCAGACGTTTGTAATATGTGTTAATATGATCTCTACTTTTATAGATCCATTATTGATCTTATAATCTTAGATCAATCCAGATCGATTAATCAGTTTCTCCTCTTAGCTTTAATGACAAAATTCCTTAAAAGTCAAATACTGGTCTCAGCATATACATTTAAAATCAGTTCAAAATCATAGGAAGGAACCAAAAATGCAGAACAAGTGGAGTACAATTGAGTTCCACTGCGAGCAGACATGTCTGAAGTCAAAAAGCACGGGTATCATTATCGTACAGTATGTTCTGGCCGGTCTAGCTGGAAGCTCCTCAATAAGAAGCGTTGCAATTTATGTGCATATTAAATGCAGGATCACTCAAGGTTTCGGGAAAGAAAAGCTGTCATATGTGCCAATTGGAAAGGTCACAACTGTCTATAAAGAACAAATGAGGCCAGTAATCGTTTTTCCTGCCAGCTTTCTACGGGCGCATAAAAGAGCAGGTGCTTGTCTGAATCTTGATGATCCCCCTCTAAGTGAAATCACTGACGCACATCCAGCTCAATTAAGCAGCTACAACGGTGAGCCGGGGATGATCACATTCTTTAGAAGACAGTGAAATAACTCACACTGCGTGATGAGCATCACGGGGTTAAGTTAAATTGCTGGTTATGATTGGCTATAATGTGACAGGCTCGTCTGCGAGGAGTTGTTGACTTAAGAGAAGTCTTCCGCTGAGCCGCTTATTTATTTATTTTTGAGATTCGAAGTTTGGGTGACAATATCGGAGCCGTTACACCCGCACGCACCTCAAGGTCGCGTGTCGCATCGGGTGAGGAGAATTACAGGGGCTAATAGACGGCGCTCAAGTTTAATGAAGAGGCCTGATGAGGAGGCAGATTGGTCCCCACTGACAGATCAGCTGCTGCCATTTCCATTTTCATGGGTGCTCAGACGCCTCACTGGGAGAACGTTACAGCTCACTGCTGATCCCCGCGGACTAAATCTGCGCACACACAGAGTGTGTGAGTGTTTTCCTCAGCTTTTCAGCCCGGACTGATCCGTGTCACATACAGCGGTGCGCTCCCTGATCCGGAGCCAGTTTTCACACCCCTCCATGTTTGGAATTTACACCACGTGAAACATAATCTACTGTAAATGGATTTCGGGCTGCAACTTTAAACACTCTTCCTTTAAAAAAAAAATGTTCAAGCTGTTCCATTTTGGTGAAAAAGGGCTTGGAAACTCGGTTGAGTCCATGATATTTAATCATTTTCTTATCAGCAGTGGCTGTCAGAGCGCAGATATGAAATAACCCCAAAAGAAAGAGGCAGAAATGGGGGGACAGAAGGTGCTCAGTGTCAAGTTGTCACGCCGTTTGAGCTCACCTGTCGATTGACACCGATGTTTTCTTTTTTTTTTCCTGTGCTCATGCCCACTCTGTGAAGGTTAATGGAGGATAAAACATTTTGTCATGAAGCTCAAAGCAGAGACTTTCATCTTGCGCCAGCAAAGGAGCCAACAGGCAGGACAGAGAGAATGAATTCAGTCTCACTGCCAGCGGCCAATGGTGAACAACTCGTCTTCATGGCCTATTTCAGAACAATATACCCACTTGTGCCAATTTGGGGGTGTTTCAAAGTGTAGGTCAAGTGGAAGATGTCATTCTTAAATTTGCTCTATTAAGTTTTGGAATATAAATGTATCGAGTCAGTGAAATTAGACTATGAAGTATTTCAGCCCTCAGATGGGATCAAATGTGGTGACAGAAGCCAGAAGAGAGCGTTTTAAAGACTGTTTCATGTGCAGGTGGGAAATCATTTTCTTCTGTGGAGGTCTCAGGAGTCATAGAAGAAGAAGAAGCAGAAGCGTGCCCACTGCCCAATCCACGCAATGACCTTCGCTGAAAGTCGAGGCGCCTTTTGAAGCCACATTTTAAAATATTCATAAACAGTTTTGACACTCAAGATAATCTTGTCTGTTTCTATGATTTATTCAAACACCAGCTGAAAGGCCGGTCTATTTTTATTCATTGTGATGCTGTTCAGATAATTCAAATCCAGCATGAAGGCGGGATTATTTTTGACTTTAATAAAGGCTGAAACTGAAATAATTAATTATATAACGATGTCGATTAGAGATGTGATTTGTTTGCTGAAGCACACTCATAAAAAAGGCTCTGGCTAGAAGAAACTGCATTTATTTTTTAAACAACACTGCCCCCAGCTGGTTAACACAATGCACTACATCTATGGCAGTAACTCAGTAAAACATTTAAAAATATAAAATGAATATTGTCCATGTAGTTCAAAATGTGTATATTTATTTAAACAGAACAAGTTTTAATTTTTTTTTTTTATTATATTCCATTTATTTTATTTCTAAATGTGTCTGGAGTTAGTCGCTTCGCTTTAGGAAACCAATAGTAACTACGGGGGGTTACTTAAAATACAAATATGAAGAGTTATGAATAATTTACTAATTGAAAAACATTTGATCTTTCATATTTATAATAACTTAAATTACATTTAAAATGTATGATTAAATTTAAGATTAAATTTTTAATTACATTTAAAAATAAATCAAAGTAATTATTTAAAATCAAATAATTAAAATCAAATTAAATAAAAAATAGATAAATAATATGAAAATAATAGATTGTGTTTTATTTTGTTATTTTTTATGTTTATTTCTTCTAATCTTTTAGTATTAACAGTAATTTATTTCTTGGTTTGTTTTTTTGTATTTTCTTCTAACGAAAATTTGACCCCCTGCCAAATGCTTGAAAACTCCCCAAAATTTGCAGGCACCTAGGAACTGGTGAAAATGACTTTTGAGCAAAGTGAACAAGCCCCATCCCTAAAATAATGACATCATGACAGACAAAAACCATTAAAAAAATGAAAAGGGTAAAAATCACAGCCAAAATTATAGAAAAAAATCAAAATAACTAACAGAATCTAAAACATACATGTCTATAATATCCAAAGAAAGTTTTTATGGGATGACGTCATGACCTACAGCTTGGTGGCCATTTTGTGGCGAAGTGTGAGATTTAGCCATTTTCATATTTTCCCACAATACGGGCAAGGTGGCAGGCCGGTCCCTGCCCCCATACAATGACCACAACGGGTCTGGAGTGATGTCGACTCCTCACCCGACCCGTTTATAAACGCTGACCAGGCAGTGTAACAGTTTGTGTAAATCTTGTTGTAGAATTTAAATAAAATAACAACCATTCATCAGGCATATATTGCATCCCCTCTATAGTATGTTTACTTAAAGAAAAGTTTTAAATATAGCAGAGCCTGGGTCTTCTTTTTTGTTATATTATGGTTTGTTTTTTTCTAAATTGGACCAAAATTAATTATTGATGGTCCTTTTACTGTATCTGCTAAGTTGTGTCTCATTGGTTACTGACATATCCAAAATGGCGTCACTCTTAAAGTATCCTGGACAACGGTAACAGACTAGCGTAGCATCTCTAGCAATGTAGCTCATTGTCCACAACCATTACAAAATTTTAGTTGACCTTTGCCCTTAAGAAGAGGCCGCCATCTTGAATGGGCTATATATTAAAAGAAAAAAAAAGAAAAAACACCAAATGAAAACTTGTTCTAGGGGTTTTTATCAATCGTCTCTCAACTTCTCAAACATCATTAGGAACTGGTTGGAGGAAAATGTCACAATTAGAAGTTGTAGATTTTGAAAAGCGTGCTCATGGCGGGCTTCCAAATGTGATATTCTCCTGAAACTCACATATTTTTAATGGAAAATAGTTAAAAGTTAATCCATGGATGCCTGGTTAGACCAAAACCAAGTAGTACAACAAAGAATGTGAACATATTAATAATGTAGGTGTGGTTATCAAATAACTTCAGCAGCTAAGAAACTCAAACAAATTTACTTTAGCCAATTTTTCTTAAACTCGCATCCATCTGTTCGGTATCCCAAGATGATTAAAGCATTAAATGGTTGCTATAGAGCAGGGGTCACCAACCTTTTTGAACGTGAGGGCTACTTCCTGGGTACAGAGTCATACGAAGGGCTACCATTTTGAAATAACAAATTTTGCTTAGTTATAGGTAGCTTTACATGATCAATTATGAATAATGATACTCCTCTATGTAAAGACACGGATTTTTCATAATAATTATCAACAATGACAACAAGCTAGGAAACAGATATCAATGTTGAGCATTTTATTAATCTCAGTAATTTAAATTTTCAGATGATCACTTTCATTTCATGGAAAAACGTCCCATTTTCACTATGTTTATCAGTTATTTCATGTTAAAAAAATCAACTTACACAGTTTTAAACAATACATTTTGAACTAAGGACGGCATTTAAACAAATTGAATGATCTTTGAACAGGAGTAGGTCAGAGGTCACCTAAACTTATCTAAAATATTATTTTTAAGACGTTTTAACTTTCGAATCTGTGTAAATGTGAGTGTAATTTAAAAAAAAAAAGCAACAGAAGAAAATTTGATTTTAGGTGCAGCTCACAAGAGAATTGTGTTATTTTTAGAAGAGATCTGAGGGCCCCTTGAGGGCTACCTGGTGCCCACGGGCACCACGTTGGTGACCCCTGCTATAGAGATTAAACCAACAGAAAAGCTGTCATTTTTTAAAATATATATTTTTTCCATTAATTTGATTAGCTTAATAGCACAAACTGTTTTAATAGCCAAACAGAAAAAGAGCATATGCATTAAAATCCGATGCACAGTTACAATAATAAAAGCAGAATTACAGATAATTTTTTAAAATTGCATAAATTGAAATCAGAAAAACTACAAATACAAACATGAAATGTTAATAGAAAACAGAAACAAAATATTTGACTCCTTTAAAAATTGTTGATTATGGTAAATATATGAAAGATTTCCGACTTTAAAGTTTTGCAATACTAAATATCTCTTTTGCACGTTCATTGATTTTAAAGGTAAAAGAAAAAATTGTAAAAAATATAAAAAATATGAATTTCTTGCACGATTTAAATGACACCTTCAGTAAATAAAAGAACTGTTACTAAATTTCTCAAAACCCTTTTGGGACTGAACAGAGCAGCAAATGTACCTTTTTACACAATCGCGTCATTTGAATTGTTGAAAGAAGTAAGTCTGTGCATCTGTCCATGCTGAGGCATGGAAATGTGAAAACTTCATGTTCCACTCAGTTTTTTTTTTCCAATAAATGTTTGCTGCAGGTTTCTGAAAATTAAATGATTGTCATTACATTTAGGATGTAGATGTGTGCCTTATTTACTGTGTCAGTAAATGTCATGGTAACCAAAGGGGGAAATTAAAGGGAGAAAAGAGAAAGTTCACTTTTCATCACACTGCAACGAAGAGCGACTTCTGGCAAAGTTAACAATGCAAAAACATACATTCACATATTCATCCTCTAAACCGGTTTAATCCCTTTCAATGTGACTGGGAAACGGCACCTAATCAGGCAAAGGTGAGATACATCCTGGTTCAGCAGGTTTTTACGTTTGACCCATGAAAAAATTGTTAAGACACACACTCCCAAGACTACTGCCAAAAAAAAAAATGTGAATAAAGCTCAAACCTGGAAAAATCAAACAAGTATCTTTCAATGGCAGGACAAGTGAGCTGAGGTAATCCAAATCGGATTTTTTTTTCTCTGTTGAAAACAGCATATTTAGACATTTTACAATCAAACACATAAAACCTTGAGATGTAAAAATAGAGACATAACTATTAGAAATAATATACTTTTATTAAGAAAAATAAAACATCTACGACAACTCATTTGTCTGTGTTATTATAAGTAGGGGGGAGCAATACTGGGAATTTCAGGTATCCGATACCAAGTCATTACAAGTTTCGCAGATATTCTGTACCAATATTTTTCCTAGAAATGTTTCATATAGAATAATTTGGAAAATAAACTTTAAAAAAATAAAAAAAAGTGTATTAGCGAATGACAGCAATCTGTACTGAACATAAATCAAATATAGAACATATATTATAATGACAAAACAGTAACTAGTGCAAAATTAAAAAAAAGCAAAAATGTGACAAATATATCATAATGAATGCAGACATATGGGGAAAAAATTAATAAAGGCAGTAATAAAATATTTAGGTCACTACGGAATAAAGTAAACAAAAACACTGTAATTAATATAAACATGTCAATATCACAACAAAAAAAATCATCCCATTGCATGCAAATATGTGGCTCTCAGATAAAGCAGAGAGGGGAGGGAAAAGATGAGAGGAGGAGGTTTAAAAAGAAAAAACATATACAAAACCAAAAGCATATCCAATAAAAAACAAACTGCAAACATTACCAGATTGGGCAGTTTCCTGCATGAATTGGGCAGGTATTTACTCAAATTGGGCTGTTTTTTTGCCCAACCAGGCAACACCGCACAGATATGAGCTGCACTTCATCAACTCTATTGAAGAAAAACTGCCAGGACAGTGTTGGGTGTCGATCTCCTCACACTGCCGGTACTCTGATCGATACGCCCTCCCCGAATTCATAGGTAAACATTCTCAAACATATTTCAATTCCTACACGCTCTGAATTCCAAAGTTCTTATTTTTTTTATTAAATTGTTGTCAAAATAATTCCCTCCTGAATTACCTTTATGAAAGGATATCTACATTTTTTTTATTCAAAAATAAAGTACTCCTGAGTATCTTCCAGTTCTCTTATAGTACTAATACTCAAAATAAAAGGAGTACCCTCATCTGGCTTTGACAGAATGCTGAAAAACTAGAAAAAAAAGCCAATATCTTCAAAACCTTAAAAAAAAATTCTACAATATATTCATGAATTGCACAACTTAAACACAATAGATGAACGTTTAAAGGTTATTTGATTGGTTATTAAAAAGTTTCAACCTATAATGCAGATTTTTTAATTCTTCAAAATAAAAATGTATTTGGTTTTTCGATTTTTATAGTCTACAGGAATGTCGCATTGACTTTGAAAATCTTTTTTGTTGAAGTGCTGACTATTTCGGTTTAGTTTTTTCCATCTCACTAATTATTTAAAATCAATAATATATGTCCATTTAGCTGCGATAAAACACACCATCTTTCCAAATCATCGTCTCCCACAAGAGGTCAGTAAAGATGTGCCTTTTCAGGCATTCTTTACAGGACGTGAAGCAAAGAGGATTGACCTACATGCTGTAAACAAAAGTACTTTGGGAGATTTCCTGATCTTAACTCACATATACAAACATATCAGTCTAAACAGATGTGAAATCTGCTCTGATGTCTATAAAACCAGATTATGAAAACTAATATTTCCTCAGATGTTCTAAAAAAAAAGAAGTTATGTCAGATTGGTGAGTGGGAAATGCGATTTGTTGTGTACAAACCCATCAACATTATTCTATAATAAATATATCCATGTTGTTTTTTAATCATTTTTATTATAAAAAGTATTTAATGCAAACAATGATGATAAGAAATGAAGATATTTAGCAGGTTGATCAATATTTTAACCCTTCAAAACATAGATTTTACGCATTTTTTCACAAAAATGATCAAATCTCAACTTTATTAGAGAATAATGAAGGTTTTTTTGTGGGGAAATTCTACCCCAAACATCCACATCAGCAGCATCACTTGACATGAAGAAAAACAACAGCTTTAGAAGGTCACTGTGTAATCATAACAGTCCCAAAGCAGCCCAGCAGGAACACTTGAAGCTTTTGTGTATTAAAGACGAAAAAAAAAATCCTGCAAAATGTCAACTGTAAAGAAAAACAACAACAGTTAGAACAGAACAGAACAGAAGCAGCCTCTTTATGCACAAGCTTGCCCTTTATCATCCAGTGATGCAGGAATGTGAAGGATGCTGAGCGTCCACCTGATACTGCTCTGCGCCCGGGGGAGGGTCTCTCCAGTCTCCACTCTGCCGTAACACGGCCCAGTTCTGGCAGCTTTCAGCCTAGTGGGGTGGGAGGGGGGGGATCGGAGCGCGCATCCTCTGAGAGGGATCTGCAGGAAACATGATCATCGAGGGAACGTGAACGCATTCCTCAGCTCCGGTCAGACGATTCGACAGCTCCGCGCGTTATTCTCCGAAGGACGCGGGAGGAGGAGGAGGAGGAGGAGGAAGAGGAGAGACAGACAGACAGGCAGCAGAGAGCACGCACGAGCCGACGTCGTCATCCGCCGCCGCCGCGTGAGACGAGGTCATCGCCGCTCCACGGTAAGATCCAACAAGCACCGATACCAAACAGGGCCCGCTTTTCGGCGCGTAAATACGCGTTGATGAAGCCGTTGTTCAGTCATTTTTACACCGATCAGAGACGCAGATTTGCATCCTCCTTTACGCATTCTCTTCCTCTTTTCACTGAACGCCAGAACCGCGAAGAGAAAACGCATGCAGGTCAGATAAACTGGAGGCTACAGGGGCACCTTAGCCGTCATACCTGAGCGCAGATGCCCTGCAGAGGCTAAATATGGGTTAGTGGAGCAAATCCAAGGATGCTGTGACCAGCAGCGCGATCGCTTCCAAATCATAATCTAACACAATCACAGATTTTGACATTTATTTATTTTAGGAGGGGGGGTTGAACCCCATTTGGAAAAAAAAATAACAGCATTGATTTTACACAGGAGTCACTGGGGAGTATGCGCAGTAGTAGGCCAGTCCCAGTGGATGCTGTTGCTCACGCGCTCTGGGCTGTGGCCGTATGTAGCAACGGTTTTAGCTCACCTAGTTTTCATGCAGAGACTTTACTAATCGTGACAAATGGAATACCGTAATAAATACAAGTTTTTTTGTTTGTTTTTTTCCCTAAGTGACTGATAAACGTGTAAACTTGTTTCTCATCCATGTACCTCATTGTTCATAACTTTCAAATGCATCCGTGATTGGATGACCTGAAAAGAAAAAGGAAAAAAAAAAAACCTGAAGTTAATTTTGGATTTACCTAAGAGCACCGGTTAGCCTACATCTGGATCACTATGGGAGTTTGTGAAAACTCATCAGGATTTTTAACTGATGAGTCACACAAATCAATATGTGGAACAGTCAGGAATCTCTTTTTTTTAGAACTTGTCATTTACACTGAATGCAGGTTATAAACTGATAAATATTGTAGGAAAAAAAGTGGATAAGACAGCTTTTCACTCATGTTTCAATGCATCCCAGATCTGCATTTTTTTTAGAAATATTTCTATTAACTACAAGACACTAGATCAATATTACTTTTCTCCACCTAAGTGCATTTCTAAGTAAACTTCTTTAAGTTTTGTTGAGAACTTAAAAATTCTGACATTACAAATATTTTGTTTAATAATCTTTCACAGCATCAAAAGGGAAAAATTTAAACTCTGAATTCGACAGTAAGATAATTTAACATTTTATCATTAGACCAGCTTTAATGAAACGCTCTTAACTCACGTCAAACTAAATGAATAGTATCTAGCTAGCTGCACGTTGTGATTTTGCAAGTGTTCCTTGCGTATTTAAATTTGGTGTGACAAAACATACACACCGTGTGACTTTTATGACACTATGAAAGCCAAAATACTTCCAAAAGGTCGATTCAAGCGAAGTCTGGGTCAGTCGGATAACAATATCTAGAAGATTGAAATGGCTTCACGTTTAGCTCCGATGGTTACTTTTACTTTAAATATTATACACTTTTTGATTAATTCATTTAAAAAAAATCAGAATAATTTATGGATCTAGAAATGTTTAAATAGCATCTTTCTCATGGTGGGACATATCCAAAGAATATTGAGGTTAAAACTGTCTTTCTGAGCATTTTTTGTGTCTAAATTGTGGTGAATCAGGATTAAAAAATGCCATTTGTGTATAAAAAAATGCTTGTAGTCGCTATACAATCGGCAAGCCACAAGGTCCATTCCAACGCATCCTCTTGCAGACAAATAGATCCATGTACGTCTTTGTTTTTTATGGTTCTGAGGAGCTGTAAGCTAGCAGGAGAGTCTCTCCGCCCACAACTCAGAGGCAAATTTCTGTTGAAATCCTGTAGAAAGTATATCCTGATCAACACAGGATTTTTCATTTTGCTTAAAAAAAAAAAAAACCAAAAAAAAAACCACTAGGAATGCTTTAAAAATAGATCAAAAAGATGATCCAAGTGGGACTTAAAGGATAATTTCCTGTGGAAGAAAAGAGCCACGTTTTTGCGTGTAAAAAATTCAAGTCAACAACCATGTAGTTCATTCTCATCCCCTACATGTATGTGACAGAAAATGTCACTGCAAACTTTGACTGTTGCAGAGAGGTATTGGATATGGGAAGCTGCTGTCGATGAGCTGACTATCACGCACTTGTGCTCACTAGACTCAATGCGTTATCGACTTTCAGCTGACACGGGGAGCAGCTTCAGCACTGATGCATGTTATTTTGTCCTGCATGTCAATTTATTGATAAGGCTATTTTGATGCTTTTTCTTATACATATATATTAGTTTTGACCTCAAAGCATTTTCAAAACACATGTCCACGTCTTTCCATGTCAACATAAAATGCTTCCTTTCATGCTCCAGTAATTTTCTTTTATAAATCCCTAATCTGACTTCTTTTTCAATCTTTAGTTTGTATTCGTATATCATGAGGATTATATTTTGGATTGTTTGTGCACAGAAATGGACAGCATGAAGATTAGAACCTTAGAAAACAGAGATTTAACCCCAAAAATTACTTTACTTTTGGTTATAATTGAGTTTTGCATTAAAATTCTTTTTATCAAAGATAATAATCTGTCCATATATTACTGTTCAGAATGCAGGAGATGCTGATTCAAAGTCTATTTTGGATTTATGCAATTCTTTCAAGCTTTTCACACTTGACTCAAGGTCATTTCCTGTATATTTCATGTTCTTACATCAATTTCAAACTTGGCTACCTCGCTATGCTACTTTAGTTTCATAAGTAAACTCGTGCTGCAGCTGAATGAGAAAGGAGGAAGTGCTTCTGTTGCAGTGATGTGTAGTGAGGTTCATGGCTGATGAAGCATTCAGGAGTTCAATTTACAATTTTGAGACAAAAAGTACATGTATTTGCATACTGAATACACACCATAAGTCATATCTTAAAGAAGCTGCTTTTTCAGGGACAAAATTAGTCTTAAAAAACCTTTGTTTATTGTAGCTATAGAGAATACAGCAAATTTTATCTGAAAAATTCACTTTTATGGTCAGATTAACTAAAAAATACTTTAAATTTGTGCCGTTTTAGTTGTTTAAAATTAAATTTTAGTCAATTTTTCTTTAAGATCAAAGACGAGGGAGAGCATTTAACTAAAATTAAAATCACTTTGTTCAATCTTAATATTTTTAGAAGGCATTAAATTAATTTTTGCTTCAGCCTTTATTTAATCCACTATATTCATTTTGTGAAAGTAAACTTCATTTTGTTTTAGTTTCATGTTTTCTCAGTCTTATGGAAGACATTTTTTTTATTGTTTAACCAGGGGAAGAGTGACCGGGCCAAGAGGTCAGCATCATGCAGTGATGACCTTAGCATTGTTACAATTCTAAATTTAAAGTACAGCACAAAAGTGACTTAGTGTCTTTCGTTTGTTTTTTTAATACTGAAACAGCAAATATTAATTTGACATTTAAAAATACAAATATATAAGAATAAATCCTTTTAGGCTCATTTCTGTCTTTAATCCCTATTTTTGATGATCTCTAAGCAAAAAACTCAAGTTAAATCAATACCAAAAAGGATAGCAGGAGTTTCAATAGGAAAACCCAACAGTAAATTCATAAACGTAGAAGCAACAATTAAGAAAAATTGTAGACATTTAACAGATAGAATTAAATAGGTGGACAGTTGTGATAGAAAAACAAAACAAAAAGAAATTTAAAAAAAACCCAATAAAATTCATACATATGTATTGGATAAATTCAATAAATGTAGTTATAGAGAAGATCCAAAAGTTTGAATTAGCGTCAGAATAATGGGTGCAGGGTGCATCCACTCCATCTATGTGGAGTTTCCTCTTGAGTGTCTCTTTCTCTCTCAAATTGGTGCTCCAAGTTGTCCTCAGGTGTAAATGTGTTCATGGGTTTTTAGGTCTTTGGTAGACCCCGTCTACACCCCTAGATCAGGGCTCTGCAACCTGACGCTCCAGAGCCACATGTGGCTCCATTATTCCTACATTGTGGCTTTTTGGATTGGAAGAAAAAGTTAATGATTTTAATTTAAAAAATATAGAGTACTTTGGTTAATGTGTTTTAGTTCACTTATTTAGATTTTTTTTACATTGAAATTATAGGCAAAAATAACCGATAAGGGCGTATCAGAGTCATAATATTAGAAAATGTCCCGTTTGACTTCTGCTTTTTTGAATTCAATAAATCTGCTCCAACAAAAGGAATCTTTCTAACACAAGGTGTATTTTGTTTTGAAAGGGACTTGCCTGTGATGCCTAAAAAAAGTGAAAAAATATAGAAAAATAAGACATTGTTATAATGTATTATTAATATTTATAGTTGTAAATAAAAGTTCAATGATCGCAAAATTTTAAGTGTATTTTTTTAAACGGTGTAGTGGGATTTCGTGGCTCTTTGGTTAGTAAGAAGCTAACCCAAATTGCTCTTTTAGCTTTAAAGGTTGCAGACCCCTGTCCTAGAGCACATGGCACAGGCTGCAGCATCCCGTAACCACACATTGGACAAAGTGAGTATAGAAGACAGGTAGAAGAAAAACGCTTCATGAACCATCTTCATGTTTTCCATATTTTTAATGTACCTTTATTTTAGTTTATGAAAATGTTAAGTATTTTTTAAGTCATACACAAAAACAAAAAGAAGTAAACAACAAAACATTATTAGCATTATTCATTTCAATTTTACTTTTGTTATATTCATTTTATTACAGATCTCTTTGGGGTCAGGTCAGGTCACTATCAGGTTGTTTCTCTGTGGAAAGCTCAGAAAACTGTGAAAGAGTCTGAGAGAAAAGTTGCAAATCTCCAAAGGAGCAGCTTGTTGGATCAGAATGGAGTTTTGCAGACGTTAATAACTCTGCACTTTACACATTCATGTTTTTGTTTACTCCCGTGGCTTTAGAGTTGACACGCTGTAATCCAGTTATAATGAACTTCAGGAGAAGAGGCTTTCTTGTTATCTTTGGCAGAGCTGAGCAGAACAAGAACAAGTTGTTATTCCGCTAAATGTCATCTCTTGTCCCTGGTTTCATCTATTTTATGCCCTAGAAGTGTCAGATTTGGAGTCTTCAAACGAGAGGCTGGAGATTACTCCCCTCATCCTCTGAAAATTGTGGATAAAAAGTTGGAATTCCGATGTAGAGTAGCTATCCCTTTTTAAACCACAAGCATTTGCAGTTCAAGTGCTCAGTCGATCGTCCAGAAAAGTCAAAGAATTTATTTTGTGTTCTCAAAGTTGATTGAAGCCTCATATTTTTCAAAGAGGCAATCATCATCCTGACTTTATTTACCGTTTTATTCCTGCAGCATTTTATATTTGCGATGACCGTATTGTTTTCACAATTGTTTTGCTGCGCCTTTGAGAACAAATTTTAGTCCTGCCAAATACATAAAAACTCACTAAAATTTGTAGTTCCTGATAAAAATGAATTTTGGGAATGGTGAACAAACGAGGGAAAATGTTCTTATGGGTCTCAAAAAAAAAAAAAAAAACCCAAAAAAACAGAAGGATAAAATCCACTAACAAAATTAAAAGGGATATTCAAAGAACTTTTAAATTTATTAAGGGATGGCCACAGATCCTACAGCTTGGTGTCAATTATGTGAAAAGGTAAGAAATGTGGGGATTTTCATATTTTTGCATTATATGGCAAAAAAAAAAGGATTTTCACAAATTTTGACACACAAACCATCACTTTAAGTCCATAACTAAAGCTTTGCTGATCCGAGACCTTGGAAAAAGACAGCCATTTCGAATTTTCAAAATACAAAAAAATAAAAAAAACCCTCTTTAGTTACATCTACAAATAGAAACTCCTCCAAAGAAGGAGGCTTTTGATCTTTTACCTCTTAACTTCTTGTGGATCATTGGGAAGCTGATGGATTCAGAAGTTAGTAGCGTTAGCGTGGCGAGCTTACAATTGTGCTGTGACGCCGTTGTCCATACATTTTTCACTGGAATATTTTGAAAATGCAACTGTTGGCTCAAGCTGAATAATAAAAAAAAAAAATATGGGCAATGTAAGCACAGTCAACAAAAGATATCTGTTGCCAAAGAAATCCAAAAATTTACTTTAGTTATTTCTTTCAAAAATGACAGACATGTTCGTCATCCCCAAGCAACCAAAAACTATAATTGTTGCTATGGAGATAAAACAGACAGACGATTTGGCACACAATATGAACATTTTAGGAATGTACAACAAAAGATATCCGTTGCCAAGGAAATCCAAAAATTTACTTTTGTCAATTATTCCAAAAATGACACAGACGTGTTCGCCATCTCCAGGAGACCAAAACATATAATGGTTGCTATGGAGATTAAACAAACAGAAAAGCAGTTGTATTAAAAAAAAAAAAAAAAGTGTTTGTTTTTTTATGAATCTAGAGTAGTAGAGGGGGAGGGGCATGTAGCTGCCACTCAGTAAGTGGGGGAGGAGTCAAACAGGGGCTGGTCGTCCTTTGAACCATACAGTGCCACTCACAGCTTTTATATTTCCTGTTTTGCTAGACAAATTTCAGGATAAATACAAACATGAAAGGGTAATTTTCTACAATGGCAATCTAAAAAAAACAAACAAAAAAAAAATTTCAACAACATTTTACTTTCACACAGAGCACCATGTCAGGAGAAAGCTGTTTGAATAACTAAGAAAACATCAACTTATAATATAATTTAATTCATATTCAGATGAAAAAAGAAAACTGAGTCATCATCATAGATGTACTGGGATCCAGGATGTCAGTGTTGCCTATTTTGATATGAATAAATAAATGATTGAACTTCAGGGTACTGGGTGATGACTGCACTCATGTTAAACTTTAATGCCCTACATTTATTTTCCTCTGCTAGTCAATGGGCTGAGCAGCACAGACAGAAGCTGTATCATAACTAAATGTGGTGCATTTCTCTGCTTTCTTTCTACTAAGGAAGGAAAAGCATTAAGGAAATGACGAGTTTCATATAAGGACAATTACTAGTGTTTAAAAGTAACACATCCCTTTAAATTAAATATTTGTATACATTTTATTGTCATTAAATTTAAAAACAGTTCAAATATTTTATTTTTTGAATGTTTTTTTTTCCCCAGACTGTAATAAATTGATGTACATATCTTATATTTGTGCATCATGTGCTTGAATAGCTATAAGGTAATGAGAGCCACACATGTCGACGTTATCAGCTTACAGGAAGTGCTGTTGAACTATTATGACTTGTGGTTGAAACTAAGAATTTCTTAATTTTTTTTCCCACCCTCAAATGAAACACTTCATTAATCTCTCCTTGAAGCTGAAGTTTGAAAATAAAAGGTGAAAATGTTGAGATTATCCAATTTAACGCACATGGGATTTGCTAGGCAAAAAAAAAGAACTTTTTGTTTATTTTATTTTAATTTGTTTTTTTTTTTCTCTCCAACCCCAGAGAAGCTGAGTGCCTTATTTATTACAGTTTTATTGAGACAATAAGGGTAACCAAACTACTACTGATTCAAGAGGTGTAGTACTATAAATCCTCGTACAATTTATTTCATCAGATTTTAAAGAGTTCATTTTGAAGCTAGATGGAGGGAAAAACTGTTCCTCTGTCTCCAAAATTGAAAGTATAATTTTAGCATAAGTATACATATGATATGATCATTTGTGCAGAACCCTTTGTAAAATCTATAGCACACATCATGACAGAACAACAAATCTTTTCAGATTCTAATGATGTTCTAGCTGAATTTTGAGCTTTAAATTTAGCTTTAAATTTAACTTTAACTTTAAATTTGTGTGTTAAATATGTTAAAATAATGAAGACCGAGCCAACAAAACAACATCAGCAGTTTTCTAAGTGTTTCAAAATGGTGAGCACAGCTCATTCCGTGAAACGGGGACAAGAAGCCTTCAACTTACCTTGTTCATTAATTTTTTCCTGCTGCTTAAAAAGTTTGGGTCATCCAGCTCCTTTTGGTGATTAATTTATCTCCTTAAATTTCTACTCAGATTCAGCATTATGCCTTTGGTGGATGAGCAAAGTGGTTACTTTTTATTGACAAGTTGAGAGAAAAATTCCACACTTAAGGACTAAATATTAGGAAATATGCACTTGCATTTCTGTGTGCAGATATTTTTGGACAGTTTATTAAAAACATGCTTTTTTTTAAATGTAAATATAATGTTCAACATGTATTTTACTGGAAACATTATGTTTTCTTGAATTCTAATTTCCAGGTTCATTCGGACCCTCGTCCCACACTGGCAGCTCAAGTGTCTAACAAAACTGAATCCACAAGAAAACAAAAGAACTACGTTTGATATGGAAAGACGGATCGACTGACAGCAGGTTTGCTTAAAAATCTAAGTTCTTTGTTACACATTTGAGATTATTTGTTGTCCTGGTGATATATATGTGCGTTTTTTTATAAATAAATGTAATAAATAATTCCAAAATATCTAAGAAAGACCATACAATTGAAAATCTTCCTCTCAAACTCCCCTCTGGTTGTCAAAAGGATGTATTTGAAGTTTGGTTGAATCCAAATATGAGCATTTATCTCTGAAGCCAAAATTTCCTTTCACTTGTTTCATGTGTCTTTACACCGCAGTTCAGCCACACTTTGTTTTTGCTTTACCTTTATTTATTAATATTTTTCTTTTCCTTTGCTCTTGACAGTGGAAAGGTGGCTGTGGGTGCTTTTTCTTTTCTTTTTTTTTTTAGATTTGTATCTATTTTTTTCTTTATTGATGCCTTTGTTCTTCTGTTGCCTTGAAAAAGAAACTGAAATCTTTCATCTTTTCTGTCGACACGACAAACCAAACATCCACAAAGTGCGGATCTTTGAAGCCGCATTGATCTGCGGAGAAACTGAGGCAGGGGCTGGATAAAGCATTTATTTGATGTATTGTTGAATCGTTTGGGAAGATTCCTTTCCCGTAAAATAGTAGCACAAGTGCCATCTAATGCATGTTTTATATAGTATTGCTTATGTATCATTCATGTCATCGTAAAAGCGTTACAGATCTCCTTTTTCGTGACTTCTCTGGTTTCAGATGAAAGCTGGTTGCGCATCACATATCATTTGTTCAGAGTTATTAATATAACAGGATGAATAATTTAAGACTAGATCAGTTTTCCTGTGCGTGCACATAATTTTGCCAGTAAGCAGAGCAGCCAGGGTGCCGTTTGTTACAGACCAAATGTCATTTTAAGTCTACTGTGGTAAGAAAGCAATCAATCTTTAATGTAAGATTAGTGATGTTGATCTGCTGGTGTGCCGTCAGCGAAAAGCTGTGCAACAACTGGATAGATTGTAATGAAATTTGGGTCAGACATTAATGGTTCAAAGAAGATAAATCCACAGATTCCTCAGCCTGGTGTCCCACTGAGGTATTTTCTTTTAAACAGCTCAGCTGTTCCAGAAGAAAAGGTACATTAAAAAATATCACCCATACTTTGCATATTAATGCATAAATATTAATCCGCTTTTTGGTGATATTAGTTTTATTTATTTTATTTTTTTGTTTTGTTTAAACACAAGAAATAAAAAATACATATATATAAGTATAGCAAACAATGTGATTTAAAAGAAGTGAGTAGAAGAAAAGTTTTGTGTGGTCCCACCACGTTTTGCAACACCTTATGTTACATGTTTTTTTTTCCTCAAAAACACTTCAAATTACCTTCTGTATGACATCTATACACAAAAATATTTGCTCAAAGTTTGATCATTTCAGGCCTTGCACATTTTCAGCAGTGGCATCTTGTATGTTTTTTAAAATAGTAAAATTTTGCTTCGTTTCAACCCATTCCATAAAATTCAAACCACAAAATAACAGGCACATTTTCTTTTTTTTTTGTACGAGTGCATTGCTTTTTTTTTTTGGAACTTTTTATTTTCATTTTTTCAAACAACACAAACAAAACAAACAACACAAACAGGGCAAATGACACAAACAAAACATTCCCAATGACGAGATTTGTTCAACAGTGTATCCACAATTATGAGAGTATGTCACAAGACAGGGCTATTAAAGCATAATATTTAAATAGAGTAGATATATAAACAGAGTTACATAAAAGAAAAAAAAAAACACACAAAACAGTTCATAACCCAAAATAAATTTTAACCATGTGCCATCTTTGTTCAAAAACATTCATTTTAATTTGTAAGATGCTGTCATTTTTTTTTATTGTATAAACTTGTTTTACTCTCTGTTTCCATTCATTTACCGAGGGTGGTGTAATATTTTTCCAGTTGGCAGTTATACTTTTCTTAGCAACCAAAATTAATATATGCAAAATATATGCTAAATCTGCATGAAAGTCAGGAGGTATATAACCAAGTAAGTGCATTGCTTTTTGAAAAATCTGCTGTCTCATAAATCAAAACATTTGTTGCATGTTTGCTGTAAGTAAGTTGTTTCTGGCTTTAATCATATTGGGGCTGTTTTAAGTTTCACCATCCCATAGTTTCAATAAAACCGACTTTAAAAACAGTGCGTTCATATGGGTCCCATAATCCACACCATGAACTATTCAAATAGCTTTTTAGCAAGATGTACAAAGATTGTAAATTTGTATTTCCTCAAACTTCAACACTGTAGTGTAAATATGGCAATATTCTGTTGATGAATATATTAGTAAGCATACTTTGTAAGTGAGTCTATGATGAGTTTTTCTTCCCCAACACTGCTATGCCTTTGTCAACTTTGGTTCTGACTTGCTTTATTTATGCTTTCCAGCTTATTTTGTGGTCCATAATGACTCCAAGGACATTGTTTATAGTTACTCTCCAAGTTTCTCTGATTGTTTAATTTCTATATCTGCAGATTAAATCTGAAATTACATTTTTAAATTTAATTTTGCATCCAGGATTTTTACTGTGAACATTTTAATGTATTTTGCCTTATTACTAAAATAATTTAGTCGAGAGAATAAGAATAAAAGCACTTATTCCAATAAATACACAGAGGATAAAAGCAAAGTAAAAAAATGAAGTATGGAACAGAGAAAATGTTCTTTAATAAAAAAAAAAAATTTTTTTTTTTTACCAATGTCTACAATTTAAAAAAGACAAATTAAGTACATTTTGATTCAAATCAATCTAATAGTAATTCGCTTTAGTAATATATTTTATTTTAAAAGCACCTTTCAAAACACTCAAGGATACTGTTTAAAGTAAGAAGTAAAAGCACAATAAGTTGTGAAATACACAATGTCTACAATTTATAAAGTAAACAAATTTGCTTATAAAATCAGCTCTTTTCCACATTACATGTTAAAAATGCAGCACAAAGTTATTTTTTTATTATATCTTTGAACTGTTTTTCCTTATGTTTACATTTTAAAGTTAAAAAAGAAAAACACCATCAACTTTGCTTATCTGGACAGTCAAAAACAACTGTTCAAAAGGAAAATGAATAACTTGAGGAAAAAGAGCTGAGCAAACTGGGGCGTATCAGGCAGAACCAAAAGCTGAAGTGATTACAAGCATCTGACAAATGACAACAGCAAGGCTTGGTGGAAATATATGGAGTAAGTAATAATACCTAATAGGAAACAGGTGTGTGGTTGGAGCACTGCAGTGAGTTAATTAGGGAAATTCAAAACAGGTGCGGAGCAGCACAAACAGCAAAAACCAAGAAAGATTCCAAAACAGAAAAGGTTACTTTTATTTAAAAAATACTCTTAAATGTATATATTTTGCTGTTTTTTTATGTGTTGCCTCAATATCTTGTGTTTTCATTAATCCTTCTAGATCATAATTGATGTTATATGTTATATATATGTTATATTGAATTAATAAAACAGAAAATATTTCTTAACAATATTTTTTCAATTAAAAATGTCCACATATCTTCAATTTTTTACTTGCATTCCCTTATTTTATATTATGTAAAAAATTGATGTAAAACATAGAAATGCAGTAATTAAAACAAAAAAAAAATGATAAACCTGTAACAACAAATAGTTTTTGTAGATATTGATTTTTATTTATCAACTTTTTTTTTAAACCCTGTACCTCAAAATATGTGGTACAATGAAGTATGAGAGCCAGTTTACAAACAAAACAAAAAGAAATAAATACGATTTTAAATATAGTAAATTTAAGAGATTTATTGTAGTAACTGTTGAAAAACGAGAATAAAATCATATTTATGACTTAAAAAGTCATAAGCTAAATGTATGACGTTTTGTCTCGTGAATTTACAAGATTAAAAATTGTGAATTTACAATAGCTTAAGTAGTAAATTTAATTTAAAAGAAAAACACTTTTTTTTGGGGGGGTGACCCTAACACTCTGTTGTAGATTTTAAAAAATAAGTAATTTCCTCCTTTTTTATTTGAATCAAGATAGATATTTTTTGAGGTGAGAGTAAAAATTAAAGCTAAAGTTAACAAGAGCTTTACGTTTGCCTGGGTAGTTAAAAAAAAGTCTGACTCAAATATAAGTTAATTTATTTTAAAAGTTTAAAAATATACAAAAAATAGGGGTTAAACTGAATAACTTTTTTTTCCTTTAGAATTTCTGTATTAGTCTTTAAACTGAGTTTTGGTTGACGTTCCTGTAAAACACAATAATACCAGAATGTCTCACAGACTTCCTCATATGAGCCTTTATTCGCCCAGTCAATATAAATGCTTCTCATCATATAGATTGTCTGCACATATTGTTTGTGCCACCGTTTTGAACCAGCTGCTCAAGCACTTCCTGTCTCTAGTCGGCATTTACTGTAAAGGTCACACTGAGAAGGATAGCCACGTCAACCACAGCAATTGAAAACGATTGAACTGTTAAAAATATTGCATTTTGCTATGATCCAATTTATTCCACATTGTGAAAGAAGATCAATACTTCTCCACAAACTGTATTTATATACTTTTAACAATAAAAAATATATTTTAGAAAGGGCATCTGTTGCTGCAGGATTTTTTAAATAAATAATTATTCTTATTTAAGACGTCAGTTAATAAATAAATGCCAGCTGGCTTTTATTGGCACTGAAAGTTAATGTCACTACTGCATTTTCCAGATTTCATTTCTGGAAAACAGATTTAATGGCACAAATCATTTTGAAGTTATCACAATTGCACTCGCAAAAGGGTTTAAAGGCTCTCTACATTTATAATTTATGACTTTTTTAAAAAAAATTCTTCACATGTATTAAGTAAAAGGTGTAATAAAGGTGTAAGGTTAGAACAAGTATCCACAGGAGTCATCTCTGACATTAAATCTGTAAAGAAAAGGATTTCAAAGCCCCTCACCTATGATATCAGCATGTTTACATCTGTGGTTAAAAACGGATGGTGCATTACCCTCCACTGCACAGCTTGAATTAATGGTCAAGACGAGCGAGCAGGCCGCGGCTGATCTTTCCATGATTCATGTCTGTTCATTTCCTGCTGCATGTGAGAGTGGCTGTGAGGGAGATGTTACAGTGGAGCCTTACTCTCCTTCCACATTCTACTGATTTACAACATAAATCATTCAGTCAAAAACGTCAGGGGGAGTTTCTCTATTTGATGCGTTCTACTATGGTTATCTTTGTCTCTTTTCTAAGAATACTAGAACAATCTTTAATAATTTCTACCCCCCATGGTTTAACCATAGATTTATGTGTTTCTGAAAAATCCTAGCATAAACGCAGTGTATAAAAATGCCACATGGACCGTAAGGGTGTTAACAGACTGAACACATTTGGTTTGCTCCATGCTCAGAGTAGAATGATTGAACCAAAAGGCTACCGTAGCTGGGCATTATGGGATAATATACGGCAGAAAAAGGGCAGTGGACAAATATGAAGCAACGACGACACAAAGCAACTACTTGAAATTCCCTTATTCTTGATCTTGTTGGTTTGCCCCGCCTTCTGAATTTCTGGCCAATGACTGAAGAGCTCTTAAGTCATGTGATTTTGTTTACAATCTTTAGTTCAAAACAGAAATGTCCGGTTGACAGCAGTCTGAATACAGATCAAATGCAAGGTTCAGGACTAAAACAGGACCAAATTAAGCAAAACTTGGACCAATGGACTTTTTTCTAGTCTGTATATATATATATATATATATATATATATATATATATATATATATATATATATATAAATTTACAACGAGGTCATGACAGGCTTAACAAATTCTGTGTTCTGTGTTGAACTATGCTGGGATAAAGTAAGATATGATTATCCTTTTACATGGTTCTCTTTAGATTTTTGAAATTTTATATCCCTCAATTATTGTCAATTTAAAAAAGTAAATTTTCATGTTTTATGGAGTCTAAGTCATGTTTTTGAGACACAAGCGCAACACCTCTGAACAAATACGTAAAAAATGCTGCATTCACTTGATTCACACATTAAATTTGCATCCGCTGTCTTTTTTTTTTTCCACAGTCAAAATCCACGCTCGATGCTTGTCTAAAAATGTGCTCATAATCTAGATGCTCCCATCATTTGTGGAAGAAGTTACCGATAGCGTCATGGCTATATGGAGTCAGTGACAGTATATATCTCATAGAAAAACACGGATGATGTTGAGAGAACAGGTTTATTTATTTTTAAGAGCTCTAAAAAAGCACAGATAAACATGTCTTCATGACTGATTTCATAAGATCCTTCAGGGTTTTTGTCATTAAGATTTACCTTTTACTACAGGAGCTGCGTCTGCAGCGCTCTTAGCGGCATCTTAATGTCTTGCTGTCCGGCATTAGGTTGGGGAAGGCAAAAATAAAAGCAAGAATGATTATGTCTCAAATAAGAAAGATGGACAATAATCAGATTCTCCGTGTTTGTTTTAGACGATGCTTCTTCTTGTGTGTTATTGTCAGTAGCAAATACTGATACATATGCCTACAGTGCCCTCTAGTGGTTGTTAGAAGAATAAAAAACAACCAGTAAAGGGCAACCGGTTCTTAATGGGCAAAATGATAAATATATGAGCATACATTTATTTTTTTTAAATCACATATAAGTCACTCCTGAATATTAGTCCCACCGAAGAGAAAATAATGCAAAAAACTGTGACTTACTCTGAAAAGCATGGTAATCAATTTGAACTATTTCTGTACTTAAAATGTACAAAATTGTTTTTGTAGTTTAAGGACTGAATTGTCGTCAAAACATTTTTTATGTATTTGTGGGCAAATGTGTTTGTTTCAAAATGTAAGAATTTCTCATTTTAATGACAAAAAAAAACCTTTAACCTTCTTCAGTTTGACTGACCAGTAATGTTAAAACATGTTTTAATCAATTGTCATTGAAAAAAATTAGAACGATATAATTAATATTGAATCAAATTATAAATGTAATCTGATTTTGAGCCTGTTAATCACATTTTAATAAACGTAGGAATTTAGTAGAAGCAGCCGTTCTTTTGTTTGAGTTTATGATGCTTTCAGTTGCTTCATCATCTTGAACCCACTCAAGCTGAGACTTACATTTCCTGTATTGGTCAAGGGAGTCACATTTATGTGCTGCATCAGCATGTAAAAAACATTTTTATTACCACTTCCTCTTTTTCTCTATAGTCCCTCAAAAACACAGTTTTTTTCTTTCTTCAAAGCTGCATTCTCTATGTTTTTCACCCATTTCTCAGCTAAACGCTGCATGTACTGCAGCCGGCACACGATACAGTACCCTGTGCAGTGACCCTTCAGTGCAGCGTGTCCTGCAGCACTGAGCGGCGCAGTTGCATGGGGTTGTGTGAAATAGGAGGAGTGGGAAACAGGTGCTGGCGCTGTCAGCTTGTTAGCACTGGGAAGAGACTTAGCCCTTCAAACAGAATGCAGCACATATGCAACACATAGCCCCTGGCAGCGGGGCATACTGTATGTGTGCACATGCATGTGTTGTGAGAGGGTTGCACACATTAGTGATGCTGGGAGATAGTTATTGGGGTGACAAATGCTTGGCTGCAAGAGCCTTGTTGGTTCAACATGTTCTTTTTGAAAATAAATAATATTATGGTAAGTTCAGCGCCCTAAAATGTATCAAACAATACATTTTTATTTATTTTGACGGCTGTATTGTAATTTATTTTTCTTTTTTAGCTTAAAGAGATATTTTAATGGGAGTTCCCCTTGGGTTATGTGCGAGAAATTCTCTCAAATATCACAAATGAGGCCCCTCGATGACCCATTTCTGGAAGAAGTAAATTGACACAATGAATAATTCCATCCAGTCTTTAGGCCACGAAAACGAGACTCAGAGAATAAATGAGGACACTCAATTCCTGCCCTCACTTTATTCCATCAAAGCCATTTAGACAGCGTTGGCCTGTTTGTCCAATTTATTTTAAGATTTCTCACCCTCGTATTTGGAAGAAAGAGGAAGAATAAAGAGGAAATGAGTGAGTTTAATTTAAGCTATAGCTTCTGTACTATGGGGAGAGCCAAAAAGTAATAGACTCCATTAAATCTAGTGTGTTCTTGCTAGCTGCTGCTGTACGCTCGAAAGAAGAGTCAGAGTATGAATAAATACGTTTGTAGAGATTGCATTGAGCAATCATTCTTTTTATCAGTATTTTAACCACATGTGCTTATTTTACAGAAGTTTCAAACCATCATTTCACAGGACTTTAAAGACTTAAATGCAAAAACCACATATATTTATGTTTATTATTACCCAAATTAACAAAAAAATATCAGAAACTTGACTAAATTCTTTAAAATAAATGATATTTTTTACATTTAAGGACATTTTCCATGTCTTATTGTTACCAGGCAGGTTGCTGCACATCAAAGACAATGCAGCAAAAATGAGACAGCTTCTAACAGATACCACTTGAGCTCCGCTCCGCGGTGTCCACAGAGGATACGGTTCCTCTCACCTGTGGGTTAAAACCTCCTCTTTGGTTTGATGTCTGAATCTGCGGTTATTTGATGATGCGCTTTCAAGTCAGCCTGACAGGACAAGACTGCTAGCAGATTTCCCACAAGGACTTAAACAGCTCTACAGAGAGACTCACAGGCATCACTCCTCAGTCACATCAAAGCAGAGCACTCATCTTTTGGCCTCTGTGCGCCGCTACCAGAAACAGATGGGTTAGATGTAGGTTTGGCGCCCTCTTGTGGAGAGAATAAGGAGTTGCAGGTTTCCAGTGATTAAATAAATTGTTTTTATTTTCTGTTTTCTTTCTTCTACAGATGCAAAGATGTTGTTTCTGATTGGAATCACTGTTCCTGGGAATAATGCATCACAAGAAAACTCAACTTCAGGTAACCAACTTAACAATATAGTGTTTTTTTTTTTTCAATTACAACAAAATTGAAAAAAAAATGTAAATAATAAATAAGAATTATGCTAATTTTGAGGCATGAATAAAAACAGAAATATTAAATGAAAATAGCATTTATCAAAATGTGAAATTATTTCTTATGTTTGACAGAAGCTTGTATGATTTCCTTTCAAAATAAAAGATGCTTGTGCCAAACCAGATCATCCCAGTGGAGCTCTGGACAGAATAAGATAATATGTGCTTTAAATGAATAAATGATCAGACTTTTTACCAAAGTTTTAATTAGTCTTTGAAATCGGTGTAGTCTAAAGGAAGCATAAAGGCAACAAGACCTCTTCAAGTCATCAGGGATGTAAAAAAGCTTTAGATAATTTGTTATCAAGGTATACATCATACATACATTTATAAACGTAACTATTATAAATAAAATAAATACTAATTTAGTAACCCTTACTTGAAAAAAAATGCTATTATTGTATTTCTCTTTAGCCAAACCCCTGGTCTAGATGTTGCAGAATGATTAAATACAATCTTACTTTTGACTGCTAAATAAGCGATTCTATTAAAATAAAATAAAATATAATAAAATACAATAAAACAAAATAAAATAAAATACAGAATTGTGCCCCAGTGTTTTGTTAAAAAGCTGAAAATAAATCTTTGCAACCACATTTTATTTTGAAATATTCCAACTGATGCAAACTAATCTAAATTTCTATAGTTTAAGAAATACTGGCATATAAATATAATCTTGTTCTTGTTGTTTTTTCTTCTTTTGGGCTTTTTTATTGTTGAGAAAAAGACTGGGGCTCTCTCAGAGATGTGTATCTCCTTAAAAAAGATTGTTTCATTTGAAATATATTCTAATAATGTATTTTAGCGATTATGCTCAGCATTTCAGGCCTTCAAGCAAAACACTATTAATAGTGATGTGACACTGTCATGGACTCTATTATTCATAATAAAAGTTGAGCATATTCAACACCAACTTGTTTTTTATCACTTCTGTTCTCAAAATCTAAACAAGAGCAATTACTTTAAAATTTTAATATCTTCCCTTTTCTTTTTTTAGAAAATCCCACCCACCAGGGGGCTCACGTGCTGCCCTCCACGCTGGTCATATCCCTGGTTCTTATCATCCTTGTCCTGCTGACGATCTACTGTCTCAGGTAAAATAAATAAATAAATAAATAAAACGTGCGCTTAAGTGGTATTACTATCGGGTGTGTGCAAGCGTGACTGTGCCAGGACGTCAGAACGGAGGGGGGCAGCTTTTAAACAGGTGGTGGGCAGGGGCTTATGGGTAAACAGCTGCACCTCATGAAAAGACAGCAAACAAAAGCAGATCAGTGAGCTCAAACTTCCACTCCCTGACGGCGGCATGAGGAGAAACAGCTTCACATCCCTGAGATGGTTCATTTTAATTCTCCAATTAAGGCATTTTTTTTTTAACATTTGAGCTTTTAAAAAAAAATGTCTTCTTGTGTTTTAAAAGGTTTAAAAGCCACAGGAAAGTTCTGGTTACATCGGTGGATAAGAAGATTCCAAACGGCTTCTTGGAGGAGCAAGGTACGTTCGTGCGGAAATCTCAATTAGCGCAAATTAACGAAAACACAATGCATCCTTTCTTTATTTGAGTTGAAAATTTAAAACCCTTCATAAAAAAACTAAGACATTGTGATCTGGTGCCTAGCTGGAAACATTTGGAAAGCCTCTTAGATTTCACAGCACTTTAGGAAGCACAAAGAACTCACTCTTCATTCTCTTCGAGAAAAAAAAAAAAAAAAAAAAAAGAATTTATGGAAAGGCCAAATTTTGCAGCTTTGTGCAACAGCACCAACTTTATGATTCCAGAAGTCGTTTCTGTCAAGTAGCCACAGAGTAAGGAAATCTTTATAGTCGGCAGGCATGTTTTTGCAGGTGCTGTGAGAGCTTGTAACCTTGTCCGCGGGGACGTGTGAGCAGCCTGACCTCCATATATTCTTTTAAACACAGGAGAACAGACAGTGGTACTCCTCCCCAGATCCCCCTCACCATCCAAGAGGTACTTCCCCATCCCTCTGGACTCTCTGGAGGAAGAGTACCGGATACGCTCTGCTGATGATGGCAAGCTCTTCAGAGAAGAGTTCAATGTAAGCACTTGCTGTTGATGAAGCTGTTTGTCCTACAAGTCAAAAAAACTCCAATAAAATGTTAGGTTTGCAGACTTTGTAGCCATGGCTTCATTTCAACCTCGTGAGGTTTGGATTCTGTCTTTATTATAGTCTCTGCCATGTTACTTTCACCATGGGTCCTTTGAAGAGGCGAGCAGAGAGTACAACCGAGAGAAAAACAGATACCCAAACATTTTACCATGTGAGTGAGGACATTCTGTATTCTCAGCCATATTGTTTTTTTATTGCTAATATAATCATGGAGGCTGAAAAAGAGGCTGTAAGTGTCTTTCTTTTCTGTTTCAGACGATCATTCCCGGGTGGTGCTGAGTCATCTAGATGGACATCTTTTTTCAGACTATATAAATGCTTCCTATATAGACGTGAGTACCAACAAACAAATCAGCAATAAAGTAAATATTGTTTAGGTTGGTTATTAATTCCCTAAAATTCATCACACAGGGATACAAAGAGAAGAATAAATTCATAGCAGCTCAAGGTAAATAAAAAGGATGCAACTTTAAATTTAGGCCTTTTTGTCAGGAACTTGTGTTGTTGGACTTAAAAAGCAGACTTGGTAGCAGAAACTAATACATTTAATAAATAAACTGAAATATAAAAAAAGAAACAGTTGAGCAACAATAGGAACAGATGACCTGACACTAAAAAAAATACCCAACGCATTCTCACGTCCAACTCGTCATATATTGGCGTCTTGTTTGGGCTCCCTCTGCCTCTTTTTGACGTTTGGGTGTCCCCAACTCAATGTTTTTCTGCCGTGCTGGCTGTTTCCATTAAATGGGGGTCCCCGATTTCGGGGCAGCGAACCGGTACTGGTCCTAGGGTCGCTTGGTACTGGGTCACAGACAGGGAAAAAGTGCATACGCTAATCAGGGGTCCCTGATTCTTGATAACATTATTAGGTTAGGCTAGGGTACAGGTACCTTTTTAGCGTACTGGTATCAGGTTATGGTACAGGTCCGGTCCGCGTTCTGGTCCTGGACTGGTACCAATCCGAGGGCTGTTTTGTATCAGGCCACAGATTGAGAAAAATAAATACACTAATCAACCAACCCTCAGGACTGGTACCAGATGCGGAACCGGTACAGAGTAAGGGTCAGGGTACCAGGACAGTCCACCTCCCGGTACTTGACCGGTCCGAGTGCTGTTTGGTACCAGGCCACAGACAGAGATAAAATATGCTTACGATAATCAGGGGTCCCCAACCCTCGGGGCCGGTACTGGTCCAGTACAGGCATGCAGACCGGATTGGTACCTTAACCCGATACCGGTACCTTAACATGATACCGGTTTCACATCCGGTAATGAATCAAGAGAGTTCTGGCAGTCTGCACGTCAAAAGATGAACAGCCAGCACATCAAAAACGACAAGCTGGGGACACCAAAAATGTCAAAAAGTGACATGGAGGGGGCCCGAACCAAACGTCCAAGCGTGACAAGCTGGAAGACAGAATGTGTAGGAATACCAGACACTTACATAAATGAATACAGCTGTGGATGAACAGCTGTTTTCAAAAAACAATATATGACAAAAACTTAAAAACATCACAAAAATCCAAGGCCAGAATCCTAGCAGTACCCCTCCCTAAAAGGGCAGATCCCAGATGCCCAAACCCAAAAAAGCACTATTTTCAGTGAAATGCCCTCAGTCTATTTAAATATCTAGTTTCCAGTTCATCCTTGTCAGGTCATCTGCTCTGTTTGGTCATTTTTTCGTTTCTCTATGTTTTTTGTCAAAGCTCTGGTTGATTCATTAGATGTTAAAGTTTCTGTCTTCTGCATTTTGGGTCCTCCACCACCAGTTCCTGACACACTTGTTTCATTCATGCATTTATTTCTGGTTCCTTTCTAGGTCCAAAGCCAGAGACCCTAGCTGACTTCTGGAGGATGGTTTGGGAGCAGAAAACTGCTACTATAGTCATGCTAACAAATCTGAAGGAACGAAAGGAGGTAGTTTGCAAACTGATTCCACTAATAAAATAGAAACCAAAAGTCTAACTTTTATTTTAATTAATATTATTCTTGTGACCCAAACTTAAAATTTATATGACTTGCTTCCCAAGTGAGAATCTAAACAAAGATTCACCCAGCAGATTACTTAGCATCGCATTAAACCTCCCTCAAAGGGATAATTGAGTTTTCAACATCAGGTTTGATGGAGCAGAATGGCGGCGGATCAATGATGTAATAATTGCTGATAAGATCCTAAGAGGCTTCTCGATAATTAGAAAATCTAGTTAAAGGGTGCAAACGTCACCATGAAGCACAAAGTCACTGTGATTGCCTTTGCTTTTGGATCACATTCACCAGACTCTAAGCATACAAGAGACAGAGTCATTCAACCTTTACTGATGTTTTATGCATGTGTTTTTTTCTCGTTAAATCAGAGATAATAAAATTTTATTGTTTGATTACCTCACCAGGAAAAATGTTGTCAGTACTGGCCGGAGAAAGGCTGCTGGATGTATGGAAATATCCGAGTGGCACTGGAGGACGTCACTGTTCTGGTGGACTACACTATCAGAAAATTCTGTGTTCAATACGTAAGTCAACTCAAATTTGTGAAAATTAAAGATTAAATGAAAAAAAAAAAGCCTAATTTTACACTTTAAAGTCCCACTCCAATCATCTTTTGATCTATTTGAAAGATTTTTTTTTTAATTATGTTTTTGGCATAAATCAAAATACCAGTGTTGTTTTCTAGGACATAGTTTCTGCAGAGCAGCAGGAGTTCATTCGAAATTTGCCTTGGTGTGGAGTCAGCCCACAACCCTCAACCGCTCCACAGTTATTTAAATGAAGAAGTATTCATAAATGTAATGAAATGACCTCAATAATCTGAAAAATAACACAAGAACTTGTTGAAAACACCACAACATGATTTTCATTGGAGTGGGTTTGATAAATTAAAGCAAGTGTTAATCCTCCTCCCTTTTCCAGAAAATACAGACATTAAAAACATGATAAATGATCAATAAGTCGGTTCGCTTTTAACATGCAGCAAGCAAACTGTAATTTTGCAGTTTATCATTATTTTATCTTTAGAAATCCTTGCAGGTTTCCTGTTTCCTTGCCTGTGTCTCCAACTGCCAAGTTGGATGGCAGCTGCATGTGCTGTGAAGCCGCCGGATTTCAAAATTCACTTTGTTCTGTCTCCATGTGAAAAGCACAGATATCCTTTAAGAAAAAAAAAAAAAGTCTTAAAGCTCATCTGTGCAAACTGATGGACTGGGTGCTTTTACATTAAGTTCTGTGAAGTCAGAGCAACGCGGCGCTGAGAAGAGGGAATTTATGAGACCAAAGGGGAAAGAGAAAACCAGTGTTTGATAATTAGCCCTCTAAAAATAGTACGCTTCAATTACAAAAAAAAAAAGAAAAGTTTGACCCGATTCGTCCAGCACTGCAAGCTTTGTCCATCTGTGCTTCACAGCAAGACAGCGATGGACCGCGAGCTCCTCGGCTTGTCACTCAGCTTCACTTTACCAGCTGGCCAGACTTTGGGGTGCCATTCACACCCATCGGAATGCTGAAATTCCTCAAGAAGGTCAAGACTGTCAATCCGTCCTACGCTGGGCCCATTGTTGTGCACTGCAGGTAAAACTCTCGGCCTAAAGTTGGGGATGGTGACGGCATAGTTGGAAGGTCAGGAGTTAGTGGAACGAGCGGAGCAAAAAGAACACAGTTGTCTGAAGAAATCTGCAGCTGATTGTAACAACTGCTGCAACAGGTGCCTGGGGAGAGGGACTGTTGTTCTTGAATGGGGCCCACTGTCGATGCTCGGCACCCAACTGTGGAATTCAGGCTCTGTTCTCCCAAAGGTGAAGTCTGCTAAAATGACCCTTATAAATCTATTAGGAGGGGGTGTTCGGACTGTGAAGCACTTCCACAGATGTTCACTCACTCCTTTTGTTAGAAAAAAAACAGCATTTTGACACTTTCCTGTGTTTAATTTGTACCGAAAGATGCTTACTGCGCTGCGTTTGGGATGTTTTGACCTGCTTCTTGTTTGTGTTTCCACAGCGCTGGAGTTGGAAGGACCGGAACGTTCATCGTTATCGACAGCATGATTGACATGATGCACGTCGAGCAGCGAGTAGATGTGTTCGGCTTTGTGAGCAGAATACGAGAGCAGCGCTGTCAACTCATCCAGACAGATGTAAGAACTGACCCCCTCTGACCTGTTTATATGTGGAGCTGACAGCTCAGCTCGCCGCTCCGGTCCGAGAACTTGGAAAACAGTCACGTCTGTGTGGGGAAATAGTTCTCCAAACTAGAACAACTTCATCTTTGTCCTGCGTTGCTTTCTTTTTTTTCCTCCTCCTCAGATGCAGTACTCCTTCATCTACCAGGCACTGCTGGAGTACTATCTCTACGGGGACACAGAGCTAGATGTGTGTTCTCTGGAGGGTCACCTGCACAGGCTTCATAACACCAGAGCCCCCAACGACAGGCTGGGCCTGGAGGAGGAGTTCAGAGTGAGAATGCAAACATATCACACTGACAAATTTCCACTTGTCAACTTTGAATCCACTTCTCCCCCCCTGTGTCCAGAATTCTTATATTATCACAGACATAAATCTTTGAGTGTAGCATTGGAAGTTGTAGCATAAATACAAGGACTTCTCAAAAGGAACATCTTTTTATTTTTTACCCAAACATTAAAAATAATTAAAACTTTAATTTTTGGTGTAATAGGGGACTTAAAGTAAGGTTATCTAATGCTTAATTAAGCATTAATTAACTATTAAATAATGTTTTAACAGCCTCTTTTATTAACTTTCTTGAGTCCAGTCCAGTGTTCTGAGTGTTTCCATTATAAAACAGACCCACTAAGCCAACACATTCTCACTCACAACTCGTCATATGCGGACATATGGATGGGGTCCCCTCCACACCACTTTTTGACATTTTGGGTGTCCCCAACTCGCTATTTTGACGTTCTGGCTGTTCCCAATAAATCAGGGGTTCAGAACCTCCGAGTCGGAAACCGGGACCAGTCCGACGACCACTTGGTACTGAGCCATAAACTGGAAAAAAAATGCAAACGCTAATCAAGGGTCCCCAACCCTGGTACCAAATGCAGAACCAGTACCGGGTTAGGGTACTGGTGCAGCTACCTTGGTAGTGTCAACATCCTGGTACTGGACCGGTACTGGTCCGAGGGCCGTTTGGATCTGGGCCACAGACAGGAAAAAATGCATATGCCAATCAGGGGTCCCCAAACATCTGGACTTGTCCAGTACCAGGACGTGCACTGAACCAGTAATAGTAGCCAAACCCAGTAATAGTAACCAGTACCCAACCCTCGGAACCGATCCAGTACCAGGACGCGGACTAGCTCAGTACCAGTACTCTAACGTGGTTCTGTTACTCTAACCCTAACCCAGAACTGGTTCTGCGTTCAGTACTGCGTCCTGAGGGTTGGGGCCGCCAGCATGTCATAAAAAAAACATCAGGACCTTTTGGTACTGGGCCACAGACAGGGAAAACATGCATGTTAATCAGGGGTGCTCAGTCCTTGGGACACGGAGTGGTACCTGGTAAATACTTGCATAGCACTTTTCACCTTCCTTCAAAGGCCCAAAATGCTTTACAGTCACATTCACCCATTGGTGGTGGCTCCTTTGCCAAACACTGGCACCAACCTTTCACCAGAGGCAATGTGGGGTTCAGTGTCTTGCCCAGGGACACATCCACACATGGGCGGGCAAGGCGGGAATCGAACCCACAATTTTCTGATCAATAGTCGACTGCCCTATCGCTGCACCACAGCCGCTCAGTGGTACATCATTTCCACTGAGCATTACGGACCGGTCCACTTCTGGACGGTTTAGATTGTTCTGGTTAATTCAAGTGAGCATTCCCATTAAGTGTTGGACCATCAAGGCGCATGCGGGGTGTGGACCGATGATGTAGCTGTGTGTCACAGCGGTGCTACTACAGCAGTCTGCGTGTCTCCGGTTCCTAGCCCCAAGAAATAAGGAGGAATACTGAATACAAAGAACGTCATATTCTTTGCAAAAAGACTGCGTAAGGCAAAGAAGAATCCAGCTAAAAAGAAGACAAAACTTTCAATTTGGATCTTGAGTCGGGATAAGCGCAGGTCGGACGCTTGCTGTTGTTGTAATACCTTTCCACCAATCAATACATTTCATTGTGTGATGACAGTGGCTCCGCCCTAACTGCTCCATTACATTTTTCTATGGACCTATGACCAACGAGGAACCAAAAATGGTTGAATCGGTCCAGCCTAATGAGTCTATTTCATGTTGAATACCAGACCAGTCCATTGCTAAGTGGAAACGAGACATGAGTGGAAAGACCTACCTGAATTACCTGGTCCATTCTAAACCAGACAATTAACGAATGTTTATTATTCAACATTACTTAATGCATTTCATAGCATTAATAAAAGTTTTCCTTTGCATTTGCTTATCATTGTGTCTACATCAACAACCTATTTTTATTTCTCCCTCCATTGACAGACTTTATAATCATCTGCTTTCTTTTTCTCTCACCAGAAACTCACCAACGTTCGGATTATGAAGGAGAACATGAGGACCGGGAACCTTCCAGCCAACATGCGGAAGAACCGTGTGCTTCAGATCATTCCATGTAAAGATCTTTCCTATGCTCCTGTGTTGGGGTTCAGCGCACGTGTTCATTTAAACAGGCCTCATAACTTCAAGTTGTGAGTAGAGAGGGAAAAAGAAAGGCTGAGTCCAACTTTTTAAGCAGAAATTTGATACGGATTATGTCGTGTTTGACCTTACGAGCTAGGCAAAAGTTTGACTTTGTGTTTTCCACCAAACTTTTATTTTATAGGGGATCCGTTGTGGAAAGTTTCTTGTTCTTTCTATCCTCTGTGCAGACGATTTCAACCGAGTAATACTCTCAGTGAAAAGAGGACAAGAGTTTACCGACTACATCAATGCCTCCTTTATTGATGTGAGCACTCCCTCACAATCTCCCGTATAGATTTCACATAGAAGTATAAATAAAGCTTATTGTTTTTCCTAACAAACAATGCAAAATATGATATTTGCTGCACTCTCAAGTGTTGTTTACCTGTTGATCCGCCCTCCAGGGCTACAGGCAGAAGGACTGTTTTATCGCAACCCAGGGCCCCTTGTCTCACACGGTGGAGGACTTCTGGAGGATGGTGTGGGAGTGGAGGTGTCATTCAATCGTTATGCTTACCGAGCTCAAAGAAAGAGAGCAGGTACGCCATGATGGTCCTATTTGTGTGAATGCTGTACAGCATTCACACTATAGTGATTTCCTGCTCCTTTCTGTAGGTTTTTTGTAAAAACTCAATCACATTTCAGAGATTTCATCAATTTTGGTGTAAAAAAATACAGCTTGTTCAGAAAATTACTGCTTGTACTTCTGGTATTCATAAACTTTATAGTTTTTAAAATATTGAGCAAAATATTCCCCATAAGAAATGAGGAAGAAAGTAAACTCAGTATTTTGGAGTAGATTAAAAACAAAACTTTATACATATTCATGGGCTATGTTTATATCTTTTTTAGTAATCTTCAAAAAATGTGGCATTGAGCTGTTATATTTGGATAATTTTGCATTTACTGAGGTTTTTTTATGCTAATTTGAAGTTTAGCTAACATTTTAACAACATGCTAACATATTTGGCTAATTTATTGTCTACTGGGGTTTTTAGGTTAATTTAAAGTTTAGATTCTATTTTTAGCAACAGGCTAACGTTTTTGACTAATTTGGTTTACTGAGCAATTTTAAGCTATTTTGGAGTTTAGTTTGTATTTAAGCAACATGCTATTTTTTTGGCTAATTTGGCTTCCAATGAGTTTTTTTTTTTTTTTTTTTTTTCGAACATGAATTTTAGCTAATATTTTAGCTACATGCTAATACTTTTGGCTAATTTGTTAACTACTAGGGTTTTTTTTTTTTTTTTAGGCTAGTTTAGAGTTAAGCTTCTATTTCAGCAACAGGCTAATGTTTTTTTTACCAATTTGGTTAATTGAGAAATTTTAGGCTAATTTTGAGTTTAGCTTTTATTTAAGCAAAAAGCTAGTTTTTTTTGGCTAAATTTGCCTCTTCTAAGGGCTTTTTTATTCTAATTTGGAGCCTAGCTAATATTTAACCAGCACACTAAATATTTTTGCAAAATTGGCACAGATTGAGAATTTTTATGCAATTTAACAACAACTTTTTCAGAAATTTAGACCAACTTCTGCACGCTTTCATAGTGATTTAACAAAATTTCAAGTCTCTTAGAAAATTTGACATTTTGCAAATAGTTTTTACATTTTCAAGAAATCTTTTCAGCAGTTAAAGTAAATTGTGTCACAATTTTCAGCAAAAAGCTTTGGCATCTTCAGAGGGTAAAGAAAAAGCAATTACACTAGCATTTTCACAGGTAATGCAGCTTTTGTAATTTTATTTGGATCAGTGGAGTTTTTCATTTAACTTTTTTTTTCTTTGTGGTTTTGTCCAACATTGGCACAAGAAAAGGTAGGAAATTTTGATCTTTCTGACCTTTGCCACCAGGAAAAGTGCTTCCAATATTGGCCATCAGAGGGCAGCGTAATATTTGGAGATTACAGTGTGGAGCTGACTGGAGAATCACAGGGCGAAACCTTCACTCGCAAAGACATGCTGCTCACCTACAAATCAGTGCGTGATCCACAAAGCATATCACTTCAACACTGCTCTTTTTTTGGTCCTTTTTTTTATCATGAATTTCCAAATCTCATGTGATTTTTTTTTTTTTTTTTTTTTGCCCTTACATGCTCCAATTTGTCCAGGAAAAGCAGCCACAACATGTACGCCACTTCCACTTCCACGGATGGCCTGAGATCGGAATACCGGCCGACGGACGGGGGATGATTGACATCATTGCGGCCGTGCAGAGGCAGCAGCAGCAGTCTGGAAACCGACCCATAATTGTACACTGCAGGTGAGGCGCTTCATTCTGACAATCCAGAAACTGCATCCATCATGCTTTTTTTTCCCGTTATTTGCATTTTGATTAAATGGATCTAGAAAGATTTCAATTTCCGAGATAATTTTTTTGTGTCTCTTAATATACATTGTACATTTCCCCCTCAGTAGAGCTGGTGTTCTACACTTAAACCACTTATGTGATCCCTTATAAAGACTTAGCTGTGAAGGCTTTGATCAGAACCTAGCTTCAGGTGGAGTGATTCTAAAGCAGCACGCCCCGATGGGATTGATCCAATCCACTGATTCACAGTCAATTAAAACCTCTCAAAGTAAAATCTCCTCTGACTCCCAGTATGATTAATCTGATAAGATGAGCTAACGACAGGAAATGGTGTCATCACTCTCTTCTATTCCTTCATCACCACTTGTCTAAGAGGGGCTTTTTAAAGCTTTTCCTTCGTCTCGGGGGAATGGGGCTAACCCGCTGCAATCCCTAACGTCTCTCTACACTTTTCTCTTCCGAATCGCGCGTTTCTCTCGCTCCTTGTCTCCCCCCCTCCAATCCCACCATCATTGTAAACATTGACTCAGTCAAACACTGAGCTTCCAGACTGATTAGTGTTAGCGTTTGGATTAGCTTCTCTTTAAGTGAGGATAATTACTAGCGTCATTACACAAAGGTCACCTTTTCTCTGGCAAACTTTTGAAGTTAAATGGAAAACAGATGTGCAGAGATTACAAGTGCTGAACTTTAACGGGCGAGGGAATGAATATATATATTGAAATATCAATTTTTGATTTTAAAGGTGAAATCCGAATTGGTTGGATGGATTTCACTTTGAAAACTCCCATCAGGGTTTTTGTCAGGGAAAATGGGAAGCCGCACCTTTTTAGACATTTTTTTTTTTTTTTTAAAAAAAAAAGTTTAGGAGAAAATGAGAAAATTACAAGTTTGGCAAAGTTGAATATTTGGCTAATTTAGATGCCGACTGCATTGTTCTCATTATCCTTAGTGCCGGCGCGGGACGGACAGGAACGTTCATCTCACTCAGCAACATTCTGGAGAGAGTTAAAGCTGAAGGTCTCCTGGATGTTTTTCAAACCGTTAAAAGTTTACGTATGCAGAGACCGCACATGGTTCAGACGGTGGTGAGTCCAAAACAAGATCATTTGCATCATATTTTTACTAGACTCTACCATTTTTTTGTGCTGTCTAGAATAATTCTGCTCACAAACACATATAGAATTCCTCTCATCAGTATTCTTTTTTTTTTCTCCAGGAGCAATATGACTTCTGCTACAAAGTGGTCCAGGATTTTATTGACATTTTCTCAGACTACGCCAATTTTAAATAAAACCTGTTTTTTTTTTTTTAATAAACATGAGCCAGATTCAAATATGCAATTTTTTTTCCCAGATTGTTGTTTTGTAAAAGCTTTTTACATTTTGCACTCGACAAAAAAAGATGTATCATGCTGTAAATAATTTTCCAACACATCTATGAAACAGATGTCCTTTTCAATAAAGTTATTTGTAATATTAATAATAATGAAAATGGAGAGATTAAAGGGGTTTTCATTGTAGCTGAGCTGGTTCTTGTACTGCAAAGAAAAAGTCACACACTTGATATGTGTGGTGTGTGTGTTTATGCTAGTAACCATTCTGTATATTCCTTTAACGTGCTGTACATGTGTGCTGTTACTGTCTGCTTTACTTTGACCACAATGCCTTTATACTACTCTTGTATTTGTTGCCCTTGCAACATGTTAGATTGCAGTACAGAGAATAAACGATATGTTTGATAAGTAAAACGACACGCCGAATAACAGAAATAATTTATTCTCAGAAGTATTAGTAATATTTTTTAGTCCGCTCAAACTGACAAAAGATTTCTTTCTGTCAAATGCTGTAAATGACCTCTCTTCTGTCTGCGAGCAGCTGCTGCCTACTGCCATTTCATTCACTGACTTACTTTTTTTTTTTTTGCCTGTGGCATTTGTGCTTAGTGGAATGGTGCCTGACTTGGCAAAATGTAATTATCCCACACTGAAAATAATGTGGTTTTGCCATTAAGCGTCATATTTTGCCTAATAATCCAATCCAAGGGATTTTATTTTATTTTTTTGTAAACTGTCTGAAGCCAACTTCACACTTGCATGTTTCCTTACAACAGTGCCATTTGGATTAGATAGAATTCTAATCATAAAAAAACTTGTCACAAAGTGACACAATAGTTAAAAAAATGAAATAAATAAGCCAATTTTCTAGATAGATTTCATTTAGACAAAGCAGTTCAATTTTCTAAAGTGTGTTTTTTCAATAGTTGCTTGAACTTAATGATAGAAAGGTAGTCATTAGAATAAGAGTGGAAAAACTGTAGCAATGTGTCCTTATAGATTTAAAAAAGCAGAATTATCTTAAATTAGGAGATAAATAATGTCTCGGAAAATACAAAAGAATTGGCAACATTTATTTAAAAAAAATATTTCTTATAACCTTCAGATTTACTTAATTGTAAGATTCAACATTAACTTCCATTAATATTGCTTCAATTCAGTTTCTTACATGTACATAAATATCTTTGGTGCCCATCCATCATCCAGAACTGCATTGTTGACTTCCATCCATTCTTGTACTGCAGGAGCATCGAGATAAGAAAAACGACACTGCAGTCTATGTAATAAATGCACAAGCATCTTGTTTCAGTGATGTTTCTGCCTTTTTGTAAACTGCGTCGAGTTGAACTATTTGTTTGCTAAAAGCTGAATCCAATAAATTATTGATGAAGATAAACATCAGATTTGGTCCAAGTGTTGTCTCTTTAGAGTACCTCTGCGCAGACGGTGCAGCCAATACACGGCAAAGATGCTGTGTGATATATATTTAATGCTGCTCGAACCCTCCCGGTGATGTCAGCGTATCTGAGCACTTAGCTAGCTCCATTAATAGTATTTTGTGTCCCATTAGTCAGTAAATGTGTCACACCTGCAAAGAGGGGATTATAATCCGTGCAGCAGCCATGTGCAGCGCCTATAAAATCCCCCTCTGGCTAATGCACCACATGCGAACAGAGAAAACACAGAGGTGAGTTAGCCGGCATTGAAGTCGGCTCAGTGTTCATTAACTTTGAATTACTTTTTCTTTTTAATAAGTGAGTCAAAAAGTTGTTTATTAGTGTTGAGTAATGTTTTACGGCGTAACCCCTGATCTGTGGGCCGCGGAGCCGCGAGTGAGTAGGCAGTGACATTATTGTTTTTACGACACGCTCGGCTTCCCCCTGCAGTTTCTAATGGACGCGGGCAGCAAAGTGGCGGTGCAGGTGTTGTTGTTGGCGTTGGTGGTTCAGGTCACCCTGTGCCAGCACTGGTCCTATGGATGGCTACCAGGTGGAAAAAGAAGTGTGGGAGAGCTCGAGGCGACCATCAGGGTGGGTGATCGTTTTAATGTGGAGTTAAAGTTTCAGGAAACTTCATGAAGTTAAAGGGTAAAAAAAAAAAAAAAAAAATCCATCTTTGGTTTCTCTAAGATGATGGGCACAGGAGGAGTGATGTCTCTTCCTGAAGATGCAAGTGCCCAGACCCAAGAGAGACTTAGACAATACAATCTAGTAAGTTCTTCGTCTAAATAATTCATCAGCAGCGTCTTCTTTGATTGTGCAATATTAATGTGCGCAGCCCCCGCTGCAGCCAGTGTTTTCCAAATTGGCAATGACAATATACAAACTGCTCAGTGAATGTTTTTGCTTTTTTGCTTTTGCATGACTGAATTTGTGCATGATTAATTCTCTCTCCGTGAGCGGCAGCAGCTGTATCTCAAACTTGTTCGGTATGGCATACAGGATTTGCTAAATATGTGTAACAACTCATTTTTTGTTGTACTTTTCCTTTCTCCAGATTAACGACGGTTCCAGTTACTTCGACCGGAAAAAACGGTTTCTGAATCAGTGAAGAAGATTTGATGGATCGCCTAAACTGACGACTAAATAAAAGAATCACATTGAAAGTTGTAATAAACATTTAATTCCTGTAACATTCTCTTATTAAATAAGTTTGTTTGGTTCTAAAAATCCCCCTTTAGTGTCTTCAAGCTGTGATGCATTCGCGGGCGACAAACCTCATAACACAACAATCCTACTTTGACAACAGCTGGTGATTAAGCCAATTTATTAGTTATCAATGACTTAATTGAATTTGTTCCACTTCCAGTAATTCTATTTTCCAACGCAGCAGCCTATCCACTGTGGAAAATTACACCGGCTAATTTCTCCGCTCATATACATTGTTGTCGATTAGTCCCGTAAATCAAATAAATTCATAGAAACTTTTCCCCGCTTGTGACTGTCCAAACCCGTTTTATTTTTCAAGTAACTTCAATCATCCAAAGTGCAGAACTTCATTTTTTTTCCCTTCCTTTCTCTGTTCGGAAAATTGGTCTTCATTATAAAAACCGGAATTTTTATATCAAAAAAGGGAAAGGAATCAGCAGGGGGCATATGTTTTAAAGAGAACTCATTTTCTGGCAAAGCCCCACAGACGGCGCACCATACTAATCGCCTGGTGCATAAGGGGCTAAGATTCATGAACTGTGCTGACACCGGGGAGGCCCCGCATTGTTAGAGCGTGGTTGTAATGCACACCAATGAACCCAAACTCGCTGGCACAACTGGGAAAAGGTGAACATTATAAAAGAACATAGAATTAAAGAGGAATTAAAGCACATTCCGCTGCACTTCCAGAACAATGCTTGTTCATTTGTGATACTTCACCTCATCGGTTTAATATTCATGCTTGTAATTTGCATAAGACAATCATTTCCTCTAATGAAGAAAGCATCTTTAGAGAAGTGCTATATTCTTTAACAAAGTTTGAAAAAATTGTTGTCCTGGGCATTTTATTTTGAAAGTCACTCCGAGTTTACAATTATGGAGAGTTTCGTAATTTCATCACATTCTCATAAAAGATAATTATGCTTTTACAACATTTTTTTTCTTAAAATATGTAATTCAATTTACTATATTTTTGTGAGAACAATAAATGTAGAGCAGAAAATCCCATAAATTCCTTTGAAATAATCCCAAAGCATTAAACTTTCTTCTTCCCAGTGTCCTCATCAAGGACCTGCCTAATTGCACGTATATCAGGACAACAAAACCTGCTGGTATCTATGTTTCCAAATTTGATTTAACCTCACTTTCTCCTTCCCAGACCCCCTGGTGAATATTCACTTTGTTTACCTCAAATTAAACTTCATATTGTTTACAGCCTCCCAGTCCCTGAACATTTTATAGCCTTTTAGAATTATTTCTTTATTTATTTTTTGTAATGATTGTAGAGTTGGGATTCATTTGAATGTTTCCCTCATCTGCATGAAAATTATATAATTAACTTTTGATTAACCAGCTCAGTTGAGTTGGTTCCCACATGCACACCGGTGAATAGTACCCACCGCATTTTAATGACTGTTTTCCAATTGAGTGGCGACCTTTTCATCAAAGAGCCACAACTGGGGCTAAACAACAGATAGAAAATAATCACGGCGAGACAATGGCGGAGACCGACAGGCTAGGATGTCATCCTTAAATATAACAACAAAGATGAAAGCAACCTTAAGGCATGTGTTGGGGAGAAACGCCGCGCCCCATTGTTAAAGCTGGAGGAGGTCACTGGAATCGAGAGGGAAAGGACAGGAAGCCGAAAACGGCCCATTGTTGCGTGTCCTTGCTCAGAGGGAATTCCATTATGAGGGCCAATCCATTTTTGATTTTTTTGTGCCATTCATTTGCTCGACAAACAGCTTATTTTGATAACAGTTTCAGGAAAAAGGTGCATCCAACACCTGCCAATCAAACGTGCATCCTCCTCATATATATATATATCTATACTTCTCATTTCATCACCGTTTTTCCAGAGGAAACTTTTATTGAAGCGCGGCATATAATAAAGTCATTTTCCAGGTGATTGTTGTGGCTCTTATTATGAACGGAATGATAATTTCCCCAGGAGGAATCCGGCACTGCATATCAATTGAAGTTTAGTGTGGGTCTTACTATGTTCCCGCAGGCAATAGTAGAAGGCAAAGTCATCTTCAGAGAGAGTCTAAATGTCAGGGAGGTCTTCAAACAGTTTTCTTTCCTTCCCTGAGCCGTACTGAAGGGGGTCTTTGGAAAGCGGGATGTCTTGGAATTGGAAGCGAAGCTAGGAAGACTGAAGGCCCGACTTCAGGTGTTTAAAAATGTAACCGTACATATATGGCGTTATGAAACTGTGTTAAGCGTGTGGGGTTCAGGTATTGGTTCCGCGCCTCCACATGGTGTCACTCTTGAGCTGCGTGTTTGTTTCTGCTTCCAAGTCTCTCTGCAATTCCTTCACTTTAAGTTACAGAAACCGTAATTCCTTAAATTCTAACAAACACTTCAATCAATCAACTCTAAAAAGAAAAAAGAAAAAAAAAATGTTATTACAAAGTGATGGAGATTGTGTTTATAACAAGAATCATTTGTAGTGTTTTGCTAGAACTTTCCATGGAAGACGTAAAAAGTCAGGAAGTTCTCTTTGTTTTTTGCAATTCTGAGGCATCCATTTATTGCAGATTTAGGGTTTTTTTTTCATATATTGAAGAAAAGCTATCAGTATGGCAGCTTGTACAGTGGTGAATTGGCCTTCGTTCTCCTTTTTTGGCTGGCAGGGAACCTTCCTGTTGTGATCCGACTTCTCTTCTTTGATCAAAGAACAGTGTTAAAGCTCTGGGAAAAGGAGGAGGTATGAAATATGAATGAATACAGCTGTGTTTTGATGGATATGTCTCAAAGTATCCCAGTAAGAGACTGCTAAAGGCCAGGAAATCTGTTTGTGTTGTGGAAATAGGCTGTTCCTCTCTTGTTTCTTCACCAGTTTCATCTTGGGTAGCTTTTCACTTCATATTTTAGAGATCCTTTGTTAGGAAAGAGATCAACTCTTATCCATACATTTATAGGAAACGGCTGAAAGAGGCCCTAGTCCGTAACAAATCATTAATGACACCATTTCTTTTGTTTGGTCTTGAAAAACACCTTTTGAACAAATGAGCGGAACCCACAAGAGAAGGATATTTATTATTTTTGTGGGGTAGACCCAAAGTTCTCACAGATGGAATGAGATCTTATATGAGGTGATAGAGGCTTTGTCACTAGTTATGTCTGTGATTCCATTTCCTTTTCTAAAAAACCCACCGGGGAGCTGTGACTCATTGTGAAGTTGGAAGTTGATACTGTGGCGCAAAACTAACGTTCCCCGCTGAATTAAGAAAGAAAAAAAAAAAAAAAAAAAAAACGATCAGAGCTCGCACAAATTTGAATTTTTCAGACTTAGATGAGCTCATCTTTTAAATTGCACTTCTTTAATGAACAACACTAATAAAAGGGACAATTATTGGCAGAGCTTGCAAAATGATAGTAAGATTGTTCTTATGAATGCATTTTTTTCCTTTTTTTATCTGTTCAATAATCTTTGCTAACTAAGTTCCTGCACTGACGGTAGGAAAATGTATCTGGACCACAGCAGGTGCAGACTTTCTGCTTTGGATTTATTAGCCTCACTAATAGCCGTCTTCCCAAATGCCTGGGTCGACCTCTGCTGGGAGCGAGTGCTCAGATCTTGTCAGAGAGGGGTCGCACTAACCAACTGTAATCTTTAGGGTACTCCACTCCCACAGAACTACATCTAAGATCAGTTCCGTCCCCCTTGCTTACCCCCCAACCGCTATCCTTTCCCTCCCCAATCTGGTCTGCCCGTCCCACGTCGGGAACGCCACCTTTTGCTCTCCCCTCCCGCATCTTACCACCCTTGTGTGATAGCATCCCTCCCGCCCAACCCCAACCCGTGTGACTCCAGCCTTGTCCGGCTGGCCGCAGCGAGGAGCTCGCCTTATCCTGTGAAAACAGCAATTAGCAGAGCGAAGCAAGCTGCGGAGAAAACCGGTCCCCCGTCCACGTTTCAACCCGAGATCACGAGTCTCCAGCACGACTTCAAGGCAAACCATGCAATTAGTTACAATAATGATAATGTGTTGTGGGGAACAAAGGCAGGGTAAAACAGACTACTGGTGTGAGCGAGAGTGGGGTGCTAATAGTAGGGGGGTTATTTGAATGCCCTGGTGCAGATAGGAGACCCAATCAGACTGATTATCAAACGTATGATGAATTATATTTTTCCTCTAATTATCCGTGCCTTTAATGTGTAAACCAACTGAGTGATTTTGCATTCTAGACATCTACGGTCAGTGGTCTTCGGGCATCACACTGGGGTTAAGTCTTTTATTTCCTCTAAGACACATACAAGGAGTTGATGGGAAGAGATAGAAAAAATACATGCGCAGACAATGAACTGATTTAATTAGATAGAAATGTTTGGCAGTTTTCCCAAAATATTGGAAATATGGGAATCTGTGGTTTGATGTTTGACCATCGCAGATGTGTTGACACAAAGTCAAAAGAGGCTGGAAACAAAAGCGCCAAACCCAGACTGAGAAAAAAGGAGAAAAATTCCAAGTCAAGGTTGTGAGTAGATACAGTTGAAAAGCAGTCGGAACGCAAAAAGTGAGGCGCCTATTCTCTCCGCTGTGAGCAGAGACCATTCCTACAATCGTACATCCAGAGGTTTATAGAGGATATTTTGCTGGGTGTTGTGCAAAACGAACCGTGTCCCCAGAGCAGCAGCAACTTCACCTTGGCGGAGTAATGCTGTGATATTCTGTTTATTCTTCACTCACTTCATTTTACTCAGAGGAAATCCTCTGGAGATGGCTTATCTTGGAGCTGGAACAGGTGCACTCTAATTTACTCCTATTGCTTGGGGAGCCCAGGGGCCCCTGTAGAGAAGAAAGTAGCGATGTAGCACACTTCACTGTAAAGCACAAACAGCCAGAGAAAGAGCATTTAATCGAAAAGAAGAAAACTGTGAGCTTTGAGTGCAGCCGTATCATTTGGATGCAGAAATTTCTTCCTCTTTTTCCTTGGCTTTACCGAAAAAGAAAAAAAAAAAAAAAAAAAGAGGACCTGTCGTTTCATTTAACTTCCATTTCTCCAACTCTGTTTGCTTTGCTTGAAACTGCCACGTTGCGCTCGGCAAAGCACCGGATGACAAAGGGGACCTGTTGTATTATTCCTACATAATAAAACATTTGCTGGCAATCCATTCCTGCAGCATCCGCAGCACTGTGGGCTTAAAAATGGTCTCTGATATATGCCACTTAAGTTTAAGTATATATAAATCTGTATGCTATGGCCTATTTGCCAAAGTAATGCTGCTTATTCTCAGCCAGGAAAAAAAGTTTGTTTCATCTTTCACCCCCCTCATCTCTGCGTTCACTACGAAAGAGCTACGCTTTCAACTTTGAATTTACTCTCCAATTCTTTTTCTTTAGAGAACTATGGTTTTGAAGAGGAGCGCTGGTATGTTATTTGTTCGGTATATTATACGTCTGAATTCAGTCAGTATTTTTGTTTTGTGTTGTTCGTCTCCTGGGAATTATGCAATCAAAGCAGATGCCTCAAGCAGTCTAGAAAGCGCCCCTTGTGAATAAGAGAAAATCTTGTACACAGCATTTTTTTTGTATGTGTGTATGAAGAAGGGGGGCACGACAACAAAGCAAATATATGGCATTGTTCTGTGTGTACTATACCCGCATGCTGCACCTTTTAAAAAGGGGGGAATTTAAGCACCTGAATTTGTTTTTGCGGGGAGAAAAAAAAAAAACCTGTCACGTACGACTCTGTTTAGATGACAATTGCGCCACTGATGAAGCGCGCAACTGCAGCGTGTGCGCCACTTTGACTGATGCAACGGAGGCTCAACCGTCAACTCTTGTGTGGAATTTCACAGCGCATTAACAGACATTTCTCACTCAGGAAAACTGAAAACACAAACACCAGAGAGACAAAAGCCTTTGTGGAGAGACTGGAAAAAAAAGTAAACAAAAAAAAAGAGTGATACAAGGGCAACAAGAGAAATATCATATACACTTTTAATGAGTGTGCCTGCCCCGAGCTTCTGTTTTTAATCACCTTTCCGTGTGACATAATTTGCTGCAAGATTGTATATGCTTGAGGGACTTTCAGTTCTTGTCAACTCAAGAGCATTTGAACCAATCAATACCTGTCTATCCTGTGGCACACTCATAGTTGGCCATTAGGAAAGAGCTCCTTAAAGTAAGCTCAGCCAATACCATTAGCCCTAGCCTAAGGGCAGTTCCATGCCTTAGTCAGGGTAGGCACCTGCCCCCGTCACCCCCACCTCACCCCCTTAACCCCTCTCCACCCCTCCCCCTACCATTAAGAACCTCCCCTGAGACATCATTTGGACACATCGGCCAAAGAGCACTTCTTTATTCCCTCTCTTTTCTTTCCCCAGCTCTACCGAAAATCAATACATCTCCCCTTTTTCTTATTTTCACAATTTTGCCTCAATATTATTCTCTACTCTGCCAGAAACCAATGCTTTTCTTTTTTTTTTTTTGTCTTTTTTTTGGTGTCTTTTCATCTACAATTTCCTGCGACTAATGTCTCCAACACCTCATGTTTCAAGGGAAGGAATTGGAAAATAATTAAATTATCTTGTCATGGTGATATCAGCTGCCAGGCCAGTGGCGTGATGAAACATTATAAAAACAGTGTGGTCATTCCGCATTCAGCCGCTTTCATTTAAGAACCAGCCTATTTAACCTCCTTATATAAAGCTGAAATTCAGAAACACGTTCTATGTGTTACTTTATAAACTCAAGAAAGTAGTAATAGTGCTCAACTTGGGTCATTTGTTTCTGACACTTGGGGAGACGTCAGAGCTCAAATATCTCTTTAAAAGCAACTGAACTACTTGTGTGTTAATGTCTTTCTGTACCAACCACCAAACCCCAGAGAGTACGACCTCTCAAACTCTAATGCTTATGGGTACTAATTATTTTGTATAAAAAAAGGGAGTGATGCCACAGAGTCGAAAGTGTCACAACAGCCTATACCTCCTTTTCAAGGGCCTTGGTCACAAATCTCACCCTTTCAAAGCCCTATTTCAAGTAAAAAAAAAAATGTGTGGGACTGTCCTAAATCTCGCCAAGTTCTGCTTACGATAATAACTCTGAAGAGTGATAGCCGGTTCCGCAGGACTGACGATTTCTGTGGCCGCCTATATCGATCGGTGGTTCTAATGAGGAGCAGCGGAGCTGTGGCTAATGGTGTTGTGTCTGGTGTCCGTGGTAAACGCCCACGTTGAGATTATCATTCCCATGGGGGGCTGAGAAAGGTTTTGCCAGCCCAAGCCCTCGGGGTGTGAGCGACACACTTCAGGGGTCAAGGTAAACTATCAAATGAACAGCCCAGGCCTTTTGCCTCCTTTGCTTTAAGGGTTATACCTCCACACTGTTACAAAGACACCTCAAAGTCCAGACAAAGGTCTCAGATTCATTTTTTTTCTGATTTTTGTGCGTTAACAACCAAACTTGAATGAGGACTTTACTTGTGTCTCAGTTTTCCACAGAAGTTTGTCAAAAGCCATTGCAGCAGTATTGATAGAGTCTTCACCAAACTGCCTAACTGTTATTAAGAGACCCGAAATGAGAACTAGCTTAACAGACTGATAATGGCTTATGTGACTTTAGAGATCGCCTTGGCGCAAACACTTTAGCCCCTTCACGTACCCATGGCGGTCATTGTCCTTTGCTATGCACGACCATTCTGGCAGTCTTGAGTGACGTCCAACAAGTTCAGCAGATTCAGAGTGTAAGTGCACACTAGACAGTACGTAGAGTCTTCAAAGATGGAGCGGAAACTGTGCAGTGAAGGGAGTTGTTGCTCCCTTCATAAACCCAGCTAGGAAATGAAACCTGCTGTCAAGTCACATGTGGAAAGTGAAACTCTTTATATGCGCACAATGCTTTGTGCACAATTAATTCCCGATAAAAGCACAGCAGAAATGCGTATCTTTTTTACTGCAGAAGCCCTCTCTTTGACTTGACACTATGCTCAGCGGTATTCAGCACAGGGTGTGAGCAGAGTACCTCATTTGTATGAAGGCAAAGCAATGCACAGCACCTCTCGGAGTCATGCCCCGTTTGGAGTCACACTTCCATGTCCTGGCAAATGCTGAGCATGTAAAACAGAAATGTCAATTATTCAACATGAACATGAGGATGTATGGAGTGACAAGGGGGGTGGACAGGGGCCGACTAAGCCTCGGGCAGATAGGGGGTACCACTTTGATGTGAGTGTGTGGGCCTGCAGAGTTGCTCAAGGTGCGCTGGGTAATCTTCAAGAACCACCCCCACGGTACATCCATCTTTCTACAATTTTTCCCCCATTTTTTTTCCCCAGCGCAGATTCCCTATGCACCCTTTAAACGTTGCAACATTTTCCTCTCTGACACAGCACTGTTTCTGCTGTGGACGGATGTAAACAAAGCCACATGCAGATGGACACTTTATAAATACAGTAGACATTAAAACACGTGTCAAAGTCAAGGACCGGGGGCCGGATCCGGCCTGCTGGGTAATTATGTCCGGCCCTCCAGATCACTTATTTTATTGTTATTAATGGCCCAATGTAACCTTGCTCTCATTTCTAACTTGTAAAATTTTGAGAAAATATACTTTTATGGAGAGTGAAATACTGAAAGTTATTTAAGGTTTAAGTTGATTTATTCTGGAATAATATCCCTGACTCTTAATTATTAATAATTATATTAAAAAGTTAGAGTTTTAAAGTTTTAAAAATTGGTATTCTGCAAGCTTGTTGGACTGTTTTGGAATTTGTTAAGATTTCGTAGGCTATTTTGGAGTTTAGCTAATATTTCAGGTGCATGGTAGCTGTTTTGGCTAATTTAGGGGTTTTTTAGGCTGTTTTGGAGTTATGCTAATATTTTAGCACATGCTAGCTGTTTTGGCTAACTTAGTCTTTTTTAACATGTTTAGGCTATTTTTGAGTTTAGCTAATAGTTCAGCTGAATACTAGCTGTTTTGGCTAATTTAGGCTCTCTTTTTTTTAGTTTTTGAGGTTGCTTTGGAGTTAAGCTAATGTTTCAGCTACGTACTTGGTGTTTTGGCTATTTTAGGTTTTTTTCTGTTTTTAGATTATTTTGAAGTTAAGCTATTTTTTCAGCGAAATTCTAGCTTTTTTTTTAGCTAACCTACGTTTTTTTTCTTAGTTTTTAGGCAAATTTGGCATAGAGCTAATATGTTAGCTGACTATCAGCTTAGGCATATTCAGCTATTAGCTTCAGTGATTTCAGCAATAAACCTCAGTGTTTTCAGCTATCAGCTTCAGCATTTGTAGCTATCAATTTCAGTATCATTAGCTATCCGCACTTGCATCTTCAGCAATCAAATTCAGCTTAAATATCTCAGTCATAAATATGTCCAAAAGTAACGGTTTTAAAGTTTTAAAAAAAAAATAATTTTTGTCTTCAATCAATGTATGTCCTGTTCTGCCCACGACTCAAGGTTTGCTTTGGATTTTGGCTCCTTGTGCGATTGAGTTTGACACCCTTGCGCTAAAACATGCACACATGCAGTGACGTCCATTGACCGAGCAGGTGCGTTTAGATTATAAAGTTGTGGAATTTTTATTGAAAGATAGCATGTATTGTCACCGGAGTGGCATTACTCATTTATACAATGCACACTAAAAGTTCCCGTCTCCAGAGCCCCCTCTCGCAGTCATACAATAGCAAGCTTAATTACATTAAGTTTCAAGAAGAGAGAAGTTAATGGATGACATTTTGCTACAGCATGAGTGCTCCTTCCAATAACAATAGAAACCCAAATAAGACCCAATTAATATGCATAGCGGAGCCAATGAACTTAATTGTCAAGTTGCTTTTATCAACCTGTCAAAGGATTGACAATTAAAACAGCCTCCGTTAAAACTTTAATGAGAAGCAAGTAGGATAGAGGGATGATGAGGGAACAAAAAGACGCAAGCTTCATCCGTCATGAAAGACGCTACAAGACAACCACCCATTATTATTTTCTATCAGGATAAAACTATGCAAATCACATATAATAATAAGTCAAATATTAATAATTAATTACTTCTAAATATTTAACATTTTTAAATGAATTCATTAGATAATTTTGTATTTAGCAAGAGGAAGTCCTTTTCTCTTTTTTCACTTCCAGCTCTTTATTTTTTATGAATTAAAAATCAGAACGTATGTTTACTTAAGTTTAGGCTTGAGTTGAGGTTTCATTAGATATCATTTTGTATTTGGACTTGAAGAAAAAGTCCTTTTCTCTTTTTTCACTCATCATGTTGGGTGGAGACCGTATCAAGTCTGCGCTTGGACTTGAAGAAAAAGCCGCATTTCGACTTGAGTTTTTATCCCACTCCTGACACCAGCATGTCTCCATTCCGGAGGGGACGGAAAACTGCTGACTCACTCCCAGTGCGCTGGTTGTTGTTCTCCCTTACAGATGTGACCGTTAATAGGCCTGCATCCATAATCATTAGTATGTCTCAGTGCACAGGTACCCGATGGGCCCCGTGCGTCTGCCATTTGGTCTCGGTTCAATGTGTTTGCCTGCAGATGTGAGCCACTCACACACCTGCTCAGGGGCTCTCGAACAGACCGCCGCCATCCGTCACAGCTCATGCTACACTCTTTCTGTCGGAACAAGGCCTTGGTTCCGGTCCAATGGCCCTCAGACTGTAGGTCAGCGGCCGTCTCTCGTGATGGGCCTACCCTTCCATGAATCATATTCTCTCGTCTCTTTATACCCACTCCAGCCCGTCCGACCCCAGCCCTCATCGTCCCCGTTCACGGTTCACTCTCTCCTCAAACAAGCACTCAAGTGCACTGATGTACCTCAGGTGAGCCAGGTAAAAACACCACTTTAAGAGCAACATCGACTAATGATCATGTTTCCCCACATCACACGTTCCCTCTGCCGATAAACAACAATGCGCTCGATAGGAAAAAAAAAAATTGAAGGACAAAAAAAACACCCTCCGTGTGGGTCTTTCACGGGCATCAGGCCACGCTTCACACTACATTTGTTGATGTGTGCATGCATGTGCACGTCTCATGCCAGCCCGCCTCCCATCAAGGCCTAATGAGGCCAGCTGGCTCCACGCTCGGACCAAACCAAACTGGAGACGGCACAGTCCTGGCTCTCTCCGCCTTGTACAGCCCTCCTCCCAGAAGCCTCCCGCCCACCCTCCTTCTCCTCCAGATATCTTGGAGAACTGCAGGGCACACAAGGAAGATTTGGAAATGGTTAGAGTGTTTGTTAAAATCTTCGATGTCTCCAACATCCCATGGCCAGTATCTGAATTAGGAAGTTCCCAGCTACAACTCCAGACCTGCCTCCCTGGTTGCTCACTACTTCAGTATTTCCTGCATCTCCAACAGGACTGGTGTTGCTGAGGTCTGCTGCAGAACAGCGGAAAGGAGGATTTACCCCGAGGCAGAGTCGAGGGAATATTGTACCCGACTATGGAAACACAGCCAGTGTTACATACTTTATAGCTGCAGTAACTACAATAACAACTCAGACAGATAAAACAGATTCTTTTCAATATTTTATAATGTACTCTGCTAAAAAAGAGAAGAAATATCAACAGCTACAGACTTAATTTTAACTTTAGTGTCCATTATCTTTCAGCAGCCGTCTTTTAAAATTTTTATTATCAAGAAGGATAATTTCTTATTAGACTGCGGCAGTTAATTTCACTGCAGACTAATTAGAGCCATTTCACATTATAACCAGCATTACTGTTGATAAGGGCCAAAGAGGTTTGCCGAGAGACTTGTATTGTCCAGGCAGTTTCTTGGCATTCATTTACGTCCATGTGGGTGAATAAATCCAGCTCCTCTGCAATGCCTCCTTGACAACTAATAATTACACCCTGAAGCAGTAGCACCAGAAATTTGCACATTTACACATTCAATGAACTAAGTTAACATTATATTGTTCCACAGGCGTGAAAACTGTAAGATAACTATGTTTTTAAGTATGTTATTTCACTTGCAAATGAAGGAATGCTTATATAAAGTGTTATTGCACGGCATGAAAATAAATGTGACATTTCTCAGCACACAAATCCAAATTCAAACCCTGATCCAATCAATATTATTAAATATTAACTGGTTTAGGCAGAAAATAAATTGTCAAGATTTGGGATGGCAACGGTATTACACCACACATTGTACATATTAACCCTTTCATGCATGGTGGTTACTAAAGTGTACAGAATGCTTTCATAGCAAATATGTGACATATATGATAAGATACTAAGAAAAAAAAAGATGATTATTTCAGAAATGACATAGATTTGAAGCTAGATCCTATGATGATTAATGTTGAGTTAGATAAAAACAGTATTCTCTGTTCAGAACATTGTATTTAATCATGTTTTAGATAAATCAGCCTATAGCGATGGAGGAGCCACCATTACAACATTATATCATATTTCACATTATTTACAGTTAAACCTACTAATTACCATGTAATTGAAATTATGTTTGGTGGACGGATAAGTATATCTTTACGAAATGCAAAAATATAACTTTTTAAATAAAAAAAATATATATAACATGAAAAATATATTTATTTTTTTTTTCTAAAAAGAAAACAAAAATTCTGTATCCCTGAAAGCACATAGTAAAAATAAAATAAAAGTCTAAAAAATGTATAAAAAAAGAAACAATATGAAACGTTTTGGAAAAGAAAGAAATTTCCAGAAATCAAAATGAAATGTTAAGAAAGTGGAATAGGTACTCTGGGGCATTGCTGATTGGATGATGACGTTTGATTTTTTTGTTGACATTTGAGTTTTTTAAATATGTTTTTAATCGATGCATGCTAATAAAGTTTTATGATTAGTATGGAACAGATCCAGTGTTTATTTATGCCAAATATGGAGAAACATCATCATCGATGCTTTGATAAACATGATGCTCCAGCCCATTCCTTTATGGTTGATGTAGACTATAATTTAAAGGTTGTGAAATGTTAAATGTATACAACCTACCAAATCAACTTCAACTTCAACCTCAATCAGTGGTGTTTCATTTTTTAACCGTTAATTTTGATTCCTGGAAACTACTTCTGTTTTCCAAGATGTTCTTTTTTTTATGGTCCTTTGGGACATTGCTGATTGCATAACGACATTCGTCCGTTATTTTTTTTGGTATATAGCAATAATGGATATGCTTTGTACAAATTTTAAAACTTTTAGTAATATGAAGACGCGTTTGAAAAACATAAAAATCGGAAATTCAACGTCATCCTTCAATCAGGGATGGCATATAGAACCCACCTTTTTCACTTTCTTCTTGTGTTTCCTGTTTTGAAAATTCATTTTAATTTCAAAAAATTCCTTTTTTTCTGAAACTTTTCATATGTTTCTCCTTTGGATTTGGGTTTCTAAAATTTGATGTTATTTATGAAATTTTTGTTTTGGTTTTTTAATCGTATTGTGTCTTTGCTTTGAGTGATTTGCACCTCAGGGCCACCGTAGTAATCACGTAGGCTTAAATATTGCTTAATTACATCCTGAAAATGAGTTTTATGACTAAGGTAAACTTCAAAATCAGTGTTAGACCCAAATTAAAACCTTTTTTTAAAGTGAGGCAAGACTATATTTATTTAGCTACCGCGCACTAGCGGATACATTCACACTCTAAAGACTTTGCCCTCACATACATAATGTGTTCTTACACGTAAAAATCATGTTTTTATCAATTTGCATGCAAATAGACAGATACACCGTCTTCCACGATTTCATGCTACTCGCTTCCAGATTTTCCTCACTTTAGAGTGGAGACAGCTGACTACATGTGAGTATTTCTGCCCAGGAAGAGAGACTGGGCCAGCGGGAGCACCTTAACAGGTAGCCCTGGGGTGCTTGCCAGAGTTGGGTCAGCCAGGGGGAGAGAGTGGCTCAGAGAGGCGGTACCACCACTATACTCTCTGTCCACTGATTATGAAGCAGGTCCCAGGCGGGTGCCTTTAGGAACCCCCCAGGCTACTCACAGCCTCCTTCTCCTCTGTTACAGGATCTGTCACTGGGGGGATTCGACTGAAGTGTGAACAGGGGTATGTGTGGAAGACATGCTGAGAATTCTGAATAGGTACATTCTGGTTTCATCCGTTGTCTCTCTGTCAAGTTTTGTTCTGGTTACAGATTTATTGAAAACACAATACATGATTTTTAATGATCTGTGTGGGACCTGGTTCAAGTATTTTCCACTTTCACTCGTCTATTCCCTAGAAAGGCCAGCATGTCTAAACTGCTGAAGTTCTCCCGACCAAAACTGTCCTTATTTGTATTTGCTGCAAGAGCTGAGAGGAAAAGGTCTGAGCACTTGGGCTCAACTATGACTCTGTTTCAGGTATGACGATGTCTCAAGTCTGCAAAAGCCCTCTGGCTTCAACTATCCCTGCCAGAGTGTGCTTGTGTGTCTCGCGTGTGTGTAAAACTCCCAGCAAAGTCCAAAAAAAGAAAGAAAATTTCATAACTAATGAGCCCATTTAGCGCCCAGCACCTGACTTTGGCCCGAGATCTCCGGGAGACATTAGAGGCAATTTGCCATCTACTTCAGGGCTCTTGTCCCAAACGTTATCAATGAGCTTGTCAGGTAGAGACCTAACCTCCCTTTGTTTCCTCCTGCACCCCCCTCTCTGCTCCAGTCCCCCAGCCTGCTCCCCGGGCCCCTGAAGAGGAACCAGCGGCATGATGTCACACACCTGTTTGGCTGGAGGCTGCGGCCCGGCGATGCTCGCAGCCGTGGGTGTCGCATTGGCACCCCTCGCTCCCCCCTTGTCACTGCCTGCTACGCCCCGTGGATGTGTCAAAATGGCAGATGATGGTTGGGGTGTGTGCAGCTGCTTGGGAAGAGGAGTGCCAAGGGCGCTCATTTCCTGCGGTGAGTTTTAATTTGCTCTACCCGCGTCTTCTGGAGAACCCCCCCCCAACACACAATCATCTATTTCTCTAAACTTACCTCGTCGTACACAGTCTTTCACTAAACACACGTACTGTATACAAATCTGCTGCCACCCAAGGAGGCAAAGCCCCACATGCCAAAAGAAAGGTGTGCACAGAGGAGGGGGGTAACAGGGTGGTGTCAGACTTTAGTTTTGGAATTTTCCACCAACTTCTTCAGATGATCTAACTGGCACATGTACACTACTAAGAGGCTTTCAGTTGAAGAAAAAGAGACGAGTTACAAAAACTCTGCGGCTAGCATTGCCGCGTTTTGCGAGGGTCTATGTCTCTTGACACCTGCTATGCAGTTGTCACTGGTAACTTAAATCCCCATTGATCAGACATCTAGAGTGAATTTGTGTTGTGTTTTTTTCCTCCTAACTCCCACTTTGCGAACAAACCCATTTTCACACAGGGCACACGCATATACCTGACAGTTACACCCAAACAAGACTTGCTGTTTACTTGAGAACAAACACATAGACGCCAACCAGCAAATCTATTCTCAATACACACATCACCCTAGACGTAAAGAGATTCAATTTTCGCCTACCGGGAGTGTTTCCATTTTTTTTTTTTACGCAACAATTTCTTCTGTCTCTCCTGTGTCAAGACAGCTGCCTTTGATGTTAGCATCGAATATACTGGGCTAAAAAACTATAGTTTGCTGTGAGCTGACAGATAAAACAGTGCAAGACGCCATTACCCTGCAAAGCGGAATAATGAGGAGACCTGAACACACAGAAGACAGGAGCCCAGTTGAATTACCGTGGTCTCTCATCCAAGGTGGGAGCTTTTTGACAGCTTTCCAGGCAGCACAACACATTACCATACTGACGCTGCTCTGTAGTGCCAAAGAAAAGCTTTGATGAAAACATAACTGGGAAACTGGGAAATCTTTAAATGCGTGTGAGTGCACTTGTGTGTGTGTGGCAAGTGCATGCATGCACAAATGCATTTGCGTGCGCGCATGCATGTTCTGTTGCATGCATGGGTGTCTGTTCTGGTGCCTTTCCTGCAAGGGCCTGCGAATGTGTGTGTGTGCAACAACAAAGGCAGGACAACAATGAGAAACCAAGCAGAGTCAAGCTGCAACTTTATGTTCTCTAATTATTAAGTGGATACAGTGTTCTTGGCCGAGATGCAAGGGCTTCTTTCTTTATTTATATGCATGTTGATGATTCAGTTGAATTATCAAAGTATCAAACCCATCTGACAATATGTCAAAAAGAAATTCTTCAAGTGGAGAGTGATGCTGCCAAATTTATTCTGCTGTTTCATTAATGTGATAAGCTAGTTAGTTATCCATATTCTAACAGAGTAGGCTTGATGTTAGATCTTTGGCAAGGACACCCTGTACTGAGTTTTGGCACGGTACTGTGCCGCAGCATGCTGCTGACTCTGGGTCTTAACGACAGGCTAAACGAAGCGGGCGTTACGGCCCCCTGGATAGGTCATTACTCGTCCGTGGCCAAGAGCTAAACTGGAGCAGGGCTTTTTAAAGAGGGGAGCAGGTGTGTTTCACCATAGGGGCTGGAGCCGGCCCAAGACCAAACAGCCTTAACGGTCTTTATCTCCTTCATAATGAGGCCACGCTCTCCACACACCCGAACCCTGCCCACATGGACTAATGCTGGAGGTATGGAGACCCGGCCCTCCCCCTGGTTAAATGGTGACACTTTCAAAATGACCTATGCCCCAAGCAATGGAGGAAAAGTGGCGTGTCATGAGTGTCTGTAGACACAAAAATGGATAAGGCGTAGGATCTTTTTTATCAGTTTCCTATGAATTTAACCTAGTTAATTATCAGAACCTCCCTCTGTAATGGAAGAAAGAGACCTCTGAGTATACAATAGCTCTGTTAACCTTTGCTTATTTAAAAGTAAAATGTTTAAATAACCGTACCCTGGATAAGGAGTTCTGAGTATATGTCTAGGTGGCGGTGTGTTTTTCTGTGTGAGTGGCTGTGAATGTGAGTGTGTCTGAGTGGTATTGTCCCCTCTCCTCTTTCACCTGTCTGAGTAGGTTCTCTGGTATGGTCCCTGTGCTCCCCGCAGTCTTCTCAGCCCTGTCAGCCGAGTTGAACTTGATCAACATCAAACGGCATAGCATTCAAAAGTATTAGTGTTCTCTGTTGATGGGCCCTCTTGCTATCACAAATCAGTCCCCAAGCTACTTCATTATTTATCGCTAATTCATCAGTGTTGTCTCCTCGCACACGGGCAGTAATACACACACCAATAGTGAATCTGAGCGCGCCCACCAAGGACACACTCTGCACACTCATCCCTGCTTTACCTTCAGCAGGGCTTTTTGTTTGCATTTTACTCTCCGCCATCTTCATTTACCAAAAAAAAAATAAGGATATTTTTCTTCTAGCATTTTTTCTTCCAGGTCAAAAAAAAAAAAAAATCCCCCCCAGAGTGATTAGACTCATGCTTGTACTTTTAAAATGCTGATTATTGCAGAGAACCAACAGGCTTTGTGTTTTTCTCTGAGCATTCTAGGGATGTGAGTCCGAAAGTAGCCCCATGGTGCCGTGACCCCTGACCTAGCGTGGGCGATCCCACCAGATGTGGAGTGTGTGCTGGGACAGTGGCGAGGGGCAGCTCAGTCTCACACGGGGAGGCCCTGTCTCCCCAAACTGCCACAGAGAGCATGGCCAGAGGGGTTCTGTCAGCACCGTTATCAATCATACTCCCTCCCTGTCTTTTTTCTCTCCTTCTCTCCCACTTTTCCTTTCTCTCACCCTCTCTTTCACACTGTTTCCTTTTTGCACTGTCTCTCACTTAAACTTGTTTGCAGTATCTCCTTGTTCTACTCAATGCTTTTGTTTTTCTCTCACTTTTTCTTTTCACTCAGCTTGATAGCCCACTCGGAAAAAGGCTCTTCTCAGTCATGTATGCATCTTGAGTTCTCCTCTCCCTCAGGTATACTTTAGTCATCACGGGAAGTCGTTTTTTTTTTTTTTTTACTTTACTTTATCACTTTGTTTTGCCTTTTTTTTTTAAAGAAATAAACAGTAACACAATTATTTATGTCTGAACATTAAAGACTTCGCTCTGTTTTAGGTTATTTTTTAAATGTCATTTTGCGTTGTGCTTTAGAAAAACTGTAAGTTTCCAAGGAAACTTTGTCATAAAGTGGGAGTGCATCAGTTTTTCATATAAGACTTCACATTAAAAAACAAAGACTGATTTAAAGTCCTACTCCAATCATCTCTTCAGTTGTAAACACATTCTTAGGGGTTTTTTTAAGCAAATTTTTTCCATTTTTATCTAAATTTTTTAAACGGTCATTTTCTAGAACACGATTTCTACAGAGCTACAGTAGTTCTTTAGAAGTTCGCCTCTGAGGTGTGAGCGAAACTGCTGGCGCAGAGTAAGCCAGCCCCCATTTCCCATCATCCATCTGTTTACACACTCTCCTGCTAGCTTTTTTTTGGCTAATGCTTTGCTTAAATTAACAAAGCTTCAGCAGCTTTTTAGAACAGCGCCACAAACATTAGGCACTTGAACCACAAAGTAACAGTCACATATACAAAATTATGATAAATTCAAATGACACACACAAAAACTGAATAGAAGAAAAATAAAAACATTAAAATATATAGATAACAATAAAGGGAAAAGTAAGTGAATGGAATTAAAAAAATAATAGACCTGAGCGTACATAAGACAAGAATATTATTCCAAGTCTTCATGAGCTTCAATACGTTTTTTCCCATTTTTGTTACTGATTAATTTGAGTTTTGAGGTGATTGTCCACAAGTATCTTTTAACTCTCCTGCTAGCTTACAGCCCACCATAACCTAACAGTTTTGATTCTTAAGGCACATTCACACCGAATGCAATTTGCACTGCGGAGGCGAACAAGTTTCAATGTTAAGTCAATGGTAAAGACACGAATTGAGGCGATCTGAAGCTATTTGAGCGAATGGCGGGCTCGAAGGTCTGCCAGCAGCTTGATTTGAGCGGTGAGGCGTGAATTGGGTGGCGCCGCCAGAATTTAAATATCTGAATTTTAACAGGCTGTTGCGCCACATCTACCAATCAGGAACTCGGCTTTGGGCGCATGACGTTTTCAGTGAGTGTTTTTTTCCTAAACTTCAATCTTTTTCCTTAACCCGGTGGATCCGGGGGTTTGCAGAGCTCATCCGGCTACTTTGGGGCGAAGGCGGGATGCATTCTGGTCAGATTGCTGGCTTTTGCTCCTGCGGGGCGGGGCAGATTCAGTGTGAATCCACCGTAATTGTTACCCCATCCCTACAGCTTCTCCCTACCTACATTTAGTCCTCCAAACGGAGACTTGTGTAAAAATAGTAGCTATTTCCAAATTCCCTCCCTAATCTCTAACTACTAAAAAACTATCTATTGCCCTGGAATTTAAAAGGAATTCGGACACTATGCCATTTCTAAACGCCAGATTTGACATCACCGATTTCACAAAGTGAAAATTGAATCAATATGAACATTTCATGACGCCTATTTGTGATTCCACTGTGTTTTGATACTGAAAATGTGGATGGTTTGTTAAAAAATTACATTTCAACATGTTTGGGTTTTTTTTTCATAAAATTGTGGTCCATATTTGCTTCGATGCCCACCAGTTTTTCGGCAAGACTTCTGGGGAATTTCTTGTGCACTCAATTTTGGAATTGTAGATTCGGACAGCTCTACAAAATGTGCGAACGCACTATATATAGTGAGTAGGGAAGGAATACGGACAAAGCCAAGTTTCTTTAGATTCTGACATTACTCCCACGCAATGACATCATCAACAGTTGCCAGTCGGCTACGTTAGCGCGGAGTTGTTGTAATACGTTTTTATAACTTTAAGGTGATCATACTGAAACAAAAAGTAATTACTTACATTTAAATTTAAATGTGCTTCACAGCACAACCGGTGTGAAGAAAAGTGCTTTTCGGCTCGCCGTACCCCCTTTTCTTAAAATAACCCTTCAATTGGAAGGGTAGGGAGAAGAAGAGTGGTATGGGGAATAATTCTGATTTGGTCTTACAGTTCTGATTGTACTAGCAGCTATATCTATCTCATTTACAAGCTTTTTCCAACACTTTTAGTCTGCTCCTGATTCAAAGAAATACAGAGAAATGTGATTTTAAGCTTCATTTTCTTCCTCCATCATCAGAAAAATGCTACAAGAACGTGTTAAAAACCCAAAAAATAACATTGTATTTCTTCAAAAGTAATAAAGCATTATAATAATCAAAAAACTTAAAGAAACTTTAAAAGATATGCTTAAAATAACTTCATTTTTAAAAAGGTGTAAAGGGAGATGGTAGCAGGGGCCACTGTTTGACAAAATAAACGCCAGTTGTCCCCGCCATCCGGTGTGAGGTGTTTTCTGACACATGGCACTTTGAAGGCCCCCAGTTCCTCCTCTCGCTGCGATCCCTTACATCTGCAATCAAGGCAAATGGGTTACAGCCAGCACAACAGACAACAACTAAATAAACAACATACCTGGGGTGGATCCCCTCCAAATCCGGACTGCCAGTCTGGCTTTGGTGCATTTTTAAAACATCACTAGGTAATTGAACTCGAACGTTCACACTGACACATTTGCATGGAGTAAAGTGTGTGTGGGGGGGGGTTGGTGTAAGCAGTGGAGCAGCTGGTACGCACCAGTACGACTCCGGCTCAACCAGTCCTTCTGACTTCATATGTAGCACTTAATTGGTTCCCAAGGCAAGAATGAAATATTTAGCTCGCACATCCTTTAAAATGCGATTGATTTTGATCTGACAGCTGTGCCTGTCCCGCGCGAGGCAGTGAGAGAGAGAGAGAGGAGAGAGGGTGAGGTCTGTCTGGGCTCATTGCCTGGGAGTCGTGCAACAACACCCACTCACCCTCACACAAACACCACTATATGGCCAGTGAATGTAAAGGATCACTCATGGATGCCATATGCTTTTAACTAAAGCCTCCTTTCAAACCCCACTATTTAACCTCTAAGGTAGAGTAAGCCTTGAGCTTTGGACGATCATGAGTGAAAGCTGTTCTTTTAATCTGCGCAGGTTTGAAGCACAAATGCGGCGCACAAAAAACCCAGCCTAGTAAATCACCGAGAAAAATGTCCTTTTTGCCGTCTAAATTACAATCCATTTTATAGAATAATGAAAAAAAGCAGAGTATGTAAATTAGAAATAGTTCTTGAAGGGAGTTGAGGAGTTGTCTACATGGGTTCAAATTCTACTCAGAAGTAAAGCATTAACCAAAGTGAAGCAGATATCCAATCAAATTGGATTAATGTCACTAATTATATGACGGAGCTGAGTGATGCAAGGAAATGGTGTGGTCACGCCATTACATGATAGAAATGCATTAAATGGAAACCTGCATGGGATCCATGCCTGGGAACCTCCCCCCTGTCAAATTGACTAAGCTGCAAATTACGTACAAACGGATATATCCTTAATATAACAGCAGTGATTTTCTCCACTTTATCCTACCTGTCAAGCTCAGAACATCACAGGCTAATTCTTTATTAAGTGAAAGGGCATCAGGGACCAGATGATCCAATTTAAGTACATTGGGCAGAATAGAAGACTAATTAAAACCCATATTTTTACATTATTAATTTTGGAACTTCACTTTTAATGAATGTGAAATGACAGGCCTTCCATTTATACACACATACTCTTTGGGCTGCTCAACAAGGGAATAGCAGTTACGGGTGTACTGCAGGGGCTAAGAAGAATTTTAAAGCATCCATGACAGACTTAATATCAAAGTTAGACAAAGGTCTGCATAGTTAACTTCTGCATCGTAAACATAAGCGTTCTATTATAGGTTTCTGGTTTCACGCCAGAGCTGAAGTTGCACATCACAACCGGCATCTGAGACAAAAAAGTAATCAGGACGTCTGTTGCCGGGGGTGCAACCTTGTCCTTTGGCCCGCGTTCTTCCTCTCAGTACCTGCAGAAGATAGGTACACGTCGTTCAGTTCTGCGCCCCATTTCCTGTCACCTCTACTCAAACTCACTCCACTTTTTTAGCAACATCCCCCCCCCCTTTTTTTTTTATCATGCCCTCCAATCAGATTGTGGCCCCATTTTAGTGCTAAATTTAATGATTTTTGCGGACAACTGAAACTTTCTTGGTTTTTTTGGTTATTATGGGATTACGGGGCACAAGAATGTTGCTAAAATTGGGGGAAATTGTCATACTCTAATAATAATTAAAAAAAAGTCTATTCACCTCAATTTTTCCCCAAAGGCTTCACACTTTCTCACCTCCACAAATGGACGAGAGTTAAAGGGTAGCGACTTTATAAAACAGAGTCAAATTTACAAAACAGGGATGTTTAATGGGATTTCTTTTTTCACAATAAGTGACCCATGCATGGAAACCGATCTTTTTTTTTTTTTCCTCCGGTTTCAGGAAACTCTTGGAAGGCAAAAGCAACATCCTGAGTTGGTGAGGAGACAGGAGAGGTGCTGACATGCCGACAGGCAGGGGATCCTGGGAAAAGCCACAGACAGGAAGAGCCTGACTGACTCTGACCCCTGAGGTCAAGGCTGCAGGCTCGGCAACTGAAAGATGTTTCCAAGCCACTCTCATACTATCATAGAGTTTTACAGGAAATAGCTTGGAAATACTGTATGCTATGAAATGTGGGAGATCTTTTATTGCCTGCTTTTTTGTTTTGCTCTCTGTGACATAAAATGCTTTTTGGCCCTGAGCTATATTTGACTTATTTGTTTGAGGGTTACTGTATGTAATTGAGTTGAACTCAAGTTCCTTTCTCATCTTTACGATGTGGAAACACTGTATTCGTTTTAAGTCTGTGCCATGACTAATAGAATTATGGATGATGGAGAATGTGGAGATAAGCTTTAAACTGTAATAAAAGCGTAGTGTTACTATACTGCTCCAGATTCTGACATGTGTTTTCGATTGAGAGAAGTTTCTGGACTTTTTAGGGGTTTGTGCGGTGGGTCTCTAAAGGCCCCTTTAGAGGTTCAATCAAAGTGGGCGACAGGAGGTTGTCCTGTCCTCGGTTTTGCAGAAGCCTTCATCGTTTGTCACTTCTCTGTCCCCCAAATGGTGGCTCTGGCCTGCCACTTTCCGGCTCTTGAGTTTTTACAGCAAAACAATGTATTCGTCAAGCCGACGGAGTGGCCGCCAGCCGCCAAGCCTCCTCAGCGATCGATGGATGCGGCGTACCCTCCCTCCCGGCCGGCCGGAGCGCAGCTCTATCTGCGTGGGAAGGAGTAAGAGGAACCTCATTTTAGCTGGTTTTAGCCTGGGGCCACTACTGTGATTTTACCCCATGCTCCTGGTCTGACGTCATTAAAGATGCATGATGATGGATACGGTGAAGTCAACCTCTACAAGAGGGTTTTGAGGTGGGGAAGAAAAAAAAAATTGCTTGTTTTTCAGATCACACTAAGAATAAATCAAGACTGTTTAAATGTGGAGGTTGCAGCTGAATGCATGTGACTAATCTCTCAATGCACATCAGAGGATGGATGTGGGGAATGGCGAGACGTGCTTTGACCAGTTGGTGGTGCTCCTGTCACAGTGAATTCTCAAGCCCCAATCTCTGTGATTCACATAAATACACTTCTTCTGAAGCAGTGGGAAAGCAGGACTGTAAATTTTGCACTTTAAAACTTGTAAACTTCTGCATACTTTCAGCGAGAGACACTATTCAAACTTAAAAATCTTAAGCGACAACAGTTTTTTTAAGGTAATTTGGAGTTTGACTTTTATTTTAGCAACATGCTTGTTGTTCTTGACTAATTTAGACATTTTTCCAGTTTTTTTAGGCAAAATTTTAGTTTTTTGGCAATATGCTATAATATTGGCACAATTAGATATTTTTCCAGTATTTTAGGCTAATACTTATGCATTATGCTAGTTGTTTTAGCAGAATTAGACATAATTTCCAGTTTTTTAGGATAATTTAGAGTTTAGCTAACATTTTAGCTTTATGTTAGCTGTTTTGACAAATTTAGACATTTTTTTAGGACAATTTGGAGCTTAGCTAGTAATTTTCTACATTTTGCGAGCTGTTTTGGCGAATTTAGACATTTTTCCATTTTTTTAGACTAACTTGAAATTTAGCTGGTATTTAAGCATTACGCTAGCTGTTTTGGAAGAATTACACATTTTTCCAGGTTTTTTTAATGCTAATTTGGAGCTAAGCTATAATATTTTGCTAGCTGTTTTAGGCTAATTTAGACATTTTTAGACTAATTTGGAGTTTTTCTGATGTTTAAGCATTATGCTAACTGTTTTTGCAGAATTAGACACTTTTTTAGTTATTTTTAGGCTAATTTGGAGTTTAACTAATATTCTATGCTAGCTGTCTTGGCAGAATTGGACACGTTATAAGTATTTTTTCTGTAAATTTGGTATTTAGCTCATATTTTAGCAAGCTTCCGGGTTTAGCATTTTCAGCTATTAGCTTCAACATTTTTTTTTCTAGCTATCATTTTAGCATTTTTAGCTATCAGCTCTAGCGTCTTCAGCAGCCACATTCAGCTTACAGAATTCACACTAGCATTGTCGCAGGTAATGCCATATTTCTAGTGTTTTTTTGAATATTCATAAAGTTCTGCTTTTAAAAGCAGAATTTCAGTGCAACGACAAAAACATTCTTCATGTACATCAAACTATTTGCTGCTTGAGGCGAGCTATGAAGGAAAAAGCAGTGAAAGTGTGCCTGTGTGTGCGCGCAGAGTGTGATTTCCTGCGAAGAATCAGCAGATCTCCAAAGGGACTGACAGCGGAGACATTTGACAGCTGTGCTCCTCAGGTTCAAAGGTCATGTCAAGTCCTGGATGAGCGCAAGGTAAAATGCTTCACAGGGCCCGTACCGGTCAATGGGTATCGTTTGCCACAGTGGTAAACGGGGCCTGGCGGTAATGGGACCTCAGTCATGTGTCAGCGCCTGGAAGAAAAGTCAAATACTGTGTTTATAGAGTTCCAAACAAGAGAAAGTGAAAAAGTTTGAACTTTTAAACCTTCCAATTTGTGGCTTATAGGTGTCGTATGCATGGTAAACTCTCCTGGTAGTATCCATTATCTGTCTCTCTTTCAGTGTCTTCCACTTTACTTTTTTCCACCACCCCCCCTTCCCCAACTCTGTGTTTCAGCTCTAACCGCAGCTTCTAGCTTTAACCATCGCAGCCTATGCCGTCCCTGCTGGGGAGTACAATCCAGCCCCTCACTGGAAGACCCTGAAATAAGGCCTTTATCAGCCAACCCCACACAGTATCAGGGGGCCCCCCGCTCCTCCAGCAGCCTCTGATGTGAAGGAGAGATGGACAGAGCTCTGTGGTCCTCTGGTCGAGCACCAGAACAGGATTCAGCCTATTGTATCATTCAAATTAAACAGGCATCAAAAGGGAAGAGGAAGCTGTTGTTGATGTATTGTCTTGTGTTATTTTAACCGGCTTAACTCAAGCCTCTTCATGGTGGAGTGTTGTGGCGCTGGATGCCGATGATGATAAGTGGTGGATTCTCTGTTAAGACTGCTAAGCTGCTGTGCTGGCTGAACGGGGAGGCTTTGGCTCCATCGGCTGTTGTAGCTGAATTTGGCTGGGCTTGAACCATTTCAATAGGTTACCAAGGATTTATCCACTCAAAACCGCTGACTTGGCTGTCCATGCACAGACGCTTCGCCTCACCACGGGGACCTGTGTTTGTTTCATAATGCTGACATTTTTTTCAGGAAATGTTGTGAAAAAATGTAAAGTTCAACCAAACTTTTTTTGTGCAGTTACCAAGAAAAACGACGTTTTTACTTTCCAGCTTTATTGAACCGGCGCCGATGATTTAGCAACCACAATTTCTAGGAAAACACGCTTCTTATTCATTATGACACCAATAACATGCAAATAGGTTCCGTAAACACACACGTGAGAGAAAATATGTTTTCTGTCGACACAAACTGCCGCATTTTATTTACTGTCCTGGTGAATAATCACCCTGTAAAGACAGTTCAGTCAGCTCTGAGTACTTGTGAATAGCACTCTTCATTTTCCGCTGAAAGCTGTCTATTTAATTTCTCTCCTCTGTCCTCAGAGCAGTAGCTATTAAGTGCCTTCATATGTCAAGCTAGTGACACCTCCTCCATTCTCTTCAGCTTGTTTAAGCGTGCCCCTGTATTGTTGCCCGCCGTGCTTGACGTGTTAATAGCTTAATAACGTAATCTTGCAAATAATGACACCTCATCACAAAGGCCGAGGCCAAATGTTTACAAGGGAAGCCGTAATATATGATGACAGTAATCTGAATAAAAATGAATTTACTGGCACCGTCTCATTTGCAGTAAATTTTCACTTCTTCCGCGCACAACTGATGCTCTGCGGACACCTTGCTTTGCTCTCTGGCTGTCTCATTACTCCGCCTTTCAAGTGGTGAAAGAAACGGGAGAGACGAGGAGAAAGAGGGGTGAGAGGAGAGAAAGAGGGAGGGCAAGAAAGGGGTAAAGGAAGAAAGACAGAGAGGGCAAGAAGGAGACAGGCACTGATGGAGCTTGTTATTTTCAAAGCCGCTTCCCTCTCTATTGTTTGCTGCCGAGCAGGAATAAGAAAAAAAGGAAGAAGTTCACACTGATTTCAAAAAGTCTCACTTCCTTTTTGACAGATGTGGTGTCAGCTTTGCTGTTTAATTAAAAGGAAATGGAGGTGATGATTGCAACACAGACGTGATCTGATATGATAATGTATTTACAATCATCAAGATGATCGTCATTAAGGATGTGTCAAGGACGAATTCATTGTGGGATTTGGGGTCCTGAGCTGTCAAGTGTATTTTTCTGAAGCGGTTGTGTGATTGTCAGGAGGATGCCGTCGCTATGACAGTCACAATTAATAATTTGCTAAAAGATCGTGATTGAGGTTTGTACACAGTTTTGTCGTGGGCGATATCCAAAGCCCAAAACATTTACACCAAGCAGGAAAAATAATCGAAAGGCCTGAACGGGACAGACCAAACTCCCTTCCACACACAGAGGCCTGCAGAACCAGGTTTTGCATCACTGTGAGTACATAAGGAACGTTCATCCAAACAAATTGTTTGATTTTCCAAACCACTACAACAGTCACACCCTTCTTTCTCTGCACCTGTTGGAAAATGAATAATTTGAAGTCATTTTAATTGCTTATGTGACAGCTAATCATGGAGGCATTAATTTATTTATTGAGCTTCATTTTGAACTTCCTCCTTAGTGATAACATATCCAGTCTGACTCTCTAGAGTAACAAGATACTGATTAAACTGTAGCAACCTCCTTCAGTATTATGCAGATGCAGTGGATGGAGCACAGTGTCTGTAATAATAAGATGTACACAAACAAAGTCGAGATTAACTGTGATGTGTAGAGAAGAAAAATCATAGGAAGAAAGAATCCTTTTTCATACGTGTTTAGGATTTTTTTTTTATATCAGAGAAGGAGGATAAAATCTGCAAAGGACGGGAATGTTCCCTGAATAAAAAGGCAAACTTGACAGTGTTGAGTTATGCGGCAAAACACACCAAAAAAAAAAAAAAAAAAGTGAGGAACATCTGCCGCGAACTCTCAGAGAAGCGGAGCATTAGCCCTGAATGTTTCTAGCTGCTGGTGGCTCATCTGCAGTTGGTGGTGTGCCGGGATTGGTGCGGTGGCAATAGGGAAATCAGCCACTGTTCTCTCTCTCTGGGTCCCAGGCATGGCCATTAACTGACTGCCAGCAGCTTTGGGAAGAAGAACAACAGATGCCAGCAACTGAAAAGCCTCCAGCTCTTCAGCTAAACCAATCCCAACTGAGTCGGGACGGCCTCTGTAGATTTTTGGACATACAGCGAACAAATGTGGACATGAAAGGGGGAAGAGGAGGGCTGTTCTGGAGGTAAAGATTTGTTAACCCTCTTGAACTTGACAAGAGACGGCGCGGAGGCACAGATTAGCCCTCTCAAAAGCGGGCTTTTGCAAAAGGTTGCTGGTGAAAAGCAGTGTGTGCGTGTGCACGTGCGTGCACCTGTTTGTGCCCCTCTGTTTAAACAAGTTGGATTGTTTGCACATCATATATGCAGACATGTACAATTATACCAAAACACAGCACGTTAAACAGCATGTAATTACAGAGATGAAGCCATTAAATTACATTCCAATTACATTTTACACTAGCAAGCAGTTCACACGAACAATTACCGTACATTTGATGTCATTGAACGCGACTAAATAGGAAAATAGAGCACAGATTCTATCATTTCTTTCATTTTCGAGAAAGTTGTGATTCGGTTTAAACCTTGTCGTGCAGAAACCAAATGTAATTTAAGCTAAGACACATGAGTTGGAATCCTTTTGGCCACATGAAGTACGAGAGCGACATGGGAACGAGGAAATGACGGGACAGCGAAAAAGGAAGAGGAGGTGGAGAGTGGGGCGGGGGAGCAAGAAAACACAAAGCCTGGGTAAACACAGCTAGGCCTGCATCTGGAACCAACTAAAAAGATGCTTAATAATGCAGAGCCGCGCAGGCGGGCCCTGTGCAGCTGTTGTGTGCGAAGGACCATGAAAGACTCTCCATCTGACAGCTGGCTCCATCTAGCTGGCTCCATCACTTTTTTCCTCCCTCTCTCCGTCTCCCTCTCCCCTCTGTGGTCCAGAATGGCAAGGAGACAGCAGATTAGGGATTAGCCAATCCCTGCCATCCTCATCTGTCCCATCTGCCTGCCAGAAAGCCATGCTTTGACTCCAGAGAGAGATGGGACATTGCTAAGTGAAGACAATGTAAGATGGACTGGGGGGAAGGTAGGGAACTAGTTTAGTTCTTTTTTAGAAAACGGGTGGGGGTCAAAAGGATTTGAAAGAGGTCAACAGAAGCATTTTGTGCATTAAAAACCTCCCCTTTAAGCATAAAACTTCACACATCTCATTAAACTTTAAAAAAAAAAAAAACTGTCATGTTAAATATTCAGCCGCTTCTTAAATCACTGTTTCAATCTGCGATTTCCACATTATTTTCCCGTTTGCAGCGATTCCACCTGAACAAAGCTGGCAATCCATTACAGCTGCTAAAAATACACTCGTCTTTTGTTTCAGTATCAAAGAGACTACTTGTCTTTTTAATAATCTGCCAGCTCACATTTGGCAAAGAGCAGAAAGCACACTCAGAGAAATAATTGCTGTTATCTGTTAGAGTCAATAAAACCTCTACAATAGCACTATTTGAGATCAGAGTGCTCTCCATGCCATGTGTTCCCCCTAAACGAAATCCTTCTAAATCATTTAGATGTACACTCTCTAAGTAGCTGCTTATTTATTATGACTGTAATAAGCTCCAGGCAGTTGTGAGCAATTGGTCATTGAAATAAATTACTAGTCGCACGTTGATGCGGACAATTTAGAGATCAATAATATCCGTACATTTTGATGTAAGAATGGAGTTCAATTGATGAGAATTTTGTTTCATCTTAGAAAATTTATTAGAACTTCAGGGACCAAGTTTTGCTATGCAACAGGGGAATTATTTTTCTTTCTTTTTTTTTTTCTATTTTTTTCCAAGTTTGCTCCTTTTACTCTCGGTAGCTTAAGAGGCCCTCAGCTCCAGTACCTGGTTCCCTCTGTGCGCACCTTTAAATCACACCCCCGATAGTTGCCTTGTCAAAGCTCTCTCGGTGAGCCCGGCATCTGAGAAACATTAAAACACTTCCTCATGCAAGCCCGAGCCTCCCACAGGGCAACCGACGGGAGCAGAGCCTTTCTCTCAGGCCCGGCATCCGGGGAGGATACTGCTCAGTACCGCTTGGAAAGTCCCAGCTCGGACAGCGGTGGTTAATATTTTAATAGCCTACGGCTGAGGCAGTTATCATCCAAGTGTATTCTTGTTGGTGGATTTAAAAAAAAAAAAAAAAAAAAATCCTTTCACTTTCTCTCACTCACTCTCTCTTTCTCACAGTTAAGAACCTGATTTGAGTTTTTAATTATTCTTTTTTGAATTCCCCAACCAGCTCTCCTCTGTTCTTTTTCCATTTGTGCTGTGCAGTTTCTCCAAGACTCGCACCCAGGGAATCCCTGACAGTGTCCTACTTAACTTTTCACTTTCATTCCTGTGATTTGTTCTTTTTTTTTTTTTTTTTTACAGTTTAAATGACTATCACTGATCAATCTGCAGCTTAACCACCTGTGTTTATGTTGATCTGCTTCTTTTTCGTCTGAGCGGAGGGGGATTTTACTTGCTGGTGGCGGTAAAAGCCATCACATCCCTTCAGGTTTACCAGGTAAATGGGCATTATAACAGTTTCCTGTCTTTGCACAACTTCTTGTAACTAAGTAGCTTAAAACAAAGGAAGCAAATTGTGAAAAATGAAAAAAAAAAAGTGGTGCTCGGGCTCACATTTTCATTAAAGTGTATTTGCATATGATTGCAATGTTTTTATGTGAACATTTGTGTCCATGCAAATGCAGGTCCACAGGTCCTCTTTGTGTGTGTGCGTGCATGTGCAAGAGTGTGTGTGTGGCTGCTCTGAGCGAGCCGTCAGCACAGCCTGCAGGGAAGGGGGCCAGGGTTACGGCATCAGCTGCAAGCGGGAACGAGAATGGCTGAGAGTCAGACAGACACCGCCGTGGGTTATTATATTTGAGTCAGACCGAGCACTCCTGGGAGCTCCGAAAATATTGCTGTTACAGTTGTAACATTATCACAACAGAATAAATAAGAGCAGACCTGGGACACCAGTGGGAAGCTTTCCTTTAAAAAAAAAAAAAAAAAAAAAGGAATATATGCATGGACCAAAGCGGGGCTTGCTTTAATTAATTAAATAAATCTCATCACAGCACTCCTCTGCACACTTAATTGAAGTGCACTAAACGCGGCGAGCGCTTTTAAAATTGAGAAGACGGGTCAATCCGAACCTCTGCACCTCCATAATGAAAGAGAAAAAGGAAGATAATAGCACACATAACCTCGAGCAATTAAAGGGCTCTACAATGTGGTGAACAAGCTTTGCCCTCTTGGACACTGTTGACCCATGGTGCCCAACAAGGCCCGCTGGGAAATAAGTGCTTATTAAAAATGGAGGAACAGCCTCAATCCCACCGAGGCTGTAATATACTATAGAGTAATTTAATTCTACGTACATGTATCACTTCAGCTTCTCTGCAGAGTATGAAGCAATTCAGCATTTCATTTGACAAAATATGACCTGTCAAGAGACTGAATAATAACGCCGTTAGATCAGACGCGTGCGGACAACTTGTGCGTGCTTCCAGAAAAAACCGGTTCGCTGTCATTCATGGCGATTGCAGCGGCGAATAATTGTTGTTTCCTGCTCCATCATGAAACGTGCTTGAGGAAAAAAAGCAATTTAAAAAAAAAAAAAGCTCATCTACTTAAGGGATTATTTTGAAAGTCTCCCTTTACCCTCCAACAGACTGATGAAACACACTTGATTTGATCATTCTTCATAAAGAAGGGGGGAAAAAATATATAGTAGAATTACAAGTCCTGGTATAGTTTTGGGAATATTGGTTGTTCCCCTCCTCAGGAGTCAGAAAACTCCCTCGGTGTGGCTGCTCTTTCTTTGTGCCGTGCAGCTTCATCGCAAATAAACATACTGTCTGTTATTGTTTTCCCACAAGAACTTCAGAGTAAAAGAAATTTTTTCCTTCTTTTTGTTGCACACTTCAAAATGAAATGCAGGTCAGTGTCCTACATAAGTTTTTTACAGTTTGGGAAACAATGTGCAACAAATAAAAAGAGTTTTTTTTTATATAAAAAAACTTTTTTTTAAACAATTTCTTTTAGCTTAATTTGAAAGAGCACATGATTAGACGTGAGTTTAAATATGTGTGGGGAGGAGAGATTTCAAATGCAAGCATGAATAAAACAACTGCTGTAGGGGAACAATTTGGGATGTCTGATTTTCTCTGTGGGTGTTGAGATGAATAAAAAGGCCCTTCTTGAGCATGCATGTGTGGTTGTCTTTGGGAGAGCGGCCATGCCCTGTGGACAGATAAAGGAGTGATAGGACACCGGGGGATAGGGCAAGGACACGTGGCGGCCCGCCCCTGGTCATTGGTGACATGAGCAGGGGGACGTTAAACACACATACTGGGCTGACTCCACACTTTGATTTAGCGCTTTTTTGCCTAATGTTACGGAGGGGGGGGTGGGTTACAGAGGCCCTTTGGAGATGGGATCAGCAGATCTCACTGACTGTCGTCATAAAGAGGCCTGCGGAGGGCTCAAACCTCGCAGCAGCTCGCGTCAGAGCGAGAAAAAAAAAGAAAAGGAAGAGAAAAAAGCGGGGTGTTCCACAGACCATAGAGAACAATACACAAAGGGCATTTAATGATTTCATATTGATGCTCCGTAAATGGCTTAATTTGTCTGAAGACACACAGCAAGAGCTTTGCTGTGGTGAGAAGCGTATTGACTCAAAACACGCAATTTAATACATATTAATATTGGATGAATAACTCATTAATTGATGCATTAGACAAACCATATTACTGCGTCATAAATAGATCCAGGGCATTTAAGAATTTATGGATTCTTTTTTCTGGAAATGTTGCGACTTCCTCCGTTCTTGGCGCAGGTAAATAATCTCCCCTCTTTTCCAGCTTGTTACTCTCACTGTGGGCTGGGAGCTGATCTCTGCTCTAGACACTTTCAAGTCTACTTAATGTAGCCTACATGGGCTTCACAGGCTGTTTCATGCTCTTATGGAAAACAGGCCTTTGAAATCCCTCAGCAGCCCAATCTTAATCTCATTTGTGAATATGAGCCGAGCCACGACAGGACCGGGAACATCCTCGTCTTCCTAAAGCACCGTTTCATTTGTCAGGAGATTTGGGGCGGTTGACACTGGAGGAGTGATTTAATTGATTTTAATCACACACCTGAGATAGGGAGAGCGAGGGGGGCTGCCCTTAACGATTATTCGGAGGGGCCCGTCCCGGTGTGCATCTCCTCTTTCGGTCCTCTGTTTGTTTTGATACATCAGCGTTTTGATGGATCGGACTAAGATTATGAACTCACAAAAGCAGTCTGGAATTTCAAACGTGACCTTGGACTTAATATGCCGATAAGGTGGGATAAAAGCATTGTTTGTCAGAGAAAAGCACGTTAGAAAATAAAAAACTCAGCATGGAATATGGATTTGCTATTACAAAATGTTGACTGTCTTCTTTAACGGACACACACTGTGAAAACGCTCAACTTTGTACCACTTAAAGATGAATTTTCCCCTTTCGCCTCCTCAGGAAGCCTTTCCTCTTTCCCCTTGGCGTTCCGCGGTAATTTGTTATGAAAATCTCCACCAAAATCAGAAGGGGAAAGCAGAACCACGTGGTTGTGAGCCATTAGTCGGGGAAAAAAAGAAAAGCTGTTTGGTGAGCATTATAATGCAAACCAACAGAAGAAGAAGGAAAAAAAAACGTGTAAGACAGCCTAGGGAGAGAGATTTAAATATGTAATAAACTAATATTTCATTTATTTCTCTCACATGGGAACCTGACCATTTAGCTGCAGCATTTTCAGATCAGAACCCTTCTCCTTTTAATGAGTGGGGCCAGCAATTAGAAGCATCTCGGAAAATATTTTAAGCAGATCCGAAGTGGAAACAATTTAATAGTGTTTTCTGCGTCAACTTCTATTTATCCGCGGGATTAAGCGGTTTGATATTTTATTATCGGGATATTCTTGAGTTGAAATTATAAGGGGAAACAAAAGTTGCTTTTATTTTGCAGCAACTTTTTGACTCTCTTCTGTCCTCATTCCTTCATTCACGGCATCACTGCGCTTTATTATCCGCTTTTTCTGCCCTGTCTTTTTCTTCCCCGTGTAGAATACAATGGCATTCATTCTTGATGAGGTTGCTGTCACTTTTAATTTCTGTTAGTTTGGGCAAAATGAATGACAGTCAGCCATGTAATAAATATAACATGCGCCGCATTAATTTTTCAGGGAACAAGAATGGGAGACTCCAGTTACTAATTCCTTTTCAAATGTTTAGATTTATGGCTCTCTCGATGAGTGCATCTCTTTTCCAACTTTTTTTTACAAATTTTTTTTTTAGTTTAGTTATTACATTTTTTTTTTTTTATTTTATTTTTGTTCTTTTTTTAATTTCTTTGATTCTTTTTACCAAGCTGCATTTGCAGATGATTGTGCACACATATACACATTTTTTTCTTTGCCCTTTTACATAAATGCACTATCTTGGAAAAGGGCAGGAGCAATATTTGGACGCTTAAGCCTACATAATCACGCTATTCCTACAGAAGGGCGTGTGTGAGGAAACCCTTACACTCTAATTATTGTTGACTCCTTTTCCTGAGTTTGCACACTTCCCACTATCTGTATATTATCACTGACAGGTCCGCTCGTCGAACCCTCCGACAGTAGGGGGAAAGCCGGAGCATCACCTCGGCTTGTAGCAGCATCAGCGAAAAAAAAAGCAGGACATAATGGGGCTTCTCAGTCAACATTTTCACCCCAAAGTGAGAGTAATGATGGTTCTCTAATAAGCACTTTATGAGCCATCTTTGTACTGCGTTGGTCAGGAAATTCGCCCTCGCAGCCACATATCGGCCTGAATTAGTTGGTGTCGAGTCCCTTACTTTGTGGCGAAAATAGATTTTAAAAAGTGTGAGAGATGAAAACGTTTGGATATGCTCAAAAGAAGTCCTCTCTCAAAGGAAGTGCATCCTCAAAGAAGTTGGGGAATCTGCTATTCTTTTTAATGTCTGGAATGCTGTTGAAGACATGAGCTACTGTATGTAGGGGGCTCCACTGTGGTGATGTATACAATCATCCACGTCGGCCACAAGATATCCCCAGGAATCAAATAAAAGTGACACATTGGAAATAAAAAAGCTAATTTTCCTTACTTTCTTTTTATAAATTAACATATAGATTTAGAAAAGGAAATTAAGAGCTTCCTGACAACAAACATAATTTGTCAGTAGTATTTCATTTTATTGTAATGAGGAATAAATTGTTTTAAAATCTGACTGTGAAGTGCACACTAAGGAAAAGTAAATATGCGGGCCGTGCTGCAAAGTAAGCATGCCTCATTCGAGCTGTGGCAATTAGGGCTTAAGGCTACAGAGTATGCATGAGTAGCAGCAATTTCAATATTCTTATAGGATAGTTATAACTTGGCAAAACCTTGATAATTTCGTGAATCCGCTAGCTCTTCAGTGTCATTAATTTTGGTTGTAATGGCTGTAAAAAAAGCACTAAGCATAATTTATAGGGAGAGGAAACTAATAAGGACTAAATCAGAGGCAATCACATTTCCTTCCAGGATCGTCATGGAAGAAATGTCATTCATATTTTAGCCATTATTAGGGGAACGTCTGCTTCGGAGTCTCTGAATTATATTTTCGGGGGGTTCCACTCATCTTGAAAGACGGGATCATTTTAATTCCAAAGATGGCAGACGTTGACCGAGAAGAGACGGGAAATATGTATAAATCCACAGAAACCTTTTCTTCTGGGCTTTTTTTTAATGAGCTAAAATCCCCACTTCTTGCCATTTCCCTGCCTTAATTGATGATTATGTTGTTACACAGTAGAAGCGCTTCCTTCTCTCCTCCCAGTCATTATGATATGGACAGGCAGCTCTTGAAGCTTCAAAGGCAGAAAGGAGGGATTTAAGCTCAATTCAGACATGGCCTGGCCCACAGGTAAAAACCCTTGTAAACAGTGAATGCTAATCGCTAATTAGCCCCGTGGCTGAATCACACGATTTCTGTTTGAGCTGACCGCTGTTACAGTCCTGCTTAAGGGCATGTTGTATCCCTTTTGACGGCCCAATTAGAAATTCAGCTGCAGAACCATAAGGCAACCTGGTCATGAATATTTAAAAAGAGTGCCACAGACGAGCTCGAACGGGGCACTGAACCGCATGTCACGGAGGGAATAACCGGTAAGTAATCACAATCAATAGCGTCTCGATGTTGTCTGTGTTATGATTGCTGTTTGTCTTAAAGGAGCGCTGCAGGTCGGCGTGATAAAGTGACAAGAGTTCGCACCGCCGAATGACCAAATTAAATCTCTGCCGGACATGATCCTTTCTGACTCAAAACATGGCAGACATTCAGGAATCAAACTCCATCCTTAGTGGTTGGGCTCAGTCTGAAGGGACTGGCAGGTCTGTGCCACTGCCAGCGAATAATTAGGCTACTGTCCTTCGCAATATGTCAGCCTAACTGACTGAGGAAATGCTGCATGCTCTCGCTCTCGCTGCACTTTCATTTCAGCCATGTATGGTGAAGTGTGAACATACTGGCTGCTCGTGTGCTGACTCAGTATTGTTAGGGACACATAGCGTGTCAAATGCAGACATGTTGCAAAGGGCAATGAAGCTGTTTCCCAATCACTGTTGCAAAGAAGCATTGGCAGGTGGGATGTCAGTCTTTTTTTTTTACAGATTTTTTTATGATAATTTATGTTTGCATGCATGGGGTATTTCATCGTAAAGCAGAATGTTTATTAAGAAAAAAAAAAAGGTTCTTATTTCCTGTTTCTGCAGTGATTACAATGCGAGTGTCAGGTAGAGGTTGGGTGTTATGCGGTTAATTGCTGATTTTTATGCACTTTCTGTAACACCTGAAATTGATCTCTCGTTTTCAATAACACTGTAAAGCAGCGTGCTGCATAATTATTTCCTTGAGTATAAAAAAGTGAACTTTATTCAGCCTCACCTGTTCTTCATCAAGCAGAGCTGTGAAACAGCTTCCAGGAGAAAACAGGAATTCTCACAGTGCATTACGGGGATTTTGTCGCCCATCGCTGCATTAAAAAAGGGTTTAAAAACATTTGTCAAAGAACTGTTTAATTATGAGTTTCAAAGCAATTGAATAAATTATTCTTTCTTATTGTTTCATTGTGATGGAAATGCTTTAAAAGACCTGCAAAATTATTCTTTTTTCCACGTGTTCTTGTGTTATTTTTCTGATGGATAAATAAAATGAAAATTGTGTTTCTGAGTATTTATTTATTCAAATTAGAAGCAAATGAAAAAAAAATACTGATTGAAAAAACCTTTAGCAGAGATGCTTCATTCCAATACATCCACTCACAGACAAACAAAGTTGCCACTGAGTTGTCCGATACATGGTACGGTCCAGTATTTTGAGCGTTTCCATTGTAAAATGGACCCATTAAACAGTACCAACTTCTTGAGGGGGCCCATTCATTGTAGGTCTATTGAAAAACAGAACGGGACGGTTGGGGCAGAAAGTGATGACAACATTAGATAGCACGAATATAGCGCTAAGCTAGCCTTCCACGTTGCTGTTTAAGGCAGTATTCATCTTCTCCTTTCAAACGACATTAAATTCCTGTTATACATGATGTACAAAAAGTTATGCAATAAAAGACGAGCTGTTGGATGACCTTTATTGTTGTTGCTTTTCTAGTCATGACAGACATCTTGGTGGAAATTAGGCTTAAGTTCGGTCCGGTATGTCTTGACCATCTGTGCCGGACAGCCAGAATTAACCGGACCCAGGCCTGGCCCTAGGGTGCATAGCGCCCAGGAATTGATGGTTTGATGGTCAACGCACTAACTGACTGTGTCACCGATCAGCCAATACTCAAGAGCAAAGTGGGGGGATTTCAACTGTTAAAGGTGTTGAGAAAAAAAAAAAAAAAAAAAAAAAAACACTATATCGCCAGTTAAATTAGACGTTTTCACCCAAAATGCAGGGAGGAGTGAATTCCTAAGCAATTCTATATAAGTAAAACAGACAAACTTCTGCTTTGAACCCGTGTTTCCTCATTTTACTGTTTTCATCCTAAAATTTTAAAGAAATACTAACAGCGGCAACACCCCACACCCCTCTCGTCCCCCCAACCCATCTTAGAAGGATAGGCGCTGCGCTGCAGAGTTTTTGATTACATGAATTTTTGAACTATTTTATTTACATTTTGTAATTATTACTTTATAATTTTTTTTACATGAAATAAGGGGTGCGTCAAACTGTTTCACAAAAAAATGAAAAAGAAAAAAAAATCTAATCATTGTGATTTGGTAACCCCTCCAGCAAATGGTGTCCCAGGCGGTCGTCTAGGTCGCCTATACCCAAGGCCGGCCCTAACTGGACCGTATCGTACCACTCCTTACCGGACCGCTGAGTGGAAACAAGGCAATAGATCCGTGTACGTCTTTGTTATTCTCATCTGAGCTTGAGTCTGGCTCAAAACTTAAAGCTGGATAGCCCCAAAATTCTTTTTATTACACCAGTAATGTTAGGTTGAGGTCGTGAGGGGCTGTAAGATAGTGGGAGAGAGTAAACGAAAGGATGTCGGGAAGCGGGGGATGGATTACTCCCCCACCAACCAACAATCGTCCCCACAACTCAGAAGTGAATTTCTAATGAAATACTGCCACTCTGCTGAAACTATGTTCTAAACAACGACCAAAAATGAGCGTAATCATAAATAAAAGACCCCTGGGAACGGTTTTTCAATAGATAAGAAGATGATCGGAGTGGAACTAACGGATAAAAACATGGGTTTGCCGCAGCTAGGTGCAGTTTAGATTAACTTATTTACGTGGTCACAGACAGGGGTGGCGGAAAGTATCATTTGGGTGAGCGCAAAAGAAGTGTAAACCTCTCACCCTTCCACTCACTTAACCCATATCACTCAAGGCAAATTGTTTTTACTTTGGACCCCACGACAGCAGCTAAAGATCCACCTGCTCATCCAATAACAGCAAATCAAATCACATAGGCTTCCCTTTCTTGGTTTCAAAGGGACATTTTCTAAGTTGATTCTTTTCATTTAATTCCTGTAAAGGGATAGAGCCCCCCCCCACATCCCTCCCTCCCTCCCTCCCTCCCCGACGCTTGCCCTTTATCTGCTCGTGAGAGAGGGGAAAGAAACAGAGGATTATCGATTTGCTCTCAAACAGTGGGCCAACCTAAAAAGCCCCAATGAATTGTCACTCATTATTGAAATTATCAGGCACTAATTAAACTGGCAACCCTAAGCCCCCTGGGCTGTGCTCATCTCCAACTGAATTTCAGCTCCTCAGACAGTAATAGGGAGGCAGCATTAGCTGCTACTGGATGCTAATGAGACCTGGAAGCTGTCTCTCCCTCTTAGGGTTTCACAGAAGCTACTGCTGAATGTGAACCACAACTACAGTTGTGGGCTGTTTGTGCGCACTTGATTGGCAGAATGAGACGGAGAGAGAGATTTAGGCTGGCGACTGTACGCAACCGGATGGTCCTCGGAGTACAGCGTCAACACTTACATTCAGCAATAATTTTAGTACGCGGATTTGAAAGATTTGAGGCTTGCGCGCTGAAAAAAGCCTCCCCCTCAGTTGTTGCTCTGCATATTTCCACCGTGCTGTGTATCTCTTACAGCTGCTGTAACTGAAGTTGTTGACTTACTTCTCAGGCGCTCTCTGCCTCTCTTCAATGTGAATCAACAGACATGGTACCAGTGAGAGTCTGACTGACTTTATCACATGGTACACAGCTTGTTAATAACTTCCTCTGACAATTCCTCCTCATCTCTGTCGATGACCAGAGGGACGGTCGTGATTGTCATGTTTGTAGGGAAGAAAGAATCTAAACAATGATGTCACGTCAGCCTCTCTATTAAAAGACTTCATATTTTGAGCGGCATAATTAATACTCTTGGGCACGTCGCTTCCAAGTTGGCACTCCAGGCAAAGGGCTGCCACTCACCTGATAATTATTTTTGGAAATGGAGCCCAAATTACAATGATTGACAAATGCAACAAAGCAAAAAGAGCCTCAAGCATTCATGAAGAAAGAAATGGGAAGTGGTTACGCTTTCACAGTGGATTTAAAGTTTAAATCGCTCGTCCTTTCATGTCTCAAACGGTTATTTGACTTGGGTCAAATTTTTTAGCCCCTGCATACTCTTAAAGGGGCACAAAAAATGCCTCCTCAGAGGTAATTAACACTTTTCGCACATGTTTTTCCCTTAAAATCTGACTTTTCATGCAGCATTACATTGTAGTGGGGCTGAGTTGATAAAATCAATTAATCGATTTGAATTGATTTAAGCTTAACAGATCGATAATGGATTCATAAAAGTATAAATTGATTTAGCACATAAAGCTAAAATCTGCTAGCTTGATGCTCACTTATAATGATATTTCTCATAGGACGGGTAATGCTAATTCTTGGTCAACGTAAACATACATTTCTGACTAATAAAACATCTTTATTCACTCACAGTAGGGATGTGAATCTTACAACAAGTCACGATTCGATTCGATTCCGATTCTTGGGGTGCCGATTCGATTCTGAAACGATTCTCGATTCTCGATTCAGACATTTAAAACACAAAGGAAAAATTTTAATTAAAAAAGGAAATGTATTTATGATACTGTGCAAACTTATATTATTCAGACCCTCCAGGATTCTGCTGCAGATTTTTATGATTGTTGTGGCCCGAAATGGCCGATGTTGGAGCAGCTTTTGTAAAAAGTTGCAATGTGTTTAAATACAAACATATTTTTAAAAGCGCCTAAAATTTTTAATTATGAAATACAAATCATATTCTCATGTTCCAATTCTTTTATTATGACATATGCACAAAGTAAATACAGCACAGCATCATCCCCTTGACCTGTCATTTAACTTGAATAGAACTGTCAAACATAAAATGAACTTTGGTCTTTCCTGCTAACATAACCCAAATATGTGTTGATTTAAACATATTTTAAAGTAAAATATTTCCAGATTTCCAGTGAAAAATCATGAACTTAAAAACATGATAAACAGATGAATCCTCAGATGTTTTCAGAATCTTCCTCTTTATCTATTTCAAAAACATCACTGCTGAGTTGCTGGTAGAGGAAGTTGATCTGGTTTTATTGATCTGCTCTGTTTTAAAGAAGCTTCTCTCAGGTGTCTGTAGGTTTGTTGTGGAGAAGGTTCTAGATGGAATTCTCTAAATTCTTCCTTTACATTACCAGATAAAGTGAAATGGTTCCAGATTTCCAGAGTCTCTCTCTGTATTTCTCTTCATACTGGGTACCTGTTGTTCAGCAGCTGTGTCCCGCGCAATATAATATATGCCGCGTGCGCGCCCGGGGACAGCGCACCTTCACCCTCGCGTGCACGAAGCGCATGCTCACCTGCGGGGTGACCGTTCACGCGCGTTATGAAGAGAAAAAGTGTGAGAGGACTATAGAACGATAATTAAAGAGAGCACGGCCGAGTCGGAAGGGAAACGGTCACGTGGTCATCCATGACTGTTGTCACGGTAGATTGATCTCAATAAAGTTGCGGTGAAAATAAAAAGCTGCAAGGTGCGCAACAAATCTCGGGGTTTGATTGGATTTGCATTAAAAGTTGTTATCGAAACATCAGGAAATCCTGGAGGGACGAATGATTTCAACAGTATGAAGGCAGAGAAAGACTTTTCAAACTTGAATCTCCGGTGATGGACGAGATATGAGCGAGCATTTGAAGTGTTCCCGAAGTGTCTGATTTAGCAGATTTTCCACACTGCACGTCATGTCAAGCTCCTTACCCCAGGATTTGTGGAATCCGAAGTGAGCCCAAACATTTGCCAATTGATAACGGGACAGGAGGAGTCTTTTTTTCTCTCATGTTGCGTAGCGCGCGCGCTCAGTAAGCTCCGCTCGCCTCCAGGGAAAACAAACTACGGTAGCCGTTTCGGGACAAACATTAAGGCTTGCAAGTAAGCTAGCAGGTTCGAGCCATTAAATAAAACATATAAATGCAGGAATATGACGGGAAGGGGCGAATCGATTCTTGGATATTTAGAATCGATTCTGAATCGTTAAAAATGAGAATCTAGATTCGAATGTGAATCGATTTTTTCCGACACCCCTAACTCACAGGTATGAATTTTCCAAACTTTTTTAAGAAAATATTTTTTAAAGTAACCCTTTGTGGTCTAAAACAGTTTTTGCTACTTCTTTCTTCTTCTGGAATAAGGTGTAATAGCGCAATCGCCACCTGGTGGCCAAACTGAAACGCCCTCCACTGGGAGGCAGAACAATGTTTACAATGCTAATGATCTGAACATTTTTGTTAGAACTTTTCCTTTTGAGAAACCCTATCAAAAATCTTACTTTTTGACTAATACAATTTACAGTATGTGAACTGTATCAGATTAATATAGATATATTCAAAACATATGGTAGATTATTAATGTATTTCTAAAAAAAATGTCGATTGAAATCTAAATGTGTAAATATTGATCATGGTTTGTATTTCAAGTCATATTGATTGAAAAATGCAGGACAAAACACAATTATTTCAAACTCATTACAGAAACAATGAGATGCATTGATTAGAAAATTGAAAACAAACAAAAATAAATTAATAAAATACACTTATGTCACATTTGGTTCATTCATTCTTTGTGATTATTAACTGAAGTCAGTAGCGTTTGATTGATTGCTTGAAAAGGAGTGGGAAGAAGCGAACTTATATGATCCCACCCCTACTTGATTACTTAATTTAACTGTTTTGCATAATTATGTCTTCCGGTTGTTGTTTTTTTTTTTTTTTTTTTTAATACATTCCCCATAGAAAGTAAAGTGCTTGTTGATTATTGATTAATCTCGTAAAACATTATTTCAGTAAACAGTAACATCAATCGTACATCATGTAATTGATATGTAAAACTCACTGATTATCATCAAAATACAATTTAATATTAATGCAGAAAAATTATGATTACACATTAAACTCAAAATTAAATTGAATTGAGAGGATCGAAAGACTAAAAACATCGGAATTGAATTGATCCAAGTTTGGGTGAATCACATTGTTTCTGGAATTTATTACTTCGTAGAGCTCTTCCGGAGTTCACATGAATCCAAGCGAGTCCTGGCTTCACGATTTTTCGAAAAAGGCTGTTTGCCCGTCGGGTTGCATCCATTAGATAGTGGATGGAGAAACGCAGCGTGCCTCTGCTTTTTACACCCTTCGCCATGTGTAAATCAGCCACTCTGTCATTCTGCTCGGAAGAGTGGAGGAGGAATTATGTCAAGTTATTTGTTTTGTACCAAAATGAAATATTTATCGGGAGTGAACACCTACCAGGAACAGACTATAGGCCAGGGTGCTTCATCTTCTCAGACTCATATTTGGCTTCCACCTCCGCAAAGGCCATAGCACGTCCTGGGGGTTTTCAGTGATTCAGGGAAGTCCGCTAGCTTTGAATCCACATTTCAAAGCCCGTGTTGAACTGAAGGACTGTGCTGGAACTGAAAGGAGACATGTGTACACACACTCTCGCCAATTATATGATGATATCCTCGATTTCTTTTTTTTTGTGTGTGTGTTTGATGGGAACAAGAAACATAACTTCATGCCTCTTTATTTTTTCCCATGTTTTCATATTGGCTCTGAAACGCTATTCAACATTTCTATGATGAAACCTAGAGGACAGGGTGGCTGATTTATGTCTGTGCGGTTAGGAAGTTTTCCACTTAAACATTAGGCTGTGAGGGAGATGTTAATTTACGGTACAGCCATCAGGGGTTATTTTGTTTTCCTTTGCGAGACACAGAACACACATCATTTGCCATAATTTAAGCTTGAAATACTGGTTTGAGGGAGAAAAACAGAAAGATTGATGGAAAGTAAAAACACGGAGGTGGAAACCTTAAATCCTCCAAGTAAAATCAAATTTTAGGCTTATTTAACAGAAACGATCTCTGACAGGAAACCCCTGACAAGCCAGTGCGGTTTTGAGAGAGCGAATTCTTTCACATCAGACCTCATTGGAGAAAATACAATTTACAGTGAGAGGCAGCAGCAAGGTTGAAAAGGAAGTATTATATGCCTTTACTCCAAGTGGAACACTTAAACTGTTGTATTATTGATAGTAGCAATAATGTGGACCTCTGCTCTACGTCTTTTGGTTCGTCATTAAGCATGCCTCAACAACAGCTTCCACCCTTCTCTGGGAAACCCATTACACTGAGAGAATGCTAAGTACATTAGCAGAAAAAGGTCGGACAGCAAAAAGGGAGAATCGCTGTACTTTTTCTGTCCAAACCTATTAAAACGCTGACCCCTCTGACTTCAAAGTACCAATGATTGAGTTGGTGTCATCACGAGGCCAGACTTCCTTGCCAGTAGGCCTACCTGGAAAACTCCTTTTCTGAGGGGCGCTCTTATTTGATCATGCATGCGGGCGACGCATGTCAAGCCGGGTTATTCCCACAGTTAATATTCTTTCATAACCTGCCATGCAAGCTGAACTTGATTATTTTGGCACCTGGGCAAACAGCTCCAGCTTTCAGATGGTGCATACAGTATCAGAGACCCTGGTCACAAGGGTGATCTATTCGCTGAAAAGGCAGAGTTCTGGCAAAAGACTCAGCACCTCGGAGTAATGAAGCCAGCCCGACTGTGAGCATGGGCAGGCCGGGTTACATTAGAAATGCATGAAGACCAATAGGTGGTTACCGCAGGTTCGCTCCTAACTATTTATATTCCATCAACTGATATCAAAGCAGGAAAATGGTTTCGGGAAAAGCGGTAATGTTATGAAATCTGTATCTACAAAACGTGCAAAATGGCTGTCCAATTTGGTGGTAACCACAGACGGCGAGAGGCGTTTCTCTGGAAGCCTCGACTATAGACAAACGCTCGCGCGGATAATGAATCTTTCCTTTCGCAACACTTAAAAAAGCGCCGGTGATTTTTTTGCTTTGCTGTCTCATTACCAGTGTCCACTTGGCAGCGCCTGGTGGCTGCGCTGCCCAAAATTACGGCCTGGTCCTGGGCAACTTTCCTGCTGTCCACCCACCCTCTCCTTTTGCTTTCTCTCTGAGAGACTTGGTGCTTACTTAATCATGATTAATCGCTGCCTGGATAATCAGATACAACATCAAAAGGTTGAAGATGACAGTCCAAGGACGCTTGGGAGGAAACAAGGTACACCAGGCATTCATTAGCTTTGGCATGGCAGTCATACATTAGCCCATAACCCTTTATTGTCCTAATTAGGCTGGAGAGGGGCTGCAAGCATTAACATTACCAATATTATAAATACACATGCACCGATAATTCTCCTTAAGTTTTGGCTACACAGTGTACAGCTCACATAAAAGGCCCTTTATGTCCTGCGCTATTATTATTTTATTTTCCGCCCAGGTGGCTGTTTGTCCATACAGTATTTTATGTTAGCTCACATCCGAAGACTAAGCTGGGCAGCGCTTCTGATTTACAATCACTCGCTCAGGACAGACACAAGCTTTCCTTCCTCCATTATTTTACTCATCTCACTTCACACTGTGAGGTGCAACCCATAATGTATATTTCATTTTTTTTCCCCTCTACCCTCCCCTGTTTTAAGTCTCCCTGGATGGAGCCTGGCTTGCAGTGCACCATTTTCCCAGCTACAGTAGCAGTGGTGCTGGGCCCTGTTCAACCCCATTATTTCTGGGAGCCAAATTCCCATGGTCCCAGGAACAGGCGTGCCAGCTCTGCCTTCTTGGCTCTCTTCCCTGGTATTGTTTCCTTTGTTACATCCAGAGCTGCATTTCAGCCCGTTAATGTTTGCGCTGGGAGGTCCAAATTCCCAGTGTTCAGCTTTAGAAAAGGTAACTTGAAGTTCAGAATGCAACCACTTTTTTTGTTCTTCCACAAATTATATCTTTTTTTTCTTTTCCTTTTATTTCTTCCATTTTTATTATTTGGTTTTATTGGCTATAGGATGTGGACAACATACCGGAGCAGCAACACTGTGAACTTGCAAAGCTTTCCAGACATGACTTTTCTTAGAGCTTCTTCCTGTAAATTCCCTTTAAGGTCCCCCTCTGATGACAATCATGTTTTTTTGAGTTTTTAACCTGTATTTGTGGCATTTTTCTAATCAGAGCGCACAAATGTAATGATAAATGTAGTAAGTATTTTTCGTTTTAAATCACTGTTTAGCGACAAGTTCTGTTTGAATTAATGAGCCACAACAGATCTGCTGCACATGTACTAAATTCCTCGTCTGGTCCAGCTAGCGTGCCTAGCTCAGGTTCTGGAGAAGAAAAGATGGCTGCGGTCAAATGAGCCGCCGTTCACATTTCTGTGGTCAAATCGGCCGTCACTACATTTTTTTGTGTAAGTTTCATACAATACTTACGGTTACGGGGCTGAGAACGCTGGAAAATCTCCACCAGACTCCACGGAGAGTCTCGATGTGACCACGAAAATATGAACAACAGCTCATTTTACCACGCTTGTAAAGGATCGTAAATCAATGAAAGACGCTTTTGATGTTTTACCAAGATTTACCCTAGGCTACTCAGCAAGCCACGCCCCCTCAGAGGAGATTTCGAAAACAGAGGCCTCAACATGAAGACATTTAGGTTGAGGGATTTTGATTAAAAATGTCATAATCATAATTAAAACACAACTGGGAACCTTTTTTAAAATAAAAAAAATAGTCGTCAAATGAAACAGTTTTAAGCAATTTTGTTTAGCGACACTTCTCCACCTTTAATGCTTCCGAGGCTGATCACCTCACAGCGAAGCCCCATTATTAACATTTTTGAGTCAGACTTAGTATTCAAGCATGATGGCATTTCCCCATCTGTAATCCATTTTATCACCTATCCATTCCAGCCTTAGCACCTTAACTCCTTTTCTCTGATGTCAACTCATGTAGCCATCACGGCAGCTCACACGTGGGATTAAATGCAGGGTTTGTTGGCTCAGCGCAGCATGGAAGGAGCATTTCCGACTGATGTTGGCTGTTCCACTCCGAGCCACAGCACTTGTCTCCCAGAGCGCAGACACGACAGTGTCAGGTAATTCTCTGAGGAAGAGCCTCACGCCCCTGCAGGGAGCAGTAGGGGAGCCTGTATCACATCTCAGGAGTTGTAATAGCAGCTTTGAAGACTTCAGTCCACTAATCCTGCATCATGTGATCATGTGTCTAATAGACCGCTTCCTAATTCACAGCATTGTGAGGGATTTTTAGCTGTCACGGGAAGAGGTTTACAGTTATGTCCTGTGGAAAAAAAAAAAAAAAAAAAAGTAGGGGGACCTGCACACACAGTCACACATAAACACATCTTTAAAAGGAATTGTCAAAAATAAAGTTAAATTTTTACAGCTGAAATTGTTTTATGTGCCACTGTGAAATGATCAACAGCGAGTATTCTTTTGTGCAAGCTCTTCCTTAATAAACACTTAACAGAATTTATATTAGGTCGGCCTCTGATCAATACTAGCATCTCATGTGACTCTGCAGACAGTCTGATCACACATCACAGGGTGCTATTTCTTGCAAGAAATTTGAATGGAATACCTTACAGACTCGTCTCATACGTTAAAGATTGTCTACTACAAAGTGGCAAGCCATCAAGTCCCGGAAAAGAGAAAAATGCAACAAGACCCTCTGAGTATAGCGTGTGATCATCACGGAGGCCTAGGCCTGTTGAGGCTTGTGTGACATTTTTAAGTCCTTTTTTTTTTTTTTTTGAATGATTATCTCGGAGGTACTGTGCACATTAAATGGCTGAGTTAACCTTAACACATGTAAAACCATTACGCCTATTGACGACAGCAGTGTGTAATCCTGCTTTGCAGTTTGATATTGACACTCATGATCAAATGCTAAGCTCTGCTAGCAGATAGGTTGTCCCCCTCTGGGGGACTGAGAGACAGGCAAATGAAGCAGCACCAGATTGATGAGAAATGAGTACTCTGTAAATTGTGTGTGTGCTGGATGAACATGTGTGTACTCTTCTCCTGTAAGGGATACTGCAAAGCCAATCAATTAATACTTAAAGTGGAACCAATTCTTGTTTCACTTGGGAACTTACTGAGGGCTTTGCCCCCTTCATTTTAATACTGAGGCCTGCATTCCTAATTATGAGCAGTGCAAATGGATGTTAAGCCATGCCAAATTAAATCTTAGTTCATTAGATATAAGCTCTTTAAAGATTGAAAGAAAATATTTGAATTTTTAAAAAGTTTCAATGTGCGGCGTCCCATTTTTAATGAGGGCATTGAAATACGGGATGGGGGGGGGTGTTAAAAAGGGGAAATGTCTTTGTGTGGATGAATAATCAAACCAATATGAAATATTAAGCCGCTGTTTTACCCAGTGTTTCTCCTCAGGCTGCAGTGTTAGACTGGATAATAGAAGCTTTTCCTTTGGTGAGCTTCTGCTTTGAATGAAATACAGAGGTGCATGAAGGGGGGAGCCAAACTGTCAAGAGGCAACCGGAGTTTTGATTTACACTGTAAATATATTCTCCAAAAGAACACCAAAAGAAAAAGCATTGTTGACAGACGTCAGTGTCATCATTAGAAATGTTCCAAGCTAAGCCGTAAATAAGTCAACTCCTTTTGATTTTTTTTTTTTTTTTTTTGCAGGAAAATGCACACTTTCAATTTTTAACAATGTTGTCTGCTGAAGCCTTGTTATTCTAATCTAATTTGAATGTGTACGCTAACAAGAACGGAGCAGCGATGCCGTAATAGTTACCTGTGGCTCCCATAATTCGCTCCCCGGCTCAGCCTGTGATGGAGAAAGCAGATGTTCGGCGTGGAACCGCTGCACGTTCTCACACTGCATGAGAGGGGCTAGCAAAAACCCACTAAAAGTTTCACACAAGTGCTATTAAAGGGGGAAAAAACTCTGCTTCCTGACTACATCATCAAATAAAATATATTATAACACCCTGTTAGATTTATGGATTAGTCCACCAATTACTGCCTTGTTCTCCTTTTTTTTTTTTAATCTAAATATATATGTCATTGCGGTGAAACGACAGACCTGGTTCCAAAATAGAAAGCTCGGAGGCCCTGGTGTTTACTCTGTTTACACAGTGTCCGTTTTGCAGCAGCTGTAAAACATAGACTAAATCATTATTAACTCCATGTGTTGCTCTGCTTCTGATAAAGTGGAATCCCAGAACAACCTCTGGATTTTAGCCAACAACCTTGGAGGAAGATGGTGATTGAAAATAGTAGTAAGAATCCAGGTCAGTCATTATGTCTGCTCTGCTGAGAAAAAAGACACAGGAACAAGTTAAGGGTGTGCTGATGCAATTATAGGCGTCAAAGTAAAAAAGCATATGAACAAAAACGAAATCTGGGTTGTAAAATTCCTAATTACTTTTCTGTATGTTGGATTTTTTTTTTTTCTAGTTTAAGAAAAACTCCCACCTCTATGATTTCGAAATCCCCTCGCTTTGTTTATTCTCACTTCACCTGTTGGGACGGAAGGAAATGTCGAATTTGCTCTAGCATCTTTCAGTGATGATGTGACACCCAAAACCCAAAAGTGACGGTGTCTGTTTCCCCGCAGGAGAAACAAGGAAGATGATTTGTCGAGGGGCCCCAGGGAGCGCCTGTGCCTTGAAAACAGGTGGCGCAACATCGCACTGCAGCGTGCCTTCAGGGAATATTTGTAGATATTCAGGAAATGCACAAAAGCAAAACATTCCCCCCCTCACGCAGACGCAAACACCACCTACAGTACAACACTGACTGAAGAGGTGATTATCTCCACTCCTGTACATGCTTTACCCCACCGAATGCCAGCATCTCAGACAGAAAAGTTGATTTTCTTTCCTTTGATTCCAGAGTTTTTCATGAAGAAAGATGCTTGTTGTGACTTTGGCTCTCATATATTCAACTCCAGCCAGAGTGAGTTATATGTCACTCGTCTTGTCGAGTCTCACCAACTGACTCGCTCACAGCTGAGCGAGATAGGTCAGCGAGAACAATTTCTTCATTTTGACAAATCACTCCAACGCGTATTAGCAGAGAGGCCAACTGTCAATCCAACTGCCCAGAGGTCCTTACAGACCCTTTTGGTGCGTCTGAAAAATGATGTAATCAGCCCGTCCTTCTTTCTTGCCAGAGCTCCATCTATCCTCTCTAAAGGCCCGGTCCCCTTGGCCTCGCTCTGTATCAAGTACCCATAAGGCCTCCTGACCCCGTTAGAGGTGCATGATGGGCGGCCCTGTCACTTCAAATGGCTGCCTTGGTCCAGTCTGAGAGTAGCCCCTCACTGTGAGTAAACCACCGCGTTATTTCTGCTTTATAGGCTACGGGCGGATAACTGCGCGGAATGGATGTGGACAACTTAGTTATTGTCACTCAAGGCGAGGGAGTGAATGTCATTACCGGGTTGCGAATGGGAGTTGATTGAAAGGTATGAAAAGTTATGTGGTGTCGTTTCGCCGAATGAGAAAAATAAGGCGGATCTCTCGCGCCGGATGTCTGAGGGGGAGTTCTGCGTCGGACGAATGTTGTACATTGCAGTGCTGGCAGACTATTTGGCCACAGCTTACCAAAGACACTGTTCAAAGGAGTTATTCAAATTTCCAGGAAGATGAATAACTCATATTTGATGCGTGTTTTCACTTCTGGAGATCTGGGCCTTTGATGGCGAGAGGGAAAGATGTGGGCTTGTTATTGAAGTAAAGAATAATAAGGCCACTGCACGTTGGCCGACCCTCGCTGTACGAAGACCTTGATATGTATCCAATGCACTATGTATGTTCCTTCGAAAAGCAAGGATACCGGAAAGCATGTGGCTTTTGATCCTGCTTTCCTTCTGTTGTCTTTCATCTGACCCATCCCTCTAAAATTGTCGCTAGAAACTCATGGAGAAGTCGGCTAATGTAACCCTCAGGGGCTACACTGTTCTCCATGCTCACTTCCAGTTTTTTTGGAATGCTCCTGGACATTTTTAGTCATTAACTTGCAGAAGACAAGCGCCTCGAGTGTTGAAAGCCTTCCCAACGTTGCGGACCAGTATGAAGCTCAAACTCCAGCGTTGGTCACCTTTAGAAAACAAGCCTTTCCATTAGTCAACCGTGTTGAGCGTTTGAACAGGTGCCAGGTTGGCTGGAGCCTCTGCCGCATATCCTTGGGCTCAGAGGTAGAGCCCGTTCGCCTAAGTCTCCGCGCGGTGAAGATGTCAGCGAATTGCAGACTGTGAACAAACTGATTGAGGCTACAAAGAGGAGGGTATAGCAGAAGATTATATATTTGGTTTGGAGGCGATCCGCTGAACATACATTTTTTTTTTCTTCTCCCACATAAATTTTTCTTGTCCTCCCCCCTACAGCACAGTATCAACACCCTCCAACACAGTAGCAGTCAACTTTAGTTCTCTGCGTTCAGCAATTTGACTTTATAAATTTTATCCATTTTACCTCAGGGTAGCATTAATAAACAGGAACATGAGTTTATGTGTTCGCTCAATGATGCATCGCAAAGTTTTAGCGTTTTCATACCACATACGGTGGCTCTGAAAGTCAGGGAGTCTCCACTTCCAGATACTTATGGCCACGGACGCGAGCTCCGACTCCAGCTGGTTGCACGGACAAGCCTGTAAAACAAACCGTGACATCTGAAAGATTGAAAAGCAATGAAAATAAATTTTTACGGTGAAATTGAAAGCAGAAGTATGTAAAGTTTTGGGCTCTAAACTTCTCAGTTGCTACATCAGCGTCCTTCTGGATGTTTGGTTTGTCCATCACCATAACAGCTGAGGACACAATTCCCAGTGATTTATTTTATGCGCACAAATAGGAGCTTTCATTTTCGGTTGCAAAGGTTTTCCTGTCAGTCTTCCGCATCGATTTTTTTTTTTTTTTTTTTTTTTTTAAGGCAACCTTGCTGCTTGCAAGGTAACAACAAGGTATTCATATGATTAGAATCATAATACGTCAAGTATCTTCAGCCATCAAAGATGCTAGTCTCAGTTTAATGATTCTGGGAAATTGAGGATTACCCAGGATATGAGAGCAAGCCTACAGTTTTCATATAGTGTGGGAGGTTGCAGGGCTCTGTATTAGTAATCACCGGGGAGAGTCGAGAGGTGGGAGAGAAAATCTGCTTCTTCTCTTCTCTCATTCATCATAGCAGTCCTCTAGTGAGGAAACATGGCAAATGGCCAAATGAATGCACTTCATAAAGCGCAAATGTCTCCTCTGATGTGCCTCTCGCTGAGGATCTGGAGAGAGTGGAGAGGGGGGGGAGTTGAGATTTCCACAGATATATTATTGTCAAACTCCGCTGCCCCCGCTTCCAAGTGTTATTATGATATTGTAGGAGATTTTACAATAAGATTTGGTGACTTTGCTGGAGCAGTTACCATAACGATGTTACAGTGATGGCAGCAGTTTTCAATTGCTGCCTAAACTGAATGAAGCTTCTTGGTCGGACCGGATGATAAGTTTTTCAAAAAGAAGCAGTGCTTTTTAATGTTTTATGATTCTGTAATTTAATAGGTTAATCTTAAAGTGGCTATAAAATTCTCACGATGTACATGAAGAGGGGGTATAAGTTAAGATATGGAGGATAACGTATTGTAAAAGGTATGCGTTTGACAGTAAAATAAGATGGTCAGAGCCACAGGGAGGTGCTATGGAACTGTATCCCTATTCCAACCAGCACAGGAATATTACAAGTCTTTTAAATTTGCAATACTACATCTACTGTATACATTTTAATAATTTTGTTTATTCTGTTGCTCAACAAAATTAACAAATAATATGAAAAAGGGTGTAAAAGAAAAAAGATTTTTTTAAGAAAAAAAGATGGTCGAAAATAATTAAATGATATAAAAAGGCGGTGAAAATCAAAATAATTCAGATTTACAGTATGTTTTTTTTTCGATTCATTTAAATATTTTTTTAAGAGAAAAGCAAAATGTGGTGCACTTTTAATACAATTCTGTGAGATTTATATATTTTTTTCACGCTTAGAAATAAAAATGCTGTAAAAAAAATGACGTAAACATTATTATCTGCTAGTTTGAACCTTAATTTTGAAAAGCCTCCTTAAAGAAAAAAATACTACAAACTAGTTGAAAACACTTTAAGGTTTTCAAAACACGTCTTTCATGTACCTGATTTTTTTTTTTTTAATCTCTGTTCCTTCTGTTTATAAAAGTGGGCCAATTATACGCTTTGCACAAAGTCCCTTATATCACAGATATAATTACAGTATTGATTCAATTTAACATCCAATGTTGAAAAAAACAATAAATCATATTTTCCTCCTAATTGTGTGTTTGAACTAATTAAAAGCAGAGCTGAAGCAAGTTGTCTTTGAAAAATAATTATGTGGGATTGTTATTTATTATTTATTCCCTGGGCTGTCACAGTGCAATACAAATGATACTAAATTGTTTGTACACGCCTAAATATATATTTAAATATTTCTTTTATATAGACATCAGATAGAGCGCTTTATTGTTGCACAACTCACTCAGTTTTATTCTTTTCTTTCCTACCTAAATGATGAGGAGAGCCTTTCAGGAAATTTATGACATCCTTTTTTTTTTTTCTTAAATGGATGCCACCTCAAATTAGGTCTTTATTTTACAATTGCCCATTCCTAACAATACTGTCCAAGTGCCAGTGTGGGCATACGTACAGTATTGTGCTGCCGCTTTGCTTCATTCATCATGCCAACTTACTGCTACATTTGGACATCCAAAGTGAGACTGTAAAGAAATGAGTAACATGAGAGGGCAAAGGAGGCGGGAGAAAGGGATCCAAGAAGGCTTGGCTTGTATAATTACACTCTCAAGATGGCATATTTACCGTCTCTGCCAGCGAGGTCATGCCTTCTGTCGTAGTAAACGTAGTGGAGTATGAAAGAGCCAATTACAGCACACTGGGTGACCTTTTAACAACTATTACCACATCCCATCAACACATTATCATGATGGAGATTGTGATTCCACAAGAATTACAACATTATCCTGTCACATCCAGCCCAGGACGGGCTTGTTGTGTGATGGAAGTGACAGCGCAGCTTTGAAGAATCAGCACAATAAAAGAAGACGGGTGAAATGAAAAAAAAAAAAAGAGAAGGAGGCAGAGAAAGATATGGAGGAAGGATGAGAGGAGAAGGGGGGGGTAGAACAATAGCCGCGTACAGTACATTAGCTGTGGATGTCAAGCACCCGAGTCATTCCCAATGAAAAGCACAACAAATAAGACGTTGGCCTGTTTGTATTCATTATCAGTCAGCACATGCCCCAGCTCCTGCATTAAACATTAGACAGCCTCTGATGTCTGCTTAACAGTTTAATTCCCTCCCCGCCGCTCAGCCTGTCATAATAAACCCAGTGAAGCACACACAAAGTCAAATAAGAGTGTGAGGGGGCCTGCTTTGTGTGTATGCGTGTGCGTTTGTGGTTGAGTGACATACAGATCATTCATAATAGCCCGTGCCCTCTATTGCCAGCCTTTATTGTAGTGTATCTGATCAAGTTGACGGCGGAGTAGCGGCCCCGCGATCCACGTCATGCAGAATATTGATATCTGTATGTAGTTTGGGAGTGTAGTTTCAAGTTATTTGTTTGCATTTCTGTTTTTTTTTTCTCTTCCCGCTGCACTCCCTATCTCCCCACTGCAGCCAGAGGTTGGCACAAACACCACATGGTCATAACAGTCTCCTTGAGAAGGAGACCAGCCTCTTAGGCTGGCAGCCTGGCAACCTGGCACAAAGACGCCGGTCTCAGTCAAAGAAGAGGCGACCAGCGAGCACAGAAACCCTCCATTCAAAGGAGATGATTGGATTAATTAGATAAATCCACTGTATCCGAAGCAATTGTGTGTTGTCCAGAAATATGTTCATGTTATTGGTAAAGGTATGGCCTCTGACACGCACGTTCACACAGTAGCGCTGACATAAGGGCGGCCATCTGCTACCTAATCTGACTGCACTGCAAACTCCTTCACTTCCAATAAACATTTATATTATTAGATTTATTGCATTTTGATCATTTAATCTACTTAGGAATTTATTCACTGTAGCAGGCTGCGCTAATCACTTGCTGTTGAAAACATGGCAACAAAAGCTGTCTTCTAATATTAATAAATCACAAGCAGTGGTGCTCTGTAAATATCTTTCTGCAACATTATCAAAGACGGGGAGGGTTTCTTTTATTTTTCTCACTCTGGGAAAATGTTGTAATTACCCCTTGGCGTTGTAAAAGAGCAAAACTGTTTGGGGTTTTTACTTTTTTATTTCATCTGGAAAGGGAAAAAAAAGTTAGTGCATTAAAAAAAATGTTTCCGTGTATTATTCATATGCTAATGTGCGCCATCTGAAGAGGGTGTGACATTTGTAATTCAACGTGTCATTATTATATTTGGGCTTTTTTTTTTTTTTTTCTCCGCCGAAGAGCTTTTATTTGTCTTGCAAACGAGAGAAGACGAAAACAATGAGTGTGTGTCTTTTAAAAGCCATGTTTAGCCAGCAGAATGTTAACTAAGGTAAGCAGTGTTGTTTTAGCCCCTCAGTAACCACGCCAATTATCTGTAAACTTATTTTTTTCGACTTCCATGCATACTTAATGCATCCCCTGTTTCCCTCTCGCCATCTGCCCCCCCCCCCCACCCTCCCCTCTACCACACTTCCCCCTCCGTGCCCTCCCTCCTCCACCCCCCCCCTCTCCTACACTCTGGAATTTTTATGAGATAGGACAAAAATGGGCACTTCCCTTATTAACATCTCACAGTGGAAATCAAATATGCAAGGAAAGTAGTGTATCTACTAATTAGTGCTGAATTCATAATTACTGTGCTCATTGATGGAGATACATTTGAATACGTTCATTTCCTCAGGGAGGGAGGGAGGCAGGCTGTCCGGGATAGACTGAGAGAGAGAGAGAGGGGAAAAAAAAAAAAAAAAAAAAAAAAAAAAAAAAAAAGAAAAAAAAAAAAAAAAAAAAAAAAAAAAACAAAAAAAAAAAAAAAAAAAAAAAAAAAAAAAAAAAAAAAAAAAAAAAAAATAAAAAATCAAGTGAAGCATGTAACCTAATGAATGTGTTTGATATCCGCTCCTATTCAAATATGGGCTTTATCTCGATGTGTGCCGGAATTGCTCAGAGCTATGCACAGACAGTGACATTGCTTGGAAATGTTCTTCAACAGTTTCTCATTGCGTGTAAACAATATCCATGCTTGTCAAGGCATGAAAAAAGAAAAAAAAAAAAAAAAAAAACAGACAGAGAGACACATTTTAATTGCAGTAAATTAATAACAATTAAGCCGCAGGATGCTGGGTATCTTGACAGTGCTTTGTTGTTACCCTGGAGATAATATCTCCTAGTGCAAGTACGACATTAAGGTGAAAAAAGGAAAAAAAAATAAAGTTAAAAAAAAAAAATCAGAAAAGTGGCCAGAAAATTAGGAAGAAACTTATAAAATTAGAATTTACTTTGGAAGTTGGTGAACTATTTCAAGGCTTTGACCATGAAAGTTGACGGATGAGCGCAAGAGTCAATCGAAGAACTGTCCAACGAGCGCACCCAAAAATGAAAAATGTGAAAGACGGCGTAGTGTGAGCTGACAGATAGACAAACGAACATTGCAGGAGGATGATCCATAAGTCCTTACTGTGACCTCAGAGTGTCAGACCAGCAGAGTCACGTGACGGACAGAGGCTCTCTAATTAACAGGGAGGACTCTGGAAAGCCTCTCCGTAATGAGGCACCATGCTGGACGGGCCTCTAGTGAGGCACGCGGCCCATATGCAAGGCCAGCATTGCCGGAATTTACATACTGCAGGTCAATTGAACATATGCACACTCAAAACTGACTAATGACTTCCACTAGTGCTCTGATTCTATTTCACAGCCTGCTCTCAGGATGAGCATAGTATAGAACGCTAATGAGGATAACACTGGGAGGCATATGACTTCAAGCATTAATATACGTATCGAGACACGGGTTCAATATTAAATTTGGTTGCCAGGGTACGGCTGCAGCGATTCAGGCGACGCGACTTCACCCCGCGCTCAAAGGAATGTTTCATGATGCGACCAATCAGCAGGGAGTAAAAACCCAATGTCCAGTAAAGTGCCCATCCTTGTCTTTTTGCTGCACATTTACTCTCAGACAGCTGATGCCCAGTACCTGTAAGGCCACCCATTCACTATTAAAGTTTTCCCCCAGCACCCCCCACAGTTTGGACAGTTTGGGGGCCCGGCAGGGGTGTGCGTGTCCATCTGTGTGTGGCTGCACGCTCGCGCGGTTGACTGCACGTGTGTTGCCTGCATGCATGTGCATGTGCATGACGGAGAGGGTTTATGTTGAGGGGGGGGGGGGGGGGGGGGGGGGGCGAGGAGTTGGAAGGTGTTAAAAGTAGGAGTGCTGGTGGTGGTGGGGGGGGTGGCTCTTATTTGGCTGGGTGTAAAAAAATGCCCCCAGGTCTCCTGATGGAAGAGACAGGTATTAGCTCTGAGACCTCCATAGTCCCAGCTTGCCATTAGTTTCCTCTCCAGCTGCACCAGGATCCGGACTATGAATCTGCCATGGCTGGTCATTCATCAGTTTCACAGTCCGCACCAGCACACACACACACATACACACACACACATTCCAATAACAACACAGTGAAATAGAGAGTGAGTGAGTAAGAGACACAGGAAGAGTAAAAGTGTGAGAAAAATATCTTGTCATGCAGAGATTTTAACTCCTGAAAGTGTTGCATCTATGCCTCAAATGAGGGAAACGTTACCGGACGGGCTCCAACGCAACACACTACATGTGTGGGGGGCAACCTTTCACCAAAAGGTGATGAGACATCATATAAATTAACTCTGGTTCTGCATGCTGCCGTTTCGCACAGTTGAGCATCGGGCCAGGTCCCACAGAGTGATGTGGAACTTCCTGTCAAACAGGAAGCATTTAAATGTTGGCTTGAGAGTTATGGAATTGCCTGTGGAAACATATCAGTTGAGGTCAAACGAAGAGGTCAGCGCTCCAAGACTTTCTCTGTCACGCTCCTCTCCCGTCAGAAGTTTTTACAGCTCGGGGTAGTTTATTTGAATTTGTGACGTCCTTTGATTGGAAATCAAGCTGCGCGGAAATATTAGCGACATCGGCCGAGACGCTGCAATCGAAACGCTCTTTTCGCCGACGCGTCACTATTTGTGAAAGTTTATCGAAACAAAGCAAATCAAAGTATTCCGTTTCTCAGATGACCTGCCATGCTGAAAGCGCCTTTATTTATTTATTTACTTTATTTCTCTGCCCCGAGTGAGTGAAGGCCACACGCTCTGTCATGTAGTGTATATGCTAACTCAAAAGGAAGGACAGGTCCAAGCGATTCGGTCGCTTGGGTTGATGTGACCAGGACATGGCAATGGCAGCAGTGAAAGCCCGGTTGAGCCATAGTGACACGTCGTCTCCATCCATCTTCAGTCTGAAACATTTTACGCTAACTGACAGAGCGTGGCGCTTGCTTACCCACCTCCCAGAGGAAATAGTCCAGACTGGTGTCTTCTTGACATGCACTAAAGAGTGAGCAGTCCAGAGGTCCAGAGGGGCATTGTGTATTCAGTCCAAGACGAAAGGTTAGCTCCTTTGAAAAGAAAGAGTACTTCAGTGTATATTCCTGAGAGTGACAATGACTTTGTTCATTTTATTTATTTACTTACTTGCTGGGCGATGAGTTACGCAACCAAAAGAAACCATAGATTTTTTAGTGCATAGATTTAAATATTTGCATAATTTGTTCCTGGTTATTGACAAAAAGCCTTTTTTAAAATATAATTAAACATTTTTACACTTTCAGTGAAACATATGAAGCATAAAATAGCATCTTCCACCCAGTTTGAACATGTGCTAGCAATTTAAATGAATAAAGAAAACAACAAAAATAATGTAAATATAGATATATATTCAAAGATGTAATGTGTTTCCTGACAGACTGAATTTCGTCTACACTTATGTTCATATCCTGTATCTCGGTCAGGTACCTAAAAGAAGGGGGGAGGTAGAAAAGGAGAATTGAGCAGTGGCTGTAGTAATAAATCACAGGATCGCTGGTGACATTCATACAATACGGATACAGTGTTAACTCAATGAGTCGGACAGCCCTAGCCTGTTCCTCCATCCTGACCTTGCCTCCCTGTCGTAATCAATCATGTTGGCACGGCACACACGCTCCTTATTTATTATTACTGTAGACCCGCATGTACAGTAAACAATGAGTAGAATACATTGGAAAGACTGAGGGAGTGGGGTGCTATTATAAGAGAGGAGGTAAAGGTCCAGCGAAATAACCGGGGGGCATGTGTGTCCACCTGGTTGGTTAAAAGACTGTGAAGAAGGACAGTGAGAAACCACCGCGGCGAGGAATTGGCTTTCGTGCAGAACTGAAACGGAGAACCTTTTGCTCCAAAAAGCTCACCTTACTGTCACAATTTAAAATTTACACTTACCGCTGTTGATGTTGTCCTGTGAACACGCGGTTGTTATTTGTTCACATAGTGAGGGATGCCACACTTCTAAAAGTCTATTTAAAAGTAGGTGGTGTCAAAGCTGTTTTCAGGCTTGTCCAGCTCCGGTGTTAGATTAAGAAGCCGTCAGACAGATGTCATTTAATTCTGTGGCTTTTGACGGTTTTCCTTCAAGATATATTAGTATTTCACTTCTGTTTTTCTCAGGTAGCAGGTGTATTTCCTGAGTGACAAAACCACTTTCTTTGTGGAACTAACATCTTACAAAGTCAGTGAAAATTAACAATGACCCAATGTGAAGCCTTTCTAACACCACCATAACAATTCATTAAAGCCAGCCAAGACTGTCATCATACAGTCCCATATGCAGTCTATGCAGGGGGCCTGTCTTGGCAACAAAACAGGGCCCCCATACAGCAGAAGGCCCCTGAACTCTTCATGAAGGATGGTCGGCTAGAAGGAGGGCCGAGGGGGAGTCGGTTTAAAACACATACCATATGCAGTTAGGAAGAGCCTCATTTATCAGCCTCTCAAATTCCTTGGTTTTTACACCTCAGACCCCCCAGCACTTTTTCCCCTCACCGAGGGGTTAGCCACCTCCTGACTCTACACCATAAATGACAGGTCGCTAATTTTGGCTTTAACTGCAACTCTGATTTTCTCGCTCCATATACATAACAATGAACTGATTACAGGTACGGGCGACCCATAGAGGAGTGGAATTAATTTTTGGCGAGAATACTTTTACGGTGATTGGTCACGCTGCAGTGTTAGTCCATTTATTTATTTATTTTGTGCAAAAGTTTTTGGGACGTCCATCAAACTCTGCTGTCTTGGTTGCCCTTCTCCTGCCCTTCCTGTCCGAGCTGTTCTTCGCAGTTGGACATCATCTGGCCCGTGAATGGCACATTGTTATGCTCGCTCCTTGGCGGCCGTCTGAGCAGATGCCATGAGCAGCAGCAGCACCGGTCCCTGCACAAGGTTGGTCGCTTGCATGCAATACAAAGCTGTAAATTACATCCAGCAAACACACACACACCGGCGCTTTTGCGCTCAACTGAGTTTCAGCAGTTAAAAGCGCCACAGAAGGAGTACGCGGCGTATCCTGATTTTGTTTGAGTGACGACCGCTTTCAAGCAGCGGGGGAAGTGGACCCCATGCCGCACGACCGTGGCCTAGAAGAAGAGATCATGCACGGCCAGCTGGGCTTTGAACTTCCTACCCGGGCGCTCCTGAGGTCAACAGCTTGATGGCCACAGGGGTCAACCAGCAGCAAGAGGCCATCTTCTAGTGAACTGTTGGAGTTGTTTTGACTGAGTCCCAGTGGCACCATTACCCCATGATGACTAGAGGTGATGTTTTTCTAAAGAAATCAAAGTTTAGAAATAATAGTAGAAGTTTCTGCATGAGCATCACGTACCCACTTGGATTGTGAAAAGACTCTGAACAAAAGTTGCCAGTTCAGTAAAGTAAATAACACTATAGATTGAAAACAAGACACAATCAAGAGTCATTTGTAATGATCTTGGGAAATATGAGAGTCTAAATTGAATAAAGGATATCACCAAAGTGTATTTGAGGAAGGATCATCCTTGTTGCGCTTTGCTACAAACAATATTTACACACGTAAATCCCATGACAAGTCCATGGATGGATAGTGGCCCACTAAGATATATGGGTTACTTTATTCATAGCACTTCAATTACAAAATCATGTATTGGGGGAAGAATAAATTAATAATAAAACATCCTATCTGAACTTCTAATATTTTGCTTGGCGAAGGAAAACGAATTACCCTTTTCAGAACTGATGATGTATTACTAGCGTTTGATCCTTGGAGGTTTCACCATGCTCACATTCATTACTTTCAAGTGCTGAGGTGTATCTGCAATTAGAAGCACCTTGCAGTGGATTTCTGACACTCCCGCAGACTTGAAACACCAGATCATAGAATCATCACAGCATTATACTGCAGAAGAGGGGACGGCGTCTCCTTCGTATGGGGGCAGCGAGCGGGGGTTGCTTAATTTAACCGTGTATCCGTAAGTGAGGGGAGCCAGCAAGCAAATGAGGACCTTTCATTAAATCAAAGGTGATTTTTGTTCTGCTAATGGGTGCCCCAAAAATCTAGCGCGGCAGCAAAACATGTGATCGGTCTCTGTGGAGCCCGCTGTACTGCCACAGACCGGTCAGGGCTATTCTTATTACAGTATGCATAATTTAATGAGCATGCTTGTTTAATTTGATCACACTGAGTGTGTTGGTATTTCTTTAAAAAGACCGCACCATGTGTGGTTTAATAGAATAAAGGAAATACATAATGCCGTAACTTGCCCACCTTGTACTGTAAATGCCCTTGCTATTTCACAAATGGCAGTCGTTTACATGGTACACTGAGCTCATAGTATGGAGCAGTTATGTGGCGTTTCTTTTGCCACCTCGGAGTTTGATTTTAAATTTGAACGCACCCCGCCCCGAAATGTTTTCCCAATGACTGCCCTTAAGAACTGCTGTCATCGCCAGGTTTTCCTCTGATTGACCATGACAGCACCAAAACAGCCACTGCGGTGAAACACCTCAGAGAAGAAAAGGAAGTTTAGCCAAAAAACACGCTGAGCCATTATGTTAAAGTAAACGACAGCACTTCCTAATGTCATTTGGCAGTGCTAGCGCTCAGCAATTAGGGCCTCTCTTAATGCGAAGCTGGGAGCATTTCTCCTCAAGGTTAGCGCCTCATTTCCCCACGATGGGTCTGCAGGGCCGGACCAGATGCATTGTGGGAGCTGGGGGGCGCGAGTTAGGACAGGTGTCCGCCACCTTGGAAATCTCCTCTCACAGCTGGCACCAGCTGGCACACCCAGTGCCCCATCCGGATGGTCTGCTCTCCCTACTCCGAGGAGGGGAAGGCGGAGGAAGAGGAGAAGCGGGGGCATGTCAAGGGCAGACCTGATACAAGCTCACTCACAGGGCACCCATGCCATGACATGACCTGGCCACTAGGGGACATGCCAGCAGTGAAAGGCAGGAGTGATGCAGTGCAGCCGGCGCTCTTTTGGAGACCCGCTCCAGCATCCCTAATGGAGCGGCAATGATGAGGCCCAGCAGTGCCAGAGGGTCAGAGGCAGTTTCTGTGGAGGACGCTACTCTTCCCACCGGAGAGCCGAGGATGTCATGTCAAAAGGTGGTCTCTCTAGATGCACAGCAGCCATTTTGCCGGCAGGTACATGTGAGAGGAATCTTTAAATTACTGAGGACTGAATATTTAGCAAAAACCATTAAATCTTTATTTAGAAAATTAGACAACAATGAAAAATATATAATTTTACAACAATTCATGTTTATCGTGGACGCATTATTTGCTACTAATACAATAAAATAGGTTTTAACCATAAATCAAAAAGAAATTTAAAGGTGTGAAATAATCATAAAAAAATAAACTTTTACAAAAATATGCACCAAAAACAATACATTAAAATTTAAAGCAATGTTTAAAAAAATAGGTGAGACACTGCACCATTGATCTGAATAAAGTAGAGCTGCAAAAAAAAATATTATAAATTTAAAGTGGCTTACTTGTCCTGCGTTGGGAGAAATCACTTCACATTATATTCGCATTATGTTTCAGGCAATACCACACGGTGGTTTTCCTACTCATGATGCGAGTTAATTCACTTAATATGTCTTTAATGGGGACAGGCTTTCTTCAGTCTGAAATGGTTTCCACACTGACCATTATCTGAAATCAAGCCTAATGATGGCTTCTGTTTATGGTAATGACCATTATCACACAGACCCACCATCATGTTTGCCAAATGATCAAATGATCCCGCGTTCCTTACTCGCCATTTGAATTTGTTAGTCATGTAAATTTTAAAGCCCTTGATGAAGCCCCCTCCTCAACCCCTTTCCACATCTTTCTTCACACTCTCCTGTATAATATTAAACATCTGATGCTTTTACTGCTGTTGTTTAGCCCTGGTATTGAGCTGAGTCTGCTTTTGAAGTTCATTACAGCTTATAACATAACCTCAGCAGCCCTTAATGGGCACAAAAAAAACTTGCGGGCATCTCATCATTTCCTTAGTTAACATAGTCATCAGCTCCCGTATAAAAAGGTAACTCTGAGGCAATAATAATAATAATTTGTAATAACACACACTCGCTCTTGGTGTCTGATGCCACAAGAATCCTTTGAAGTGCAGACTGTTGATTACTGTAAATGAGAGCTGTTTCAGGGTGGATTGTGGGTAATTATATGCAGTGCACCCCAGGGAGCAGTGCTGGGACCCAGGGGACAGCGGTTCCACAGGAGAGTGAAGCACAGACAGAGCAACACATGCTGGGCCACCGATTCTCAGCATGACGCGAGTCAACAGGCCTGTCTTTTATTTCTAATGTCTGTGATTTACATGAAAGAACCACTGTCACCCAACTGCAACAGAGTGTTGTATGCGGCGCTTTGATTGACAGGATTTCATATTCCACATGTCCCTGCACCCCCCCTTCTCCCTCCCCGAACAACATGATGATGATTGCTGCATTATAACATTAAACATATTGCCAGTTTAGCTGCTGTGAAATGGAACCGCTCTGTATTTATTTTTTTTTCAAGCACATGCTTTTTTTTATAGCTTATAGTCCATTACGTCAATTAAACAAATTTGCTTAAAATGTCAATTTTAATATAAAAATATATCACATATAAAAATGACTAATAATTAATAACACATAGAAAAAATGCTACAATTAACGCAAGAATATCCTATAAAATAATGTATATTTTTTGGGTCAAAAATGACTGTTTATAAGCTTACATTTATAATAAAAATGATTAAAAATCACATTTTCGAAGTGCTTGCAATTTTTATTTGACAAAATATAAATCTATATTTGTTACATTTGTCAATTAACTGTCAAATATATATTAAAATCTGAACTCAAATTAGGATGCAATGTGAGCCAAAGTTTCCAATCATGCTGGGAGCCCCACAATCTCTTTCTCTTCACTTGAGCTCATTTCTCCACTAATGACTTTGCCCTCTGATGCAAGCCAAGGGATCATCAAAGGTCCTTGAAACAAAAAGGGAAATATAGCAATTACTGGGACTTTCATCGGCAAGAAAGAGATTAAAAACCCTGTAGTTGTATAATCACCCGAGAAGCAAACCGAGACCTGTTTCACCAGCAAATGTATATTCAAGCACTTTGCTGCAGACGCTATTCATAAACATGTCCTTCCTTTTTTTTCCTGCTACCTTCATTCATTTTTTTTTTATCGTGGTAATAGAATCAAATGTATTATGTATTACTAATCACACGATAAAAGCCTGTGGTGCTGGTAATGCATGTAGATTCCAAAAATGCTGCTCATGTACAAGAAAAGTCATTGCCTTTTTAACAGTGGCCTGAGGGAACGGAGTTGTCCCTTAGCCTCCATAACCATTGACACAAAAGTTCCCCAAACAATTTCAAATTACTGCTTTATTTCTCTCTCTTATATAATCCACCCACATTATTAAATCTACCACCTTCTGGGACTTTACTGATACAATAATATTACAGTGCTAAGATGTTTACATTCCAGACCGCCAGCTTTTCTTGTTATAAACATGTTATCCCCCAGGACTTACACTATGTATGCATACTACTTGGCCTAAATGAGGCACAGGTCATTTTGTTTTTAAGAGGGGTCAATATTACCACAAGCAAAGGGGGCCAAGGCCAACGCTGGAACCTGACTGAGCAGAAAATGGTTCCTGATACTCACAGATGAGATCTATTATACATTAAACATGCTTGTAAATATTCACTAGTCAGACCATTCAAATGGAAAATATGGTTTAGGTCAAAGGTTCATGAAAATGTTGTCTCCAGAGAAGGTCCCCGTAGAATAGAGGCAATGATGATAACTGGGAGAAACACCCATAGGGGACTGGGGAGAACATTAAGAGTTGTTTTACATGTTTGACTGTGGTAAAGCGATGATACTGGGGAGATAAATGATGGGCACTTATTAGACTGGACTGACCTGGAGTTATGTACCGTGTTTAATGGAATGTAGCACTCCCATCAATTATAGACCTGTACTTAATTACGACGGATGAACGTCCGCTGCCTGTTTTTTTTTATGTTTAAACATTTTTTAGCAACTTAAAAACTTAGATTGTGTAAGTAACAAAGCACAAAAGGTACAGAATAATGTGTGCACATCAGTTTTATTATTGGTTTGTCTCGCTGACAGGATCACATGGCCTGAAAATTATTTCATCATGTTCGAGTCCAACAGTGGGACTTCGATGTTATCGTCTATTTTTGTCTCTCTCAGCCATATATTTCAGAGGCCAGGAACAATGTAGTCTGACAGACATATTCTTTATGAGGGGCTCGTGGTCTCTCTAATTTGACACAGTTGTCAGAGATAAAGCTCCTTAGAGAGTGTGGCCATGCTCTGGGTAAGAATGGGGATTAAATTAACACCCCCACCTTCACATCCTCTGACCCCAATACTAGAGAATAAAACATGCACGGTGACTCACTTCCACACCCAACATCTCCCTCCTAACTTCATCTCTGAGTGCACTTTGATTTTATCACTCAATGAAACAGTAATACTCGTATCAGCTTCTTATTGCTGCAATCTTAATTTTAAGAGCGCTCTGAAAATTGACAGAGAACACTTAAACATACAAAGAAAATTGAGGATGAATGATTTTTTTTATATGAAGAAAAAATTATTTTTTTTTATTTAAAAAAAAAAAAAATAAAACTTGGCAAGAAATGTAGCCAAGATAAAGGGAACGGCTCACACAATTTAACAATACCTCTTCTTGGTCTCCTCCTATCAAATGACCCGAGCACATAAAATCAAATCAACACTGGAATGGATCATATCAAATTCTAATGAAAACATAATGTGCTCTTAAAATGTGTATTGGCCGGGCAGCCAGTCATCCAGAGAGTCTCCCCCAAATGACGTGATGAATAGGGAACACCGATGGAATATGCATCAAAGTCGAGCTCATGATTTATGTAATAGCAGTCACTTGGACACTGATTAGCTGCTCTGTCAAGCGTGTAATACGAGAGGCACAACCCCTGGTTTATCAGTCATTTATCTGAAGTGCGTCCTGATATTATCACTGGATCCTAATGTCATCATTATGCCGCACAGCATGTGCGGGCCAGTGTGTCATGGTGCCTGCGACACTCCCTGTCAGGAGTTCAAGTCTCTTCATTTGCAAAATGCTCAGACATTCATAACACTGTGTCAACAGTAAAATAGAGAAGCCACATCATATCAGCGATGGCGGAACAGAAGCACACAGGCGCGCTAAAAAAGTGGCCACTTGAGGGTAAAGAGAAATTTTGTCTCAGTTTTGTGGTCGTGGAGATGCTCACATGATGATCAGAATAATTCTTCAGAGAGGAGAGGAATTACAAAGAGTCAAAGTTAAAAAGAAAATAAAAAAGGAGACTGATGTTTTCAAGTTTGATTCAAGGTTTGATTTATGGAAAAAAAGATACAAAATAGTGGAGATATACACAATGAGAACCTCCCCAGACCTCCTGGACGTGCCCTCGGAGCCATTTTTTCTGATTAAAATGCACACTCACACGCCCCGCTGTGTGAGAGGATCGCGGTTGTTCAGTCTGTCAGGACTTTCTTGCTCTCCAAGAGAATATCTGATATCGTAAATGACTTCAACTCCTCCCACACCAACATGAGAGTGAGACTGCAAACACAGGAAAAGGGGAGCAAGACATAAGCAGGTGGTGTATGACTGAGCCATGACAATCATCCACCACCGGATGGACAAATGTGCCATAAACAATCCCTGTCATTGCAGCAAAAAAAAAAAAAAAAAAAAAAAGGCAGGAGTTGTTATTCTTGCAAACATCTGGTGCTGTACACTAAAAGGAAGCGGTGCAACATGTAAGTCTATCATCACCTCAAACAAACAAAAATAGTGAAGGAAACTGAACAGGAAAAAGAGCTCTTTGAGTCCCAAACAAAAGATTTCAGCTCTGCTTGCCAGTGCAGACAGGGCACCACACCTTGGCAATGATACCGCTCACAATCAAAGGAACAGTCGTCATCACTGGAGCCGTGTTTTGAAAGGATATCTTAAAAAGATTGAAAATATGTGTCATTATGGAAAACAATCGGGCTTGGATCTTTTTAGTATGCCGTGTTTTTCTGTCACTCACACGCACATTAAGCAGGTCGTTTCAACACATAACAGCTCAAATATTTCCTGTTTTTAAATACATTGTTTGCTCTACGAAGAGTTAATATAGGTGACCTTAAAAAAATACAATGTAAAACCTTGATGGAGTAAAAGGAGAATTGAATTTAGCAAAAATATTCCTTTGGGATAAATAAAAGTTTTGTTTAAATTACTTAAAATAAAGTAAAAATTCAATATCTGTGCGGTACATCCAGGTATGACTACGGCCGGTCCTCTAAAAGCATGAACTTGAAGAAATTGAGGTATGGCTTAGAAGATCCAGCAGAGGGGGCTGCTTACTGCAATCATATGCTGATTAATTGAGCTTGATTCTCCCCATGCTGGGAACATAAGTTGTCCCACACTGTAGGCTACATGTTGGTATGTGGGTAAAGGTTACAGGGCTTTATCGAAGTCACCTTTTTACCACAGGTAGCCCTTCACATCATTTGTGATAAATGCTAGGAAAACATTGATTTTCCGATTAGCCCATATCAAACTAGGTTATGTTCATTTTTATTAATTGTGCATGTTGCTCTCTAATTAGCTAATGAGAGACAAAAAGCAGGTTTAGAGCAGAAAAATGCAAATTACTCTTAGAAAATAGCACAAAAAAGTAAATGGCAAGGCTGAGAATCATCCTTCATTGAAATGTCAGAGATAAATGGCTCAAATGTCACATCAATTAAAACGGGGGACAGTTAGTAGTTCATTAAAGAGAGAGCCATATTGCACCGTCGGGTACCGTTGCCAACCCTTACTATCTGGGGCAGACTGGCAGCGGGTCCAGATGGCACAGAAATCCTCACAGATTTCAAAATGGTCTCTGCAGGGGTGGCGTTTTCTCCCCCCACTCCCACCCTCACCGCTGAGATGGGGTGTGGGCCATAGGCCCACGGTGGCCTACGCATTCCAAACAGAGGCATGCAGAGAGCTGAAGGCTCCCCAGAAATGAAATAAATAAAAAATAATAATAATAAAAAAACACTGTCGAGGATGCCACACACACTTTGTCATAATGACTGAAATATATGCCTCAGCTTAATCTAAGACTGCTCCAGGCAACATAAGGCAACTCCCTCTCCTTTAGACGCCATAATAACCTACTCTAATAAAAGGATTGAGTAGTGCCCCATGTGTTGTTCATAATAACATGCTGACTTTATTAGATGGTAATACATAGGATGTTATTGGTTGTTGCAGCCACATAGGTGTCTTTTATCCACAAACATTATGCATGAGACCCCAAAGACCTCTGTGAAAACTGTCACTGGAGACAGAGAACTGTATACATGTCTTGGTTTTAACTGTGAAGACAGCAGTGTTTTAAATTAATGCTTCAACCATGCATTTTTTTATGCTTTTCACGCTGTAAAATCTTCAAACAAAATACGTAGTAAAGTCTAAAACTTATAGATAAATCAAAAACAAAAGTTTTAGTGGGAAATTTGGTCCACAAATTCTAATTTAAATACAAACAAGAAATCTACCCTCGATAAGGGGAGGGGCCGGACAGGCTATCCAATTGGAGAGCGGGAGTGGACAGTTCCCTCTGCTGATTGGACGGCTCAAGCACGCTGTCCGGAGAAACAGGAAGCGACGTTCGCTTTGCTGTAGGAGCAACACTGGAACCTACAAACTGTCGTATTTGTAAGCAACGACACACGTACTTTTTGCTAAACTTCTTTTAGTTTTACTTACCACCAAATATTTAATGTCTGGAACTTTTTAAATTAAGCGTCGTGGTAACATTTTTAGCTAAGCGAAACGCGCGCGTGCTGCATTTTTCACACATGCGCAAACACACACATGTGAGCTTTCTACTCAATTAATCAGGCGGGTTTGACCAAAAACTAGTCTAATGAGAAACGAGTGGGATGATTGACGAGCACGAAGATGCTGCCAGCAAAGTTTTAACAACACAAGCTGTTTGTTGTTCCTCACCGTGAAGTGCTGGGTAAACATCAAACACCGAGAGCCCCCGTTACGCAGAAAAGGCGGCTCGCAACCATCAAGATAAGCATTATTTTTAATCAGCACAGACTATTAGTGAAGGCCATTATTGCCAAAGTCCATTATTCTATCCACGAGTCTATTACCAGGCTGCTAAATGGCAAGACAGTGTGTTCAACGCTCAACCACAAAGTGCACTGTACCATTGTTTGGCTCAGAAATGTTCTCGCCTTTATTGTCAGTTCAGGCAAACCCCTGATGAATACAGCGAGAGCTGCAAGAGTAGAAACAAGAAAGTTGAAGCAGACGCATTTGTGATCACATACCATGACAGATATGCTGGTGTGCGTTTGTGAAGGGAGAGGGGGTGAGGGGTAATCCAAAACTAAAGTATAGACAGTTTAAAATTAAAAGTAGCATTTTAAATACACAACGAAGAACCCCCTTTTTTTTAGTTTTTCTCCTTAATTTTCATTTTTATTTTAAAAAAAAAAAAAGGATTTATTGCAATTTAATCTGGTAGGTATATACGAGTCTTATTTTTTTGGTCAGAAAACTTGAAAATATCCATCACAATTAGGTCAAGCTCAAATTGACACCTTTCAGTTGTTTTTTTTTTGTTGTTGTCTAACAGTGCATAGCTCTCTAAAATTCTGTTTACATCCCAGAAGACAAAGAAAAATAGTTAATTGGAAGCACGTTTACCTCTCCAACCCCAACAAAAATATCTGTACTTTTATTTAAAACCTATTTTTAAATGTAATTAGTTTTTCTTAAATGTTTCAATATAGATTTTTGTGAGCATTAGTATTAATTTGTGTTTTCTCCCTTGTAAAGGCCTAATATTTATTTTCAGGTGTCAGCTTAATTTTTTTTTTTAATGATTTGAAAAAAAAAAGTTACAGTGAAATACATTTTTTTAATGATTATTGATTGGTAAAATTATAAAAAAAATTAATTCTTAGAGAGTAAAAAAATAAAAATAAATAAGGACAATAAAAAAAGAGAAAAGTTGTGATTTTAAAGTTAAAAGCAAATTCAAATCACTTTGGCATAATATTCTGAAATCTAGAAACTGAAGTGTTTCTTGTTTAAAACTCTCACAATCAATGTGACCTTTATTTATTATAACCCCATCCCTCAAAAACTCACATATAACATAGTCAATCATTTCTCCTTCCCCTCAAAGTAAAAATAAAAAAGGAACTGCTGTCTGGTTATTGCCAGTATCCATCTCAGTCGTCAGAAAAGCTGCACGTTTTTGCTGTTGTTAAGGGCTGGAAACCAGAATCCCATTGGAGTTGCACCCTAAGGAACAAATTTAATGCTAGAAAAACATCCCGGCCATCAACCAAAAATGACGGATTGAAAATAATGTCGAGCTATCTTGGGAATCCCCCACCAGACAAGGGAACAGACTGCATTGTTTTTCTCATTTATGTGATATATAGAACAGAAAGAGGGGAAAAAATGGGCGATTTATTGGTTAGATAGGCGTATTCTTTCCCATGCACAAAAGAAATATTTGAGAGTAATGCAGGGATCAAGTCGCATCATGACATTGTTTGGATGCTAGGTGATCAAATGTATAAGTCATCCTCCGCTGGCTTCCGTTTGGTTTCCAATAGATCACTCAATGCATATATGTGTGTGCGAATTTGTGAAAGTTTGCACATGAACATGTCAATGAACACGGTGTAATTTGTACTTCCCTCAGCAAGGCAGCAAGATGAAGAAGCAAAAGGAGAGCCAGTGCACTCAGAAGACCATCTCATTGCTGAGCCCCCTGGGGACGATCCAAGTCAGCGGATGTGAGAATGGTGTGCACACCATCCAGATCCTAATGGATGTCGCACCTGCTGAAAGGTACTGTACAACAGCCGGGCTGGTGACGCGATAAACAAAGGTGTGAAATTTACAGGCAGACAGAATCCACTCGTGTGATGGAGTGCCACCATTCCTCATTGGAAGCAGGGCATTTTTGTAGATCCCACAAGAAATATCCTGGAGAAAGTTGGGCAAATATGAGCAGGCACTAGAAATATGAGGGGCACTAGAATACAGTTGGGCTTGAAATTAGATTTCTGATGGCATCTGGTTGTGATTCTGTCTGCAGTATATTTGAAATTTCAGAAAAAATAACTCGCTTATTACCCACAGGGGAGTTGATTAGAAGTGATGTCTGGAAGGTCAGCTAAGGCCACAGGGAGAATAGACTGTTCTCTCCTGTTTCTGTATGTTTCCTTCAGGTTGTATTCAGTAGTTTAGAGTGTCAACTGACATCAGAATGTAATATTTGGCTGCAATTCAAGGCCTGCCCATCCTTCAAAATTGTCAGTACGTAGACAGCCCTACTGAAGCGGCTGAAACTGATTAAAGTCAGCATTAATAAGTACTTATTCCATAGTTTTACAGGTCCACACCCGACGCCTCAGATTAGTTTTGACTAGATTGAAATTAAATATCCATGTAGCGCAGATTCACATTTGATAAACTTGAATGACTTGGGAAATTAAACCATTTCGAATGCGCCCGGATAGGAAGTTATCCTTTTCCAAATGTACGTTTAAATTCTAATTTATGGAATCCCATTAATGACCTTGTATATTTCACATCAACACGTGTTTCCTCCTCGACTGTCTGATATTTCCTAAAATTCATCAAGCAGTAAAAACACGCCACTTGTTGTTAATGAGTTGAAGGGAGAAAATTAATAATATGGAGTTTTGATTATGGAAGATGTCCTGTAACCATGTGCCAGCACCTTTTCTCCGTCTCCCCGCGAATGGGGTTTAATTTGCGCGTTCAGGTTCAGTAGTAATATGCAAATGCATTTAATGATTCGCATCACTAGATCATTTCTCAGTTTAATATCATTTGCTATGTCGGTCATAAGTGGGGCTCCGTTCACGCCGCTATCTCAAACCTTCTCTGAGGTGCGAGCGAGAAATCATTAGGAAAATGTTTCGATTTTATCGCGACGGCTCGGATATGCTGTTATTGTTGCAGGACGGTGGGGGTGGGGGGAGGTAGGGGCCCGCCTTTCGATTCGTGGAGTAACTCAATGTAAACAGGCATTAAGAGAAGCGAGATAAAGTGACAGAATACAGGCTTATCTTTGCAAACCGGCTTTACATGTAGATCTCACAAAAGCCAGCCTGTAGCAGTAATAGTTCAGATCAGCCATTGATTTATTTATGATATATTAAACACAGCTCCTTCCAGCTTTGGATGTGGTATTGCACAAGCTTAGGAAGTCACAGTGATAAATGATCTCTTAGAAAATATTTTGGATAGATGCATAAAACAAGTACAGAGACGTGTGTGAGCGAGGTGCTGTGTAAAGGTTTGCTTTATAAACTCACAGTCGCTTTAACAGCTGGAACAAAAGCAAAAGCATTCATGGCATTGATAGATAGTTATTGATGAATGCCATTATAGCTACATAAACGCCCTTGAAGTATTGCTTACCCACCATGACCGTCAGCTCTTTCTAATAGAAACGTCTAAAGCCCCTTTTGCTTCCTAACTGATCTTAGAAACATTTCCTGAAATCAACCTCCTCTGCCAGTCTAACGACAGCCCTGAAGGCACCATCAGATGAACAAATTCATTACATCTCAACAGCCCCTGTTGGGGCCTTTCGCACCAGCCTCCCCGTTAACCAGTTTTTTCCTCCCCTGTTTAGTTTTTAGTATGGCCCTGGCGTTCACAGCAAAAAAAAAAAAAAAAAGAGATATGCATTTTGTTTACATGAGATTACCGTTATCTGAAATATGAGGCTTCTTTCAGCACAGACACAATCACGGAGCACTTTTTTATTAGTGTGAAAAATGAGGAGAAAAAAAGGGCCGGACTCCTGCCCCGAGACATTTTTGTGAGCATATTATTTTACAATGCTTTGATCAATTTGTCTGTCAAGCTGGCTGAGATGTGGGGGCGCGGGAATAAGGCAATTTAGCTTGTGAGGTCCTCAATAGAAATGTACTACAGGAGCCCGTGTATGACATGTTGCATTAGAACCTGAGTAGACTTTATTGCCTGATAATGTTGCAAGGCAATGCTGATATCAATCACTCTTTAACGGCCGGCATGATGTGTTTTTATGAAAAGGAAAAAAAAAAAAAAAAAGCAGGGGGCAAGAAGCATTTCTTGGAAAATAATTGATTTAATTCTCAGCTGAGGGAGTTGCTCCTTTTTAACGAGATAAAAATATTGTGTTGGAAAAACAGGCACAAAATGTGTTGGAAGCTAAAAATTGTTACGAACAAGCTCCTATAGAAAATTGCAATTAATTTTACACGGATAAACACTCAAGTCTCATTTGCATATAGATATAAACAATATATTTGTGTATCTGAATTCCCAGCACACTTTGGTCACATGATCTGCCTAAAATCCTAAGTGGCTCAAACCAAAAATTATCCCTTTCCAGGCCATAAATTTCCTTTTTTTTTTTTTTTTCCCTCTGTGACACAAAGCCTTATAAATCTGTGTCTGATTTTTCACATTGCGCATTGTTTTTAGTTAATGATTTTCATCTGTTTGTTGTTGCTGTGATAGCGGGGAAGTGTACCATATGCTCCGGCAAAAGACAAATGATTAGCAAATGAAATTCTGGACAGCTGTCTGACTGAAAGCGTTTGGTTGATAGCATTCTGCTACCATAATTAGCTTAAGCTTTGGGTTAATTAACTTTCTACCTGGATATGCATAATAATAGCATTCTGCAGAAAGCCAAGAAGCTTTCAGGATATCAGCTGCAAAAAAGGCTTGCTTTTTATTTTGCATTTCGCCAGCATATTTCAATTTCAAGAGGCGATTTAGCTCGGGAGCATCGTCAAATATTGTAGATTTTGCTCCCCGAGCCAGATAAATCTGAAACAATAGGGGCGTATTATGTGGCAGAAATGCCATTTCTGAATGTAATTAAAGAGGATGAAAGCAATCACCAAATTTTAAATGCTTTTGTCTTGCATGAGGCCTACTTGTAAAAAAAAAATACCCATCAAGAGGAGAAAAGAGGCAAGAGAACCCCCAAGTCCTTATATAACAGGCCTTTGAGACTAAAGTGAAGTACAACAGTAATTAGTCTTTTGTATGAATTTGCGGCCATGGTCATGATTAGTTAAGCATATGAGAGGACTGCAGGACTGTGCTGCTCTTAAGGAGGAGGGTGTTAAAGTCTATTTATCACCAGTTATCCTCACAGCTTTCCATTATCACCGACAACACTGGATGAGGCCTGAGAGCAGCCTAATTGTTCCGAGGTGGAGTGTTTTCGTGTCAAACCCGTCACCTCGCTCGCATTGGCATTCATAAGCAGCCAGACATTTTCCATCTATCTAGCCCTAATACCCAAGCTGTCACAACAGCTTTTACACAGTACCAATGCTGGTGTGAAATATCTGAGGTGATGCATTTATCGTTTTTCTCACACTCCTGTAGTGTTGTGAATCAATGTCCTGGTTTCACACTGAATAGGAGTATGGCGAATGTATTCCCTGGCCGGGCCCTGTTTACTTGATATGCGGGGAATCATAGCAACTACTTCATTCCCATTAGTTTCACTCTCTTGCTTTATATTCCCCTCTCTAGATCTCTTTGAGGCGGTCCTATTTTTTATTTTTTTTTTTTAAATAAAAAAAGAGGCTTCACAAATGTCCTAAGACATGCGGAAAAGTGCTTATGTTTGTAGCCAAAATGCTTCGTCACACAAGCAGTAATCTGCTGAGATGTTGAGCGAAATCACCAGCAAAGCAGGAGGAGACTTTTTGACATAGTCCCTTCAGAAATGGCATGAATAATTCATTGTGTAATGATATTCAGATGATTTTTGTTCTATTTTCTACCACAGCCTTGGAATATTGTTTTGCATGTTGTGAAGTGTAGTACTCAGCTGCGTATTCATTAAGGTGCTGCTCCCCGTGGCCCTTGGACCCATCTGTGCTCTATGTTTATGCCTCCGTCTCCCGAGACCGCCCCAATCAGGCTGCATGTGCCATTTCCTGTGTAAACTAACACCTGTGCAACACACTACCTGTAAACTGCCCCTACGCAGACGAGACGTGCGCTCAGATGAAAATGTTGTGGCTTCTGAAGCGGAGCCTCCAGGGTCAGGGCAGGGAGCCGAACTGGAGTTTAGTTCTTGTCGTAGGGAAGCTAAAAAAGCAGCCCCCGCACTTTTGTTTCTGCTTTCTCTGCTGTTGTTGACCGGGAAGTTTTTTTTTTTGTTTTTTTTTTTTTCTCCCCCATCCAAAGGGCGGTTCTAGTTTTTATTTTTTTACTTTTTACTTGATTGCATTCTATATCTGCAACACGCAGAAGTGTACAGTGTGCGACAAAGTAAGGCAATATGCAGAGAGATGATTCCGCTCTGACATCTTGGAGAGGAGTATGAGTCAATTATGCCCAAGTGTTGTTCTTGCTTATCTTCCTGCAGCACCAAACAAGGATTTAGTCAAGGATTTAGGGGTGAGGGGGCGGCGGTGGGGATCATGGTAAGCGGTTCACAACAAAACACTCAAAACTCTTGGGATTGGGCACTGATTTAAAAATAAATTACAGAAGACGAAGCGCTAACACTCAAGGGCCCTCAGCAGTGCTGGCGTACACAGGTGAAGATTAGCCTTCTCGCTAATCAGAGAAACAAGGCAGTAATTTGCTCTGAACACAGACAGTAATTAGGACTTGGTGACACTGGATTCCCATAATGCCTTTGTGCTTGACGTGGTCAAATTTTGACAGAGGCTATCCATGCGGGGTCACTGTCCCTCTCAGTCTCTTGGCCCTCCTCAGTTGAATCCCCTAAAAGGTCCCCACAGTTAGCGGGGCTCCCTAATGTACTTTATGCCTCCTCACTGGCTCCTTACCATTCAGGTAATTGGAATCTCTTACTGGTGCACTTGAGAATAGAGGCTAAAAATGCTATTTGAAACTGCTCAGTAGTCTGTTGTAGATAAACATTGCAGCATTGACTCGGGTGTGGATACACTACATAATGGAGGAAGAGTTAAGGCTCTGGTAATACATGCTTTCACTGACTCCTGTGGCGAGCCAGTTGGGAGAAAATCTAATTGTTGTTCGCTTTGTTGCAGACTCTGCTACCTTACAAACTTTGAAAGCAGGATTAATGCTGCTGCCTTTTTGGTGGACTTCCTACAGTGGCCCTGAAGTTCAAATCAGCAAATCAGTCAACGCAAAAATATATTCAAAATCAAAACAATTTAAAAAGCAAAACAAATAATGAAAAAATATTACATTTTAGAAAGGAAAATAAAAGAAATGTGGAAATCAAAAAGAAATCTAAATGAAATTAAGTGATGTTTTGCCCAGTGGGTGTGTTCAAAAGGTTACAGAAACATTGTCTGATTTTTCTGTGTCAAATAACTTCTGGTTGAAAAGGTAAAAAAATAAAAAAATAAAATAAAAAAAAAAAAGCCATCATGTTATCAGTGATTTTTCATAGTGCCTAGATTTACTGGTTTCTTTTTTTGTTTGATTTTTTTTTTTTACATTTTGTTTTGATTTCTGGAAATTACTTTTTTTTTCCAGAAATGTTTCCTTTCAATTTTGTTTAATTTTTTGGGGGGTTTGTGTTTAGTTTTTTATTTTTATTAGGTTTTGATTTCTCAAAATTCGTTTTGATTTTTAAAATATAATGTTTTTTAATTATTTCTTTTACTTTTTTAACTGTTGTAATCATGGATGTAAAGATTAATTTTAACAACGATTTGATTCACATCATAATGTGTGGTTGATATTATCGATATTTGATCTATTTGAACGATCTGATTCACTGATCTAAAATTGATTCAGAACATCATTAGCCAAAAATTCAACCAGTTACGAAATTTATTGGTACTGAACAATGCAAATGAAGCTTGTATTTCTTGCAAGATAATCAAGAGTTAATTAAATATGTATACAAACAAACAAGTAAACAAAAATAATGCAGAATCCATTCACATTTAAGTTTCATGAAGTTCAGCCCTTTGTTGTTTTTAGACATCAAACATTAAAACATGATACCATATTGTATGGTAGTTGTGGGGGCATTCCTGATTATTAAATGTGTTGATTACGATCCTAAAATGATTCTGAGTCATTTATGAATTTTAAATGATCACTAATCAAAAAAGTATTATAATTTAAAGTAAAACCCATAATTCAAGCTAAACACGGAACATTTTATACTCAAATACAAACATGGTTGACCTTGCAGATCACGTCATCCAACCGTCCCCAACTTTGCCTAAAGCCACCGTTTGGAAACATTTTGGCTTTTCAACATTAGTTTGGCTTTGGATGAAAGTCATGCAGTGTGTAAGTTCTGTTGCACCCAAATTAAAGATGTTGGGAAAACAACAAATATGTTAAATACCATCGTATGGTTCTTTCTTTCTGGAGGAAGAGGAGGGTAGAAACCATTGGGGTGCTACTGGTGTGAGTGTGACTTCAGCAAGTTCTGCTGCGAGCACTTCCAACGGTCAAAAAAACATATCCTAAACAAACTTCCACCGTCATTGGAAAAGGCTAAGCAAATAACACATTCAATTCAGGCTTTTATAGCTAAGGACTTGAGACTGTAATTCTGTGGTGGAGAATTATTCACGGTTGTTGAATTCAGGGACAATATCTTCTTTTGATGCCTTGAAAAATTTTTCATTATCAAATAAAATGTTTTTTTTTTTACTCAGAATTTTTATCTTATTAATACAAGTTATACTGATACTGCTATATACTGATATACTGATCTTGTCTTTACTTAAAAATGCAGTTCGGTGGAGAAAAGTAAGTAATATTGGTGTAGTGCACGGGTTCTCAAAGTTTTTGTAGTGGAGGGACAAATTAAGAACTCGACATTAGACTGGAGGCCATATTTCTGAAAAAACTGGATAAAGAGAAAAATGCTGTTTTAATTACTTGTACAGTTAACAGAGTATAAGAACAAATTGAGCAAGATTTGAAGCATTCCTTAAACTTAGAAATATCATCAATTTTGGTCAACATCAGACCTGTGTGATGTCTATTTCAGACTATATTATAAACAAAACCTATTTACAACAGATAGCCTGCCTCAGCTGCTGTCGGAAGTTGCTGCCAAGATCTGCTATTTGTCTAGTAGGCCTAATTGTATCATTTGACAGACTCAAACTGTCCTCAAACTAGGGCTGGGTATCTGTTATAATTTCCAGAAACGATTCGATTCGATTCACAAGAGCCTGAATCGATTTGATTCTTTTTTTTTTTTTTTTTTTTTTTTTTTTTTTTTTTTTGCGATTCTTTCAATTCTTCGATTAAATTTAGTTCACGTATTATAAAACGTATTATTGAAATAATGATAATGTTAATAGCATACAGTTTTACATGGATTCTCAAAAGCAGAGGTTTAATCATTAACATTATAAACTTTGTTCTGCTTCTCCTGGAGGGCGTTTCAGTTTGGCCACTAGATGGCGATCGAAGGATATAGAAGTACAGCTTATTCTAGAAGAAGACAAAAGTATAAGGAAAAAAAACAATGTTTTGGACCACATATGGTTGCTTTAAAAAATATTTCCTTATAAGAGTTTGGAAAATTCACACCTGTAAGTTTATAAAGATGTTTATTTAGTAGATTCGACCGAGCGTTAGCATTAGTCATTCTATGGGATATTCCATTGAATCAAGGTTGCGGATTTTAGCTTTATGTGATAAAGGGATTTATATCTTTTGTGAATCAATTATTGATCTATTAAGCTTAAATCGATTCAAATTGATTAATCGATTTTCTTTTTCAACCTAGCCTTACCTCAAACTTTTTCTTTTTCTCTGGGAAAACAATGTCCGCTAGTTTCTGCATAAATTCTTTTACAAACTCTCCATCACTGAAGGGCTTGCTACGCCAGGCCATTTCCAAATCCACACTGTGGCTAGCTTCTGTCGCAGCTTCACTGGATTTGGACATTTTTACAAACATTTTCTGCCGTCAGCGTAGCCTCGTTGTAGTTGTTTGAGCTTATTGTTTCGCTCCTCGACAGTAAATTTGTCATAGTTTTTATGATTTGTAATGTAGTGAAGATTTATACATTTTTATTTTTTACATGGTTGCAAATCAGGCACATGACTTTGTCCATGAGGTACGCCAAAGGAAGCATTTGTCCACTTAGCTTGGAAGTGTCTGTTCTCCTCACAATCACCAACACAACGTTTTTTCCTCAAAGGAACCTGCTTTGACTCTCTCCGAGTCAAAGCAGGTTCGAGTTATTGAGGGAGGGTGTGGTGAAGAGAATACATTTCTAAAAAATTCGATTCAGGATGCATTGATGATTATTTCATAATCGAATCGTTGCTTCCTGAATTGTAATCGAATTGTGAGGTGCCTCGATTCCCATCCCTACTGTGTGGTCACATGCCTTTACCAAATTCAAAGCATTTCTACTCATTGGACAGTGATGACGGATTGATCATTTTGCTACCATCACATGTTGTTCGCTTTGAGGTTATTTTTAGATTATAAAAATATAAATCTACTGTTCCTTGATCCATATGGTGTTTTCCAAATTTGACCTAATCGATGTTTGTCATTTTATAATGGTATCGGTTGCTTGGATAAATAACTAGCTTCAGACAGATCAATCTGGTTGCATCATAGAAATATAAATTGATTAATCGATTAAGTTGATTAATCATTAAACTCCTTGTTGTGATCTTTAATATGTTTTTGGGTTGAGTGATTTGCACTTCAAGGCCACCATAACATCCAGTTGAAGGACCTCCTTGATATCCGAAGTGTTTTATCTTCTTTTTTTTTTGTTTCCACTTTGAAAGATCAAGCATGAAAAGAACCCGCCTCACAGTCGAATAAGAAGTACACTACTCCAAAAGCTCTCAACTTTCCCGCTGCAAAAGCTAGATAGGCATCTGAATGATGTTGGAATGGTTGAACGCGCTGCATTGAGCAAGAGGCTTACAGTTGTATCACAGCCTTTTGCTCAGAGAGCATCAGGATCTTGACATTCATAGAGACATGCTGTATTTTTTCTCCCTTTTTAGACAGTCATTTTAGGCTTTTTTCATGCTCTCTTGAGTCTTTGACGTGTCTGAGTTAAGTATCTGCAGCTATAAAGCTGAGAAAAATATTGGACTGCTCTTGGCCTTTTCTATTTCATCCTCTGACCCGCCATGTTACCCATGATCGGTGAAGGAGAACTCTGGCAGGCTGTGTCAAAAGTGACAGCCGATCGAGTCAGGATGAGCGCCATCACGCTTCATAGAATGGAGGCTTGAGTCCTGAGTTTTTCCCCTTTTTTGTGCAATATACCATTACACCCTTCGCCAGATTCCTTTCAATTAGATCCTGTGGTTAAACTGTTTCATTCTTACGTCTGCTGCACATAGAAAAAAAAAAAAAAAGTCAGACTGAAGTCTTGTGCTATACCAAACATATTTGAACAGAAATTGACAAGTTCAGTGTCATCCTTTTTTTCTGCCTTTTTGATTGTTTCTTCCAGGATGAATGAAATAACCTCCAACATTATATAAGTGCTCATTTCATTCTTTATATTAGACTTGGAAAATGGGTAGAACTCCAAATGACTCCCACTTTACGCAACAATGATTTATGGTAATTGGAAATTGATTGTGACAGGAGCACAGTATTAGAAATTTTCTCAAATCACTATCTTGCATCAGGGGAAATATTCTTTTTAGTGCAGCAGGTCCTTGGCTAGTTTGGAATTAGTTTTATATTTCCTCACCTGTGATGAAATAGCAAATGGCTCAAGTACATAGAAAAAAAAAAAAAGAGTGATTTATGCAGTCAAGAAGGTAATGAAAGAACAATACGGCGCACGCCTTGTTTGAAGTGTTTATTTAAGCTAAAGTTAAGCCCTCTTAGAAGGCGCTCTTACTTTTGTTTCTGGCTTTTCACACCTGAGAAAGCAGAAGGACGACGTGCAGATCACTCCTCCTCTGATATTCTCTTCCAGGATCTCGTTTAAAGGGCGCCGTTTGTCTGTCGACTCTGAATTGTTGCAGAAAGCTCTGCTGCTCTTTCAGAGCAATCCCCTCCAGAGGTGACAGACTTCAGCTCCGCCGATGTTGTTCCTCTCTTTTATTTATTTATTTTTTCCCCGTTTCCCAACATGTACCGCATGGCATTAACTTTTACTGCTGTCAATGTCGCTCCCGACACGTTTTCCAAAGCAGCAAAGCGCGGAAAAGGGAAATTAGCCGCGGTGACAAGTGTGAAGCGCGAGCTGGAGGTCAAAGGTGGTGAGCCTTAAGCAAAGGTACACTAGCCTTTGTCCAGTAGATTGTAAGGGCCTGCGGGTCCAACAGGAACATTTCCACTCACAATATCCCCGAGCTGTCAGTGTGCAGCGGCTGGAACATCCTCTCAGAGAGAAAGAAGGAGTGGAGGGGGAGGTGGGGAAGGGAACAGTGGCCTGAAGATCCTTGCTGAGAGAGGAAGAGGCGGTAAGGGGGGGAGGTTGATGGTGGGTGTGGGCCGGGTTGTAGGGAGCCAAAAGAGCTGGAGTGAGAGGACAGAGAAATGAGGAGGGAGAGCTGGGAGGGAGGGAGGGATGGAAAGGAGAGACAATGACAAGTAGGGGCTGGCTGGGCACTCACCCATGCCGACAGAGATTGCCATGAGCCATGGCCATTGTTTGAGCGGGTCTCAGCGCAGAGCCCGCCGGTGGCTTTCCGAGTTTTCACCACTCAACTATAAACTGCTGTGTGGTTTATTTAGAAATGAGAGTATTTACACCTTTTACTGTATTTACACCCACTGTTAAACGGCACCCCGGAGACTTTCATCGCCACAAACTAGCAGGCAGAGAGTGGTTCTCTCCAAAACTGGCCTTCGCAGTCATAACACTCCGCTCCAGCTCGGCTTCACATGTCTAATATAAAACGATGCTCAAACTGTGACCTGCAGAAGTGTAAAAACACTTTAGGGCCGCGTTGTTACGGCAGCCAGGAGAGAGACAGCCTCTGTGTTAAACAAAGTAAATGTCTATTATTAATACCTTACAGGATAAGTCAATTTTGTAAAAGGAGTGCTTAAACGCCGGTATCATTTATTTATAAGTCCTGTACACCAGTTAATGGAATTGGCGGCCTGCTTTAGGATCCGCAACACAGCTTGAGGTCCACTTTGGAGAAATGCACATGCTAAGAGAGGACCTTCCCAGTTGGGTCTTTAAGTGTCAAATGTGGGTCAGGCTGCTTGCGTTGACCCGGGGGGTGGTCATCAGCAGAGAGAAACTCAGCTGTTAAGTGATGCCAAGTCAACCATCGGCAAATTCCTCCAAGCTTCTCCTCATGCTAAGATGCACGTCCAAGTGCAGCGCTTTGCTGGCCAGCTTCACTCTGGCCAAAAAAAAAAAAGGAAAAATCCATTTATTCTTGTCATGAACTATAAACTCAACCAAAGATGTCATTGAGCTGCTTTTTTACTGCTCTTTCTAAACATGTATTTATATATTTAAACGCCTTTATTCTCATCCTGCTGTTACAGCGACTTGACAGGAGCAACCTGGAATTACATAACTTTAGATTTTAAGCACGTCTCGATTAACAACTTAGCTTTTCACTCAGCAAATTACCCCATCTTGCATCTGTGTCACATGTTATTGGACTCCTGTGACATATTTTCGCACTGTTCAGCCAAGAACTGGGCTTTATGATTGCTCCTCTGATCCCCCTCTTACCTCTCTATCCCGCCTCACATCCCTCACAGGAGCAGCGAGGCCCCCCTGAGCTGTGTGGTCAACGATAGCCCAGCAGAAACGAGCCCCGAGTTGCAGCGCTGCGTTGAATGGCTCCAGGCGTACTTCAGTGAGCCGCAGACCGCTGGGAGTCTCCCGTTCCCTGCCTTTCACCACCCCGCCCTGCAAGGAGGTCTGTCATGGATAAATATTTGCAGAGCCATGACTGGGATCAGGCTTTCACTCTTAATTGTCAGTTACATCACTTACACTCACTGGCTCACTGTGTTATAATGAAGTATTTTATGGCTGAGAGGGAGAGTGGAGGGAAAGTGGGTGGTGTGTGAGCGGCGGAGGGAGAACAGAACACAGAGCTGTAACTTGGTTCAGTAATCTGTGGCAGCTCTTACCACGCGTGTTAGTCTTGGCAAGTTTTCCATGATTCTTGGCACATTCTTTGAAACTGATCGAATTCCACTCTTGACATTTTCAGACAGGAAGCTTTCTTTCTTTCTTTTTTTTTTTTTTTTTTTTAATGAGAACATGTGAATGGTGGTAAAGTTTGAATGAGCTTATTGTTGGCCTGACCACTCACTTAGGACCAGTAAAATTAGAGAACCCCTCAAAAAATCATTGTCTTTTTAACTAGTTGTAGAATGCAAGTTTTTTTGTGTGTGTGTGTAGTTTTTGCAGAAACTTTAAAGTAAAAAAAAACATTTATTAACCACTTTAAGATGCGTTTTAACTTCAATATTTTCAGTTCATTTAACCCTTTAAAGTCCCCATCTGATGAAAATCCTGTTTTTAGAGTCTTTAACATTTATGTGTGTTGTTTTTCTTATGAAAGAGAACAAATGTAATATAAATCATTTAATTTTTGCATTTCTGAGTATTTCTCCTTTAAAATCTGTCAGTCGATCACTGTTTAAATTAATGAGCCATTGTTACGTCACAACAGCTCTGCTGCACAAGTGCAAAACCCCTCATCTGGTCCTTCTAGCCCAGGGGTGGGCAAACTACGGCCCGGGGGCCACATGCGGCCCCTTAAGCTACTTAATGTGGCCCTCCAAATTAAAATACATTGAATCAAAAATCCTAATTATTGTTTTATTTTCATTGTATTTCTGGTTTCTTCCCATGAATGGTGTTGTTTCCCTGACGTTCATGTGTGTTCCTTTCTGAGTCAGATGGTGATCTTTCGGATTATTCCTACACCACATAAACGCAGCATTTCTTTGAGTTCACATTTTCCTCTGAAGAACATCAACCCATTGGATCACCAAAAAGAGAACAAAAATCAAAATTTAGAAATTAAAACTCCCAAATTTTCTGTTTTTAAATGAATATATGTGAATTTGAATCCAAATTAAAGCATGTTTTTCTCTAAATTCCATATTATCTTTTTAGTTTATGAGGTTCATTACCAAATCAATCCTTCCATCTGCTCCTTGTCCGGCCCTTATGCCAAATTTTAGAACCCTTTGTGGCCCACGAGTCAAAATATTTGCCCACCCCTGTTCTAGCCTGTCTAGCTCAGGTGCTGGAGAAGAGAAGGTGGTGTCTTCCTATTGGCTGCAGTCAAATGAGCCGCCGTTCACATTTCCGTGGTCAAATTTAACCGTCACTGGAATTTTTGTGAGAGTTTCATACAAATCTCTGCAAGACCCCACGGAGCTTCTTCATGTGACCACGGAAATGCGAATGTTGCAGCTGTAAAGGAATGAAAGAGCATTTTGATGTTAGCTTTCATTATTTTCCCAGGACTCTGCTTTGAAAAACCAGTGGATGGAATTTAATGGTCACAGCAACGTTAATAAACATTGGAGAATTAGCTGAAAGAGTCTTTGGTGAACTGGAAGGAGAAAGAATCAGGATTTTGGCGGAAGTTCAATCCATGAAGATCTTCACTTCCTTGTTGACACGGCTGGACATTACCGATATTGCTTGACATTTTTATGGAGCTCAGCTCCAAAAGCCACGCCCCCTCAGAGGAGATTTTTGAAAAAAAGGCTTCAGATTAACATGAAAAATAGCTTTTTACGACATTTAGGTTGTGGGATTTTGGTTAAAAACGTCATAATCATAATTTAAAAAACTACTGGGAACTTCTTTTTTTAATAAAAGATAGTCATGGGGGACTTAAACACAATGACAACGCTTTAACACAAGGTCTTTAACATACTGTAACTTTTCAATTGTTAATACAATCAACGCAATATCGACTGTAATTACGTTGATCGTATTAACAATTGAAAAGGTGCATTAAATCAAAGAACATAAACACTGGAGCTCTGGTGTTAAAGGGTTAAACCCACCAGCACCACCTACACAGTCAAAAAAAAAAAAAAGTAACTAATATATGCGTTTAACAATTGCGCCTCCCTTCCCCTGCAATCAGGCCTTGGCTGCTCTCTAATTTCATGCAGATCTGCAGTGCTTGAGTGATGGCATTTTCAATGAGCAGGTACTCCGTCGAGACCCTGTATACAGCTATGAGTCCCACGCTCCCGCAAAGGCAATGCAGAAATACATCAGGACCAATTACGATATCAACTTTCAGTGCGATTCCCTTCGCCACCAAGTGCTTGTGTACCAGCCCCAGGCTCTTTCAAATCGCATCTCATCTGAAGTCTTTGGGGTTTTAATTAAATTTCAGGATAGATGGAATTCTTCATTAGTACCTGATCTGAATAGGTGATTGTGCTGTGTACCACGTCTTTCCCTCATCTGTTGTTTTGGGGCCTAGTAAATACAGGTTTCAGGCTGAAATTGCTCTCAGTTGGTAGAACCATAGGCCAAGCCGCAATGAAAATGTTAAATGTGAGCATCAAGAGTATTTGTCTTCGGAGGAGGAAAACGAGAAGGTTTCTCTGTTTTCTTTTCCAATTTTTTATATTTTTTTTTATTTCCAAACATAAAAAGATTTATTTTGTCTTAGCGGTGCTCCACAATCAAGTCGTGAAGCTGCTACTACTCTGGGAAAAAGAGAGAAAAAAAAAAAAAAAACAAGTTTAATCAGGTCATTACAATATGTGACAACCAACTTTTGTTTGCTCAGTTATCTTCAGGGAGAACCTGAACGCAGCGGCGCTCTCGCAGCACTTGTCATGTAATATTGAGTTGTGACCTTCACTTGAAGTGTTGCCATGTTTATTTACACATTTCTGACAAAACAAGCCACTTTTCATATTAGCTGTCACGGCATACCTGAGAAGCAGAGGGTGACATGAAAGGAGATGCGAGGCACCGTTTTTATAGACTGTCTGACTGTCATGTGGAGCATCAGACGCCAGTTTGGTCAACAAGGGTAAAGGAATGGTGAGAGCACGTGTATGTTATGCTCCGTTAACTTGTGTGTGCGCGCCGAAAAAACACAGACGCCAACGTGGGTTCTTAAAAATGATGCATATTCTTATCTCATTAATTATACATCCATATGTAACAGACGAGAGGATCTTAGTCTCGGTAAGCGGCGCAGGGAATGTGCAGGGGAGGGGTGAGGGGTGCCCGGCGAGCAGGGGGGGTGTTTGGGGGGAGGAGGGAAGGGCGCTCTTCAAAGCCCAAATGACTGTGCTCCTGCAGGAGCCCCGAACCTCCCCCTGTGCACAGCGCAGGGCGAGATGAGACGCTCGCCAGGACGCGCCCCTGTGATGTGGAGAGGAATTAGGGAAATGAACGTTTTCAGAGTATCGAATAATCACAGAATCATCAGCACCCCGTCAGCCTTCAAAAGTATGGATCCCTCAAGACTCGAGAGACACTTTGACTGGGAGTCAAAGTCTTCCCTCCCATTAGACACAAAGGATAATGAGGTGGCTGCATTTCCACTATTGTCTTTGTATTCTCCCAACCCGTGGAAGAGGTGACTGTCAGCTGGAGGTCGTCTCTCCAAATCTGTCATTAGCAGCGCCGATAGAAATCACTTTACTGCTTTTTTTTTTTTTTTTTCTTTATCTCACGTGAGTGTTTGAAATTGCTCTCATATACAAAATTATGAGCAAATCGATCACATATGTCAATACCCTCATAATCGCTAGATCTGTTCGATTTTACTGCGAGGAAATCCATCCCTGCCTCTGCAGCGACCCCATCACCTGGCCTCACAGCAGGTAATGACCTGTAACATAATTATGGGATGTCTGTAAACATGTAAGTGGTTCCCCTCAACTTTTATTTAAACAATTGACTTCAGCGCGCCCCGATCTAAAGAGGGTCCTGACCCCAGACACATCGTATTAGGCTCTTTATGAAGTATGGGGCTGGGGGACCGCGCTCCAAATTATTGCTGGTCACCTTGAGCGACCCGCGCGGAGTCTCTGTCACAAACGCTGATGAGGTTAAAGTTCTCTCACCTCTGTAGCGGCAGATGAGAGCAGACACTTGTTTTTCCTCCTTTTTTCGGAGATGTGAAAGCATCCAGGAGAAATAGCCACTCTGTGATTTTTTTTTTTTTTTTTTTTAGTTTGGTTGTTTGTCAAAACGTCCGGATCAACAGGGATTTGTCATCACCTCAGCCCGGGCAGGTTTTCATCTACCCATCAGTGACGAAGCGATATCAAAATGTAGCGCTCACATCATCACCAGGGCCAAACCCCGGCTTTTTTGGAGCACCAGAAAAAAAAAAAAAAAAGAATTCAAGGGGTGTATCTTATCTTTTCGTGACATTAAGGCTGTCTGCGTAAGAGCCCGTCATCTCGTTGACAGCGTGATTATTACCTGAAAAATTATTAAACAGTACCTACGGGCCTTGTTCAAGACAAAGAACTCACATGGGTGTGCATCAATCAAACGTATCCCCTTTAGGTTTTACACTTATTCCCCCCAGTTTAGGCAAATTGCCTTGTTCGCGTGGCTTTGTGTAGCAGAGAGTGACTATAAGGTAGCGAGGGAGCCTGGGGAGCAAAGGATGTTCACTCTGTAGAAGAGAGACAGGGGTGTGACATGTTTTCACACAATGCCAATTTAGAGGGATTTCACATAGATCACTTGTCATGTGCTCTCTTAGACCATATAAATGAGAGGGAATGGGAGATCACTAATTGAATTTTCATGACTGAATACATGTAGTGTATACACTAGAAGAATTTTTACCCAGTCTTGATAACGAGACTATTGTTCCTCATCCTCTTTGCACCAAAAACATGTTTTCCCCTCTCTTTTTGTGTGTGCATTTGTCTCGTCGCCGCACAAGTGTCTCAAGGTTTCCAGAAGTAGATTCTTGTCTCCTGCAATCAAACATACCTCTCAGTCACTGCCTGGTAATCCACAAAAAAAAAAAAAAAGATAATGCAACTGCTAAAGCGCTAATGAAATCAAAGCCTTTAATGTGGTCGGTTAAGCTGTGGATGATTTGAAGAATTCCGCCATTTAAGCGAAAATGATATAATGAATCTACTCTGAATAGAAAGCAATTAAAAGGACAAATTGGTCTGATTAACCTCAAAGTCATCCCACTACCACAAATGGTGTGCAACATTCAAATTATTATTATTAAAAATGTGGAGCAGATTTGCAGTCTTTTTGGCCTCTCTTAATCCTTTTAAATGAAGGAGCGAACTTTTTTAATTTTAGCTGTGACCTTTCTAAAGCATAACCTAGATTTTTCTGCCATAGGAATAATTTTCTCACATCTTGCTTGTGTGTAGTGTTAATACTGGTTGTAAGGTCAAATAGGGGGATTTTTATGTATTAGGCTGTTTGATGAGGAAAGAAAGGAGAAAGAATGGACATGAGCTACTTAGAGTAACAGCAAATGTTGTCTTAAACTTTTGGTTTGCCGCACACCAGACGGTTTTTCCAACAATCCACGTTTAAATTGCCATCATGTCACGGAGCTCACAGTCGGCTGTCTGCGTTTGATTGATGAAATGGCTCTGTCTCTGTTCTCTGTCTGTCGCTCTTCCTCTCCGTCCTGTGCCGCGTGGCGAAGACGCGTTCACCAGCCGCGTGCTGCGCGTCCTTCTGAGGGATGTGAAGCTGGGAGAGACGGTGTCTTACAAACGCCTCGCTGAGATGGCGGGAAACCCCAGAGCGGTGCGGGCGGTGGGAGGGGCTATGAGGAGGAACCCGGTGAGTGTGGCTGACAGTGATTGACAGGCTTCTGTCTTTACTTACTTTACTTTTATCAGACTCAGGAAGTCATTTACATTAGAAGTATTTTATAAAATAAGTATTTTAAGCATAATTGTTTAAAATAAATGTTTAATAATAAACCTTAATTGAAAAGAAAACTTTTTTTTTGGTAAAAATTACAGGTGAATTACCATTTTTTTGTCTCTGGAAAAGGTGGAAGACATTTGTAATAACTAATTAAAAGTGATTTTTTATTGAAATAAATTAATTGGCAAAGAAAATACAAATTTAATCTAGAAAACAAAGAAATATATATTTTTTAAGAAAAGGAAACACATATTTAACCTTTTTTTGTTTAAATATATTCTCTGGTTTTCTTCACGCCTTTTGTTTTAGTTTCTCAAAGAAGCATTCCTCACCCAAAACTACCAGTTTCAAACATTCCAAAAAATGTTTTTCCACATGCAGAAACAGTAATCCGAGCCGTGGATCTGTTTTGATTTGTCAGATGGTGAAATCAGCGCCTCCCTCTGAGAGCGGCTGAGGGGGAAAAGCTCTACCTACAGCACGATTTTAAGTCCTCGCTTTCCCTTTTTTTTTTTGTTCTTGTTCTGCCTTCGCTCCGTAGACGTTCACAGCAAATCTCCGATTCTTGTAGGAAACCTGGCCCGTGAATCTACCGCGTACAAAATGGAGGGCTAGAGGGCAAGCGGTGCGTCTTCTTTTGATCAAACTCTTTGATCAAAGGCTGTTTAACTCTGCCCATGTAGTGCTGTGGGCACCACCGGTGTGCTCCGTGAAGGCAGCGAGCACTCCTTGTACAGTGCTGCAGCCAGTATGAGTTCCTTCAGATGTCAGCATCCACCTTTTGGAACTGCACTTTTCCTGTGGTTTAAGATAATTAAGAGGGAAGTCGCATTAAAAGACGATTTCTTTAATTCGATGGATTGCTCCAAATTCCTCGTATAATTTATACATAAGGTTAGCCAGTGGCAGTGCTACTAGATGAGCGTATAATGCACTCATTCTCATGTTTTACAGGCGTTTCTTTCCTTCCGTCAGGGAGGCTGGGAGCCTGAGCCCTCAGCTCCTGATTCAGATCCAGAGTCAGATTGTCAGTGTCAATTACTTGTCAGTAGCACTGCTCCACTTGGGCTTCAGCTGTGAAAAGCTCAGTGTGCTCAATCGATCCTCGCCTCTCTGTGGCACTTCTTCTTCACCAGGATTTGAGTATTGATAAGCCTGGTGTTGTGCTCTTTTCCCCCCCAAGTGAAGAGGCAGATCCGAAGGCCTTGAGGGTACCCCCGCTCTCCCTCCAAACCCGGGGAACAGTATTGATCCGAATACGCGAGCAGTATTTCTCTGTCTGCAAGGTTAATCTGGGGCTCGGAAAGTTTTATTGCTGCTGATATGGGAGCGGGTTTAATGATGGATTTGAACCGAAACAAGCCGCACGTTCAACTTTCATATGAAAGGTGGAGGTGCGGCCATCAATTCAGAGTGCAACTCCGTCACAGCGGAGGAGCGCAGTCGCACAGCAGCAGAGGTCGGGATATCTTTTTGTTCCAATCGCTACAGCAGGAAAGAAAAGAAGGCAACATTAGAGTTTTTTTTCTTTTTTTTGAAAGAAATAATTGCAGGTTTCATCCCTTGTTCTGAATTCACAATGATCGGCATGTTTTAGGCTTTGCTTGTTTAATCTTTCTCCAGCCATTTAGTTTACAAAGAACTCAGGACCCCCCTGGCAGTCGTCTGCAACGAGAGTAAACGCTCCACCGACTTCCTCTTTTTAATGATCACAGGGTTATCAGATCTTAATGTTGACACCCTCTCGATTGAATATTCATCCTGCTGGTGTTTTTGCCCATTAATTTTTGATTGCGTCTTTGCTTTTCACTATTTAAGAGTAAAAAAATATTTATACCCGTAGACTGAGCCATCACCCTGAATGTGGATTTGTGCAGGATCAAACCAGACACTTGTAGTGTGGCACTTTGTTTTTGCAGACATAAAAAGTGCAAAACGAATAAAAATAAAAAAAAGTCTCTTTTTTTTTTTTTTTGCTGGCTGGTTACTTTTAAGTTTCTGAGGTAAATCGGATCCTTTCATACATAATGCATATCTACTATCAGCACTTTTCCACTGTTGTATTTTTATAATGTTCTGCTAATGTTTTTGCATAGATTCATATTTTTATTAATAATTAGTTTGAACTAAATATACCACCTACAGCCCCCGGTGAATTATTAAAGCAGCTTTTCATTAAAATTCAAACCAACTTGCTGAACTTTTTTTATTTGGATTGAGACGTCTTGCATCATTTTTGCAGAAATAAACACATGATGTGTTTTTTTTTCCCTTTTTTTTTTCTTTCCACCCCTCTGATTATGTTGGCTTTTCTCTCTGTCCAGGTTCCCCTCCTGATTCCTTGTCACAGAGTCATTTCCAGCTCTGGACAGAGTGGGCCGTACATGAGCGGCAAGGGCAACCATCTCAAACAATGGCTGCTCACCCATGAGAGGCAGAGAGGGAAAGGCTGAAGCATTACAGAGCCCAACTGTCCTTCATGCAGTGCACACACAAGGCTGGATTTTTTTTTTTTTTTTTAAGTCTTTAAAGAACAGAAAACAAGGCCATAAAGTTAGAAGCCCTCAGCACACACTGTGGAACAACTAGAGTTGTAAATATTCAGTTTATGCTTTCTTAAAATCTAAGAATAGAGATGCTGCATAGCTAATGTGATACAGAGTTGTAGCAGAATTAGAATGTACAAAAATAACTTAAACAGAGAACAGTAGGAATTACAAACATATGCTCCCGTGGGTCTCTATTGCATTTGCCAAAATAATGCTGGAATGGTTTTTCTAAAGAATTATTATTCCCCTTAAAAATACGTCTATTGCATTGTTGTTGTTGTTGTTGTTTTTCCTAAGAAGAATTAGTCTTTGTACCTCTTGTTGGTTTTTGTAATTTCCTGCCAAGTAAATGCTTTGTTCAACATCCAGTGATAAAGGCTCCGATTTTTTACAGCTACAAAGCTTTGTAGTGAAGCATTTGTTTTGTCTTCGTTTAGATCTCATTGTTTGCTCTCGCCTTATAATCCACCTAAAGCGGAGAAGTCTTGTGTTTTATATAGCGCATTCTTTGTCGCACGCTTAAATAAATACTCAACAAAACGACTCTTTTTTTTTATTTATTTATTTATTTTAAATTTAAGATTGTTTTAATTTGGACAATTATTAACGAAAACCCCCAAAAATCCTTCCTGAAATAATGATGCTGAAGGTTTTCCTCTTCTTGCTGCGGCTCCTTTCTCTTTTCCTTCTGAGTGGGGTTTCCATTAGAGGGCAGTACAGAACGGGAAAACAGAAATCAACATTTCATCCTTGAAGTCATCCCGTGCGTTTAATCTGTAATTTAAATGTTTAGATGTTATTTTATTTTCATCACATCCTTGTTTTAATCCCTTCGGGGTAAATTACTATTTCTTCAAAAGAGCATGCAGAAATGGTAGCAGGGTTTGAGAAATCAGCTGCTTTTACATGAAAATGTCATGAACTTTTATTTTTTTCATTTTTTTTTTAAATTAAATGATTTATAGTTACAGTTTAAGTGTTTGTCTTTAAATTCTGTGACTCCTTGCATTTTTTTTTTTTTTTTTTTGCGCCGCAGCTCCACTCAGCCCTGATTTAGCCCAAAGTTATTCCTCCTCTTCTCAGCCCAGGTAGCCTAATAATCCACCCTCCAAAAATAACCTCGGCTCTAACCTTTGCCAAGCCACCTCAAGTGGCCTGCTGCTGAATACATTTGAACTTTGCAGCTTTTTTTTTCTTTTTTTTTTTCCGCCTTTTTTGAATTTCTTATCTGACCCACTCCGAATGGCTGTCTCACCGTGTTGCTGGACTCACTTACTCTGCCATTGGAGCAGCGTCGCGGTGTAAATGTTGAGGCAGCAGACAGGCAGATGAAGAATGAGACTCAGTCTGTGGTTTCACAGAGGGCTAATGATGCCTGTGGTGACTACAGGCTACAGTCAGCCCCCTAACGAAGGGAGCTGTGACACAGCCACAAGGGGTCCCATTTAAGCCAGGCGCACTCTGAAGTGCACTGTAAGCACCCTCTTTTTTTTTTTTTTTTTTTTTTGCTCGTGGCCAAGTAAATTCTATGGAATGCCATGAATTTAGTAAGCCGAGATACTGATGTCTTTAGAGTTTTGTGGTTGATGTTAAAAAACAAGTCTATCATCAAAGCATCTGACATGCTGCCAGTAATTGGCTGGGTAATTTATGTAGGTACCCCCCCAAAAAATAAAGAATCTCTTCCAAAAAACAAAAAAGTTTTACCTTTAATTTTTCTTTAAAAAAATCTTCACTTTAGTTGTTCTTACCATGATGTGTGCATTATTTTGTTGTTGTTTTTCACCATGTGGACAGTCTTTATATCATGCTGGCTCAGAGATAAAAAGGAATTAGATTAAAAGAAGCTGAGAAGATCTCATCATCCGCACTGTTAATCTCTTTGAAACCTTTAATTTTGGCCTAATATCTGCCTCCGTTTCAGACTACATGGATGTGCGCGTGCGTGCGTCTGTTCGCGCGTGCGGGCGGGAGGGGAGGCACATTTGCGAGTGCGTGGCCACGCAAGCTGGTGTGCGCACATGTGTACGTCCATATGTGTGTGGGTGAAGTGGATGATATTGAGTCTGACTTCATAAATCACCCAGACACTGATAAACTCCCCATGCACCCACACACCGCTAATGGGCAACCCTTAAGGAGTGTGAGTGTCTCGTGCGGCGTTTGATTCAACATTTATTAACCCCCTCACACACACACGCTCTCTCACACACGCAAAGAGCGCAGATACAGTTGGTGGCATCCGCGGCGTTGGTGAGGGGTTTTGACCTGGCCGGGCCGTATTAATCATGGCCTATAGTGGTGAGATGCATTTTAGCTTATGCAGCCACAACAACAGCCTCTGCATTTCCGAACTGTACTGTAGTTCTCTTCTCATAACTTATATCCTGTCTCCAACTCCCTACTTCCCATCTCATATCCTGGCACCCCTCCTCATTATGGAGCAATTTTCTGCCCCCACATCAAACACAAACACACTCCGTACTTCCTTCTCTTTCTCTGCCATCACTGTGGCTCATAGTTCTGCTGTGATCACATCCAGCACCCCTTAATATAACTAGTAAACTTAAAAGTTACTCCTGCTGCTTTATTCTTTTTTTGTTTTTTCCCTAAAAATAAAGAAAAGTGCTTTTTTTTTTTTTTTTTTTAACTGCAAGCAGTTCAGTTTTGCTGGGAGTATCCAGTATCCGAAAAGATAGTGAATGTCCAAAAGGCAGTTAGACAGAGGGATAGATAGCTGGAGATTCTGACATTACACTGGAGCTTGGCTGCCGTATCAGGTTTCCGCCCCCTCTGTCTGCCTGCTGGGACAGCCTGGCCTTGGAGGCCCTGACACCAAGGCACCGCGCTGCCAGCCAGCCGGCACAGCTGCCACAGCAGCCTCTAATACCAACACACTCCATGCTTTGCCACGACTACAAAGACCATCCGAATCAGGCTTTGATGCTTTCTCTTGATAGAGAAAGCAAAATTCTTTTTTTTTTCTCTCGGACATGAGGAAATAGGACTGGATTAATATAAGGGGGGAAAATTCTTTGAGAGGTATCGGTATGCAAGCATGTGTAGTAACCTTGTATCAGCATGTCATTCTAACCCTGTGAACTCAAGCATTGGTCTGTGGAACTCTAATTAAGACCGGCTGATGAACGTGAATTACGTGAGAGCGGCTGCATGTGGAAGCGTATCCCTGCACGTATCAATCTGTGGCCGTTGCGCGGCTGTCAGCGCGGTAAGGACAGCGTCTGAGCCTGGAGAAAGTGCAGGTCTAGCCTTGGTCGCGTTGATGGAAGGGCGGCACTTCAGAGGCTCCAGGACCCCATGGCACCAGTCTCCCCAGTCCCCCAGACAGACTGGGAGCATCTGGGCTCTGTCAGCGCCTCTGGCCCCTGCAGACTCCGATCTATATGACGGGAGAGAGGAGTGCATTGGATCAGGGCGAGGGAAAATATGAGCCAGATTCCTCAGCCTTGTGCAAAACTCAAGCTTTGCCAGTTTGCATGTAGCATGTTCGTGTTGCAGCATTGTTAGTGGGTCATTTCCTATAAGTTCATTTTAAACTATTTCTTTTTGTAAGGGCTTCAATTAAGAATTAATCAAAAGTGTTGATGGAAAATCTGCTTCAAAAAAGATTGATAGAAATCATTCCAGTTTCCCCTATGAAAGTGAGATGATTTGATCAAGTAGACGCATCTCCAAAGCTCCGCCACATGAAAACTGATCCATACACTCGCCAGCACTAATTAATCCATACACTAAATTAAGAATATAAATTCCAGTCCCAGTTTGACAAGGTCAGTTTTAACTTCTCCCTTCACACTTTAGTAAACTGTGGTGCTAGAGAGGATGAAAAAAACACAACACCTATCATTGTGCTTCGCTTATTATGATTGACGATTGATGATTAAGTCCTCCAGCTGACACACCACCAAAGCCGGTGAGTTGGAATTGGATGTGACACATACACAGTTCTGCGTGTTAGGTAATTCGTTGACGAGGGGCCAAATTCATTTATGGAACAGCGGTATTGGCAGGCATGGACACTCTGCAAAAACAACGATAATCACAGAGGTTTGGCGCCGTGTGACAAGGACTCTTCAGGGAAAGGCCCTTACACGCTGCTTTGTTGGCCGTTCCTCCTTAAGATGGAGGGAAACATCAGTCACCGTTCCTAAGATGAGAGTCGCTCGGAGCAGGAGGGGTTTATGCAAGGTGCGGATAAGTTTTTTTTTTTTTTTTTAGAGGTTGGATTAGCGTAACTGCTGAAGAGGCTCACACAACACCTGGGATGTAAAGAATTCTATAAATGTAGATTTAGCAAAAAAAGATTTCCTTTTTCTCCAAAAAGCTTCTTTTTTTTCCATTTTCATCAGAACTGACAAAATAAAAGCTCTGTTATCCATTCTAATGAAACATGAGGGGGACCCAGTCGCAAGCCGTTTAATCTCTTCTCGTATTCTCCATTTTTTCTGCTAATGAGCCTTATTGACAATCAAACAGAAGCTGTCATCCCCCAGGATGCAACACTCCCAGCCCCTGCTTGTTTGTCATAGTGTCCTGGCAATCAGAGCTGCCTGCAAGACCAGGCTGTCAGTTAGTGGTTCTCACAGCAGCACTGCCTGAAAATGGCACACTTCCTGTAGAGTTGCAGCTGCCATCTCTGCTACTTCCATTACTTTCTATAGCATGCAGATGTTGTATCAACATTCCCTGCCAAGGGGACTGCAATAACTGCGAGATTCATGCCATGTTTCGGAGGCACGTCAATTTCTCAAGTGGCACAATTAAAGAGGGAAATACAGTACCAGGTTTTTCACAGGCGCTCAAATCGGAAAAGGCCTTTTTCACTTCTTCTTCTTTTTCTTTTTTTTTTTTCCCAAAGAGAGGTTGTTTCATAAGGGGTTCAGAAATCCGCCTGATTTTTACTGCCCTTTCCTGAGTGGAGCTGTTCTGTGAGCCTTTGTGCGGCAGACCTGTTGTGACCCACAGCGGATATGGAAATGGGGCTAAGGTTTTATGGGCCAAACGGATTGGACACAGTCGAGCTCAGGGGGCATGAATATTGGATGTTATTTCTGCTCCCTTTTTATGTAATCCATTGCCAATACATTATTAATAGATGATATCATATCCAGAACTACTGGACAAAGCACTACAGAGGAGTACTATGAAAGGAGCTCTATATGGTGAAGACTGTGGCAGGAAACACAGTCCAAGTGATATTATTTTATCACTGCTGCCCAGAACTCTCTGAACTGAAAATTCTTAAACTGTCTTTTTTTTTTTTTTTTTTTTTTTTGGCAAAGTGAAGTTCATATAGAAGAAAAAATATGGCGAACTCTGTGTTTCCTGCAAGGGTAGATTTTGCATTTGCGGGTTTGAAATGCACTGAAACATTGATGAAGTATCAAATGACACCCAAATACAAGTTTAATGGATGCTGAAGCACTGGGATACTTACTTCATCCTGCTTGACTGTATAGTGAGTGAAGTGGAAATCTTTGTGAGGATCAGGAGTTTTCCTTGCAAAGCTCACTCTCGGTGTACAGTAGCAGGGGACTCATGTTTTTTATCTGATGTACAATTCACAGACAGGAGGTTGATCTAATACCGAACAGTAAAAAAAAAAAAAAAAAAAGTGGCGTGCTCCGCTTTGATTGAAATGTAAAATTCTTCAAAGAAAGGAAATAATTTCATCTCAAAGTTATGATCTTGACATGTGCAGCTTTTCACGAGCCACAAAAGCCGCGTCTTTACATGGATAAACTTTCCTGCACTTGGAGGTCGCACAGTTCCTCCATCAGAGTGTAAATCCTCTACTTCTCAGCGCTCCACCTTTTATTTTCACGGCCCGTCTTCTGCCACTGTACAACTCTGGCAAAAGCGAATCGCCGCTTTTAATAAGACTCGCAAAGGGAAAGGTAAGGTAATATTCTCATTTTGAGGTCAGTCCGAATTGTTTTTTCTCATGGGAAACGGCAGATTGATAAAGAGCAAACAAAACCTCTTTTCTGAAAGCTTGTCCTCCATGGCCTCAATGAAGGTTTCATTCCTTTATATCATCCAGCCCAATTCCCAGCATGCACGGCCATTGTGGCTCTTTCAACTGGAGCTCTCCATTGACTGGCTCATTGTCCGGTCGCTCTTTTGTGCGCGCTATCACCGGAGCACAATCTTTCACCTGAACAACACAGGAGCGCAGCCTGGATATGTATGTATGTAAAAAAAAAAAGAAGAAGAAGAAGTGAGTCGCCCATGTAGATGCCACCCCATTAAGCTGATGAAGAAACATTTAAAAATCTGCACTGACACTCCTAATAACACAGTAATTAGTCATGCCCTGGCTGTACAATATTAAAGCTTTTTTATTGAGAGGAGAATTTTTTTTTTTTTAAATATAACAATACACGAGCAGATGGTTGAAGAGTGGCCCTCGGCAGCACAAGGCTAGTTAAGATCGATATTGCTTTCAATATTTCTTTCCTTTGACAGATAACCAGTACTGAGGAAAGTCTTGATAAGAGTGGCAACATATGGATGTGGTGAGCCTTGCTCTCTTTTGATTGTGTGACCCTCTGACCCTTGTTTGAGAGAGAGGCAGCCACATGGTACGGTGGGGGTCTGTCAGGCTCTGGTTATGGGGCATTATTGACCCAGGATTTATAAATATTTAATGCACACATTAAGATCATGGCGGAGGGTGGCCATTAGAGTTCTCCAATAAAAGAGGCTCTCACGATGATTGAATGGTGTGGCAGGGGCTAGTGGCTGTTTGTTAGGTACAGAGAAACCTGCTGAGACTATATACTGTACCTTACACACACGAATAAAAAAAAAAGCGTGTCGCTTTTTCCGCCTTAAAATGTTTTTTTTTTTTGTAATTGATTGAGCATTTTATTCGGCAGCAGGCAGATCAGAACTAGTGCATCCCAAACAGATAAAGCCACGTCAGGGAGCAGATGCGCGTCCATTGTTATCACACACACACTGGATTATCGAGGGAGGCGTCTGAAAATGAAAATTGCTCCTTTTTTTTTTCCGTGTATCAGTCCTCGGCGCTATCAGCAGCCTTCTGGCCTATCTCCTGCACCGTGCGATCTGTGCATACCGGCCCGCATAATAAGCTGTGATATGCTGATTGCCCGCTCAGGTTGCTGTCATTTAATTGTGCATTAAAGGCAGCGGTGGCCTCGGACAATGTTGCCTTGATGAGAAATTGACATTTCATGACCTGCGCTCTGCCACCACTCAGGATGCCAGATAAGATGCTCAGTTGTTTTTAAGGAGAACCGCCGTTGTTCCCTCAAACACTTCTATCCTTCTGTTTGACCCACTTGATGAGTATAGATTTCACAGTGGCCCCCCTTTCAGCTCTCAAACTATAAGAGGTTCAAAACGATACCAGCCCTTATAGACAAAGGATAACCTTGCTCTTTCAATGTATTGATTCTTTATTAACTAGGTGGCTTAATGCAATGAAATGAGGGATTTGAATGAGCCCCATTTGGGGTGCTTTGAATAAAAAGCTTGCTCTGTTTAGGAATGACTACAATGAACCCTTGAAGCGCTAAAGATGCAGGCAGTGCAAAGACTTGTAGGAATGTCCCAGTGCTTTGAAATAATGCCAGTAAAGGAGATGTTTTCATCTTTTATAAATTTTACATTTTTTTACAGGTTTCACTTCAGTTCACGTACAGATGAATGTGTGTTTTTTTTTTGTTTTTTTTTATTGTGTCCCTAAACCTCAGTTTGTCTGCCAGTCAAACTGCATTTCAAACTGAAAAAGTCCACAGTTGAGGAGCTATTGTGTTTTTACTGAAAATTTTAATAAAACATCACTTATTCATTTCTGTTTCCATTCCAAATGTTGACATTTTTAAATTTTCTTCCCTGTAAACACATGTAAGCTATGTGGCAGAGTCATATTTGTGAGTAAAAATGACTTCTATACATTCTACAAAACAGAAAAAAATACAACCACAGATGGAGTGTTTTTGTTCCTTTTTTTTCTTTGTTATTGTGTTTTTTTCTAGATTTTTTTTTTTTTTTTTTTTTTTGCTTTTTGTATCTCCAAGGTTGTCCCTCATGCACATTAGTCTCTATTGGATCTTAACAACTATCATATGGGTCACAAACAATTTATTTGACAATACAACCAACAAATTTTTCTCCAAAATGGTCTGTATAGATAATTTAAAATCAATATAAAAATAAACAATGAAGTTTGACTTCCCCTTTAAAAAAATGGACAGAGAGTCTTGACGGCATAACACAAAGTTTGAGGATACACATGAAATATATGCACATTGCATTTCATCAAATACAAAAAAGAAAACAAATGAAGGCAACAGTTCTTGGCTGAATTATCTGTGCTGCATCACTATATTAAGGGCATGACGATTAATACATACATAATGAAAAGCAATATACAAAATTTCAGAGATAAATACATTATTTATAATTGATATGTTACAAAATTTTCCTCAGTGAGCGCAAGTGTGTGTTTGAACAGAAATATGACAATGAACTACCATACCTCTACATTCTCAATGGGGTTTAAATTTTGTTTTTTAAATGTTGGTCTAAAAGAACATGAAAAAGACAGATGTATAAATATTTAGCACAAGTTTGGCAATATCACAATAGTCTACAATTTTTAACCACATATAAAACACATAAGGGAGTTGGAGCTAGAAGGGGGAGACTGCTCCTCATCAACAAGAAACAGACTTCACAGTAGCCTAGAATGCATTAATATACAGTGCTAGCAAAAAAGTTGAAAAACATGGCAAAACACACTTGCTTAAAAGGAAGCTCTAGACGTGGAAGTACATCATATTCATCAAGAGAGCAGTGTTTTGTACACGTCTGTGTGCTTGTTGAATTAAAGAGGATTTTTTTTTTCTTTTTTTTTTAACTTTTGAAGTTCTAGCTACAATAAATTACAAAATTTAAGTTAAAATGCAGGAATGAAACATGATACAACATTGCCCACCCGGTCCCACCCCCGTCTTCACTTGCTGCGGTTTTATGATCAATTTTCTACATTATATATTTCATATATTTTCCAGTTGTCTTGGCCCCTGTGTATTTTTGTCACACATAAAAATACAAAAAAGTCACATTATAAAGACACACAACTTTTTGTGAATCTATTAAAAGAGTGTTGAAACAGAAAAAAAGAAAACTATTTCTGAGGCAAACAAGTTTGTTGGCAAATGTACTGTACAACAGTGTTTGTCTTTTTTTTTTTTTTTTTACTTTACAACCAGATGATGAGTTCACAGAGTCTCTTCCAGTACTGAGTGTGTGGTTAATTAGATATGTCCGAGGGCGAACCCGACAGGTATACAAAATAAATCCTTCATCGTCCCGTGTCCTCTTCCAGGGGGGATTAAATGGGAAAAGAGGCAAAAAAAAAATGTTCTTCACAAAATCCCTTTTTTTGAAGGTGTTTAAAGTCATTGAAAATAATAAAAAAGAGCCATATTTTCCTGTTCGTCGTCAGTCTTTTAAAAACAAAACAAGTGATTGACTATACAATGCACCAGCAATTTGCTGTGTGCTGAGAAGGGGGTGTCCTGTCAAGTGGTAGTGTGTCGAATGGTGCTTGTGATGACAAAAGTGCATTTACATTGGTGGGACAACCAGGCCGGACATGGCTAAGGGGGGAAAAAGGAGACAGAAAACGGACGTTAGTTCTGAGTCTACAACAGACTTGGAAATATCATGAAAATTCATTGAAATTACAACTTAATGCATGCATGTGTGTATGTTTGTGCCAGTGCATGCTTGTGTCCAGCCATCTGACAGTGCACAGGTGCGTGAGTGAAAGCCTAATTGTGGTTGTTTGCGTATGAGCCTGTGAGAGTTTGCCGTGTCGGCCAGCCTGCTGCAGTACGTCCTCCTAACGGGAGAGCGGTTTGAAATCTTCCCTCCTGCTCTGACATTTCAGCCCCAGCACGCCAGTCCTGCTATGTGTGATATTTCTCCTGGCGTTGGAGTAATGGCAAACAGAGGCCCAGACTCCCAGGAGAGGCGGCCGTGGTGACAGCAAAGCAACAACACGGTCACTTCCCACAATGCCACAACGCTGCAGAAACTACACGCTCCTCAGACTAGCCTCAGATTCTCTCCTGTCACTTCCCTTTTCTCCTCTCATCTCTTCACCCTCGCCTCTCCGACTCTGAGCGGCACATTAGTCCCGCGTTTCCACGTCCTCCCAACTTGTGCCTTAGCGTCATTATCCGAGAGAGATTAGGCAAGATCAAAGGTAGCTTCCATTTTTTCACCACAACCATCTGCTAAGGATATCATTAGCAACTGTACCTCACCCTCAGAGTTTATATATTCAGTCTTTTCACACGTTTTAACAATTAGGCGACTAGTGAAGTGCTAGGATGATATATTATTATATTGCTCTGAGTATATTTGTAGAGTCATGGTTGGAATGCTTTTAAGTTTGCCAGCACAGATGATGGCAAGGCATTGCTCATTAATTTCTGCACAACATGTATTAATAAGTATGAACGTGTAGCAAGATGAACTTTAATTTCCCACTTCATTAAGCCCAATGTTATTAATCTTGGGGCACACACTACGGCTAAGCTTGTTTTCAAAGCAATCATGTTGGTCATGACACATGCACAAAACCTAATAAACATCATTACTAAAACAATTCTGGGAGGGTCTGTACCACCGACATCGGAGCAGATCATCTGTCTGAAAGGGCAACGAGAACGTGCGTCTGCACAGGCGCTGGCGGTCTCACACCTGCGTGCGTGCGTGTGTGCGTGCGGGCATGCTCTGTGTGCATTTGAATGTAAACTGAAAGGTGTAAATTGGCCTGTCAAAATGCATATATTGGTAATGATTAATCCCTCACCAAACCGGACAGAGGCCTGAGCAGCGGTATCTGACCAGTAGTCCGTAGGGAAGGGATGAGGGGGTGAGGGGGGCTCACCTTGCAGTCCGTTGCCGTTGGCGCTGGTGCAGGAAGGGGGTGGGGAGGCCTGGGGTCGGACCACAGGGGCGAAGGCGCTCTTTTGTTTAACTGCAGAGACGATAGGGCAGGGTGGGGAGAGGGTTTGGAAAAGGAGGGGAGGGCAAGAGTGAGAACGTGCGGTGAGTAGTGCTCAAGAGGGAGAGGGCAGTTAAGGCAAGGTGGGGATAGTATTACTGCCAGGGGAGCGCACGATCAGCACTCACAGGCCCCTACCATCAACATCGTGTCCGCGCAAACACACGTGGAATCTGCAGAAATGCACCTATTTTTTTTTTTCCTCACAACTCTGAGCCGCCTGCGCAACTGTTCGCCTGACTCCGCAGCCAAACAAGCCCTGGTGAATGAACGCCTGCACATTATCACCATCAATAATTCCACGAGCCCGCCAGAAGAGATTCGCCGAAGTGAAAGTGGGGAGCTTGAATGAAACCAGCAGCAGCTTAGTGCTACTAGTGGGGCGCGCTACTCACTTCCATATGGAGAGTTGGCAGAGGATCCGTTGAGGAACCCAGGGGAGCTTGGCACTCCCAGGTTCATGCCGGCGTTGCCGTAGCCATTCATGCTGTTGCTGACGGTGTTGTAGCTTGACTGCTGTGGGGTACTGCTGGAGATGTAGCCCCGAGGGGACACGCTGCTGGTGTTCCGGCTGTAGCCCACTGAATAAGAAGATGGAAGATGGTTCACATTCATTTATGTCCTTCTGTGGTATTTGTCAAACACATGGTGAAGAAAGTTTTTTTTTTTTTTACTTCTAAAAAGATTTATTTTTTTTCTTTTATTTCTTCAATGCTATTGCAGTCTGCTTTGAGAGGTTCTGGATTGTGGAGCCATTGCTGAAATCGCACCTTGGTCGTTCCCTTGTGACTCAGACACATTGACTGCTAGTTGGCTGCTGAAGGAGTTGACTCCCATCATGCCGTGGGAGGCTGTGTTAGCGAGAGAGGGGATCTGGTTGTGGTTGCGTGGAACACTGTACAGGGCCTCGGCGATGTCGGCTGCCCTCTTCAGTATGATCTCCTGAAAAACACAAAAGGAAAAAGTTTCAGCACTCCTTCCATGCAGGGTCATCAAAGAAGTATTACTTTTTTTTCTCATTTATCAACAGGAAAAGTAAGACTGTTGTGGGCAGACTCACCTGATTGTTGTGTGGCATTCCATACAGGGCTTCAACAAGATCAGCCGCCCTCTTCAGTAACACCTCCTATGGAAGAAATAATGGGAGAAAGGGTTTTAAACTCCAGTCTTTTTTTGATCCACTATAAAAACATTCCCAATGGTTTTTTAATTATGATTGGCATTTTTAACCAAAATCCAAAATAAATATCTTTTGTTTTCTAGGACTTGGCTGTGTCCGAATTCCTTCACTACTCACTAATTAGTGTGTTTGACATTTTTTAGTGCTACAATTTTGCCCTAGAAATTTCCCACAAGTCCTTGCGAAAAAACAGTGTGTATCAATGCTCTCTAGATTAGCAAAAATATACCATAATGCATTGTGGTCCAGCAATTTTTGCAGGAAAAAACGTGTTTAACCCTAGAGCACAGTAGCCAAGTGAGTAAAAGTATTTCCAATACATTGAATTCTTCTGACTGTCATGGGTCCCTGGGTAAAGTCATGCATGTCCCAGGAATGGGTGGACCAAAGACCAAAACTTCAGGATCATTATTTATTAATTTTTATTTTTCTCAAATTCCTAATTTTCTTTTTTTTAGGATCTTGCTATGCTTATATTTCCCATTTTCTCACATAAACCACAGTTTAAAATTAAAAAGAGCTACTATAATTTGCCATGTGATGTCATCATAATTTGAACTATTTTTTATGACAAATACTTTTAATTGGGTATATTATATATTTATATTATAAAATTACCCAGCAAAAGTGATGGTGTAACTTTTGATAGCAAAAGTTTTCTAAGGTTAAATGTAATTTTTTAATAAACAATCCACATTTTCATCACCAATACACAGTGGAGTCCTAAATAAACGTCACAAAATGCTCATATTGATTAGATTTTTCTTCGTGAAATAGGTAACGTCATATCCGATGTTTAAAAAAAAGAAAGAAAAGTAGTTTGGGGCACTAGATAGTCCCACACTATATAGTTTTTTTATTCGTTCGGGATTAAGGAGGGAATTTGGACATACCAATAGTTTATAAGCCTCCCACCCTCAACCTCTAAGTCACATGTTGAAGTCAAGGCCCGGGGAATTTTTTTATTGTTATTAATGGCCTGATGTTATCTTATTTCTTACATAAAATTTTGACAAAATATATTTCTATGAAGAATAAAATATTGAAAGTTATTTAAGGTTTAAGTTGATTTATTCTGAAATAATATTCCTGCCTGTTTTAATTTATAGTAATGTTAAAATGTTACTTTTTTAACAAATAAAAAAATTTAGCTTTGGTGTATTCAATTAATGTTTATCCTGTTTTTCCCGCAACCAAAGGCGTGTTTTGGATTTTGGCCCCCTGAGCGATAGAGCGGGACATCCTAAGGCCTACATTTGGGGTGGGACTGTAAACCTGTCCCCTTCCCTTCATCCCTCTATCTCTACCGCTAGCTTACACCACCTCACAATTCCAACTAACCGGTGCAACAAAAAAGGAAAGCAATGTTTGAGCCAACTAGCAGTACAGATTTGAACCAGAAGGTGGAAACAAGAAAAACAAAGACATACATGTTTCTATTTCTCTACAAGCAGAAGCATCATAAACCTCGTGGCTCGCCGTAGTAGCTTCTACATCACACTTACAAGCTTTTTCCAAATGTATTTTTTTTGTCTGCTTCTGATTCACAATGACTTGAACAAAGAAATATTCAAAAACACAATTTTAAGCCTAATTTCCTTCATATATGTCCTCGATAATGAGAAAAATGCCACAAGAACATCCTAAAAACACCAAAAAGCTTATTTTCATCAGAGTGGGCCTTTAAGAACCTCATGCAGACACGGTTTAATAATTATAACAAGCTATATCCCCAGCGTCATCCTCCAGCAGGGTGGCAGAGCACTTTGGAAAAGTTGACATAAATAAAAGCCACCTTGATTTAAGTGGCGTTGGAGCTAGGTTTTGTGCGCCACCATTTTGCTCCTTCCAACCATGCAGAGCAGTGAATAATGTTCCCTATCTTAATTAAACTGGCATAGCCCTTTAAAAACAACACCTCACCCATGATTCTGAGCTTCACGTTTGCTCTGAAGTTCAATGCCGAGTCCCCTCTCTTCAGAACAATAAAGTGAATTAGCTCTGGGTTAATCTAGTTCTGTTGTAATGACATTAAGGAATTTTTCAATTAACCTCTTTGACTGGCTGTTGCAAAGGACTACACAAATGACTTCCCATCCAGCAGGAGCTGGGTGCTTGTGCCTTGGGGACACGGATGCTCGGGATGTGGTCTTATCCATGTCTGCATGCTTGCCCCCGCTTGACAATGCGGATTAACTGTGTTGCTTTGGCTCTTAACGCTGAAAATGAGTTGGCCCCGGATCCCGTTTCCCCCACTCTGTTTTAGGCTTTCAGCTAGGTGGGGTTTGGCCCGTTTGTGTGTCTTTATCTGCTCTTTGAATGCAGCACTTACAATTAAATCCCTCTCAAGAAACCAGACTGCTCTCTTTGTTTTCTATAATACAGAAGGCCCCTCTATGGAAACCCTCTCCTCCTCTTATAGTGCGTTTAATCTGACAAAGGCAAGTTGCAGACATGGCTGTGTTTTTTCGAACGCTCTCTTGTTGTCACCTGCTGTAGAGCAGAGATTTGTCGACTGTGCTGTTAGAGCCCTGGTTAAAAGCAATGCAAATCTGTCACCAGAAACATCTCAGATGGTGCTTGTTTTCTTCCCACATTCGCCGTGTTTTCTTTTGCAGGCCCCGGTAATTTGTCTGAAGTGTTCCATCACTTGGCAATGGCAGAGCGGGATTAAGACGGCAGCTGCCGTAAATGAATGTAAACACAGCCTTCGCGCCTTCAAACAGCGGCCTCCAAGACTTGGCCTGCTTTTCCGAGGCGCGGCGTATGTGGTGTGTATTGAGGGTGTGCGCGGGTTCCCCCCTTTCATCCCGAGGAGCATATCCTGCACCGTCCTTGATTTATCAAGATGAATCACTGTAGAAGCCACTTGCAGCGAACGCCGTGCTCTCTTATAGAAACATATCGCTTAATCCACCCCAAGTTACCGGATGGGTGGCTCTTAGAATGGGCATTTACCTCTGAAATTGGTGTGTATGCTCAACGTTGCATGCATCTAGTTTGCATACAAATAAAGAATTATGGTTGTCGTGGAGCAGGTAGACTAAATGAGAGGACCAGCTGTCTTGATGTGTTCTCATCAGGCAGAACAGATTTCTCTCTCTCTTGCTGAGTGAGATAAAGTGGTTTTCTTTCTTTTTGTCTGCAGTTAATAATTACCAATAATCTATTCTATCATATTTCAAGATCTCCTACATGGCTCTCAATTTTAAACAACAATTAAAGCAATTAAGACTGTCACGTTTGCGAGCCATGTTTCATTCTCTGTAAAACATCCTCTCCCTCCTTGTCCATATGGTACTTTGCAGCAGTGACATAAGGACAGCTTGGAAAAAAGGAGGAGAGGAAGCGATATTGCCTCTCATCCTTAATCTGTCGTTTACCGCGTGGTGTCTTAACTAACCAAGCTGACTCGCAGGGCTATGCTTAAGTGGCAACCTAGTCATATCCGAGGATGATGAGAAGTGCTGCACCCAATCAAGGAAGAAGTTTGTTTTCTTCTGACGAGACGCTTTCATGCGCATCAGCTCACGCTGTGAATACGATTAGCGCGGAATAGTGTTCTGAGGGCATTTCCATGTAAATCTCAATACTGCTCCAGCATAAGTGTAATTGGCTTTCTTGTCATGGAGACATATCAGAACACACCATGTTAAATTGAAACAATTAAAGGCTTCGAATGATTTCTGTTGTTCTGTGACAAATGCGTGACTGATTCCCACTATTGTTCGCGACGCTCCGCGCAAAGATCTGCCGCTCCACATCTGTTTGAGCGAAGCTGCTGGAATGACAGATGACCCGAGATTTAAAAGCTGCTTCATGTTATTGCCGAGCGAGAGAGAGAGAGGGAGAGAAAAAAAAAAAAAACATGAGGGGAAGTCAAAACAAATGATGTGTTATAAAAGAAATCCAAGAATGAGGATTTGTGGCCCAAATGTGATTCTTCAAGCACTAGATTAACACGGATGTTGTATTTATATTATCACAGTTAATAAAAGGGGGCCTAGGTTATGTAGCTTGGAGTGCTAATGCCATTATAAAACTGTAAGGCAATTACTCTGTTAGCTCTAGCCTGAGGTAATGAATGCATTTAGAAGCATAGGGCCATTAGATGAAGGTACTTCAAAGAGCACAGGAAGAGAGATTCATTTAAATACATGGGTAATTGCTTGACATGAACACATTTGTAATATTTTCTCCTTGTGGATTACACAAAGAATTGGAAAAGAATGGGTTCAGGCTCATTTTAGGGGGAAAGAAAAGAATCCAAAGCAATCAGCTTAATAATAAAACAATATTGAGTTTCCACTTTTAATTTCATAATGAATCTAATTTGTTACAGAAGAGAGAAATTGAGTGTGATATAATGTGATATCCAGTCTATTTGTCCATTACTGCCAGAGGGCACAAAATGGTATTATAAATTGTCTTTTTTATATTATGAATAGAAAATTGTTTTATAACAAGATCTTAAAAAGGAGGGTGAATTCCAAAGTCTCTCTTCACTTAACGCAATGCCCGCAAACCAATCTCCTTTCTCATCACTTGACTGCTCACACTTATTACTTTCATATTCACCCTGGACTTTGCATTGAATTTTTATATCTCCACTCCTCCCACAGGGTCAGACTGTCATCCGCGATGTTGTCTTAGAATTACGAGGTAAACTTCAATCAGAGGCAGCTTCCCCCCTTTTTTTTTCTCTGTGTAGCAACAATATTAGCGTGCATCCCTTGCTATCCATGAGCACTCCCATATTGGCTTTCTGTCTCCTTACAATTACCACGTGTCTTACTGGTCCCAGGGAGAAGGCTGGTGGAAATCAATAGCGCAGTAATATTATCAACTGGAGGGTGAAGTCATGGGAGGGAGGGTGGGTAGAGGCGGTGAGTGGGCCTGGTGTCGATTTGCCTTTCTGCTAATGCACACCGCGCGTCCTCCAGCTTTATCTTCTTTTTATAGAGTCTCCCCAGCTCACCTGCACCCTGTAATGGCTGTTCTTTGTATGCCGTTTCTGTTCTCATTCCAAATGTGCGTTCCGGCCTCAGCTCGCCGCGGGCTGTTTTATTGGGAATGTGCTTTTGACCCCGAGAGCTGACCCTCAGATGGCAAGCTTAACAATGACGAATCACTTGGTGGGATCATTTACATGCCCCCTGAACCCCATATTTGGGTCCATTAGAGAGCAAATCAAATATTTATGTTGTTTATTGGAAGTGCAGGGTTTCATCTCACTCTGTGATTGTTTCATGCAAAGGCTGGGAGACCGTGCTATATTAAGTATACGCTCAGCCAGGAAACTAATCTTGGGCTCAGTGTCAAAATCTGTCTCACAACCAATATCACTTTCTCTTCAAGGAAAGACATTAGGTTATTCTGTAATAAAACTGTGTTAAGACCGAGTCTTTCATGTTGTGAGGACTGTATAAAAACCAAAACACCATAGTTCTGTTGACTGCCGGTGCCTGCAGAGATAGGGCAACACCTGAAATTAGAGTAACATTTCATGTCTTGGTGTAGGTTCTAGTCTCCACGGGGACCGGGTCTAATTGAAACACTTCATATACTCAACCAGGGACAGACTGTGATGTTCCATTTGTTCACACTGCCTTGGTCAAACATCTACAGCTACCACACGGTCGGTTCTTTATTAAATTGGCTGTTGGACATTATTGATATTGCTGTGTTGCATGCTGGGATTTAATAGATAAGGTCTTTAAAGGGTTTACAGTATTATTAAAACTCTGAGGTGGTCTCCACTTTACTACCTGCTGAGGGGGTTTGCACAGACTAATCAGTCATATTATTACACTTGACACATCTAGAGCGTCAGTCATCAAAATGGTTACTGGCAGGGTGGCAATTAGTGAAAACACAGATAGATTTTATCAATAGGAAATGGATGGAGAGAGAGAGGATCAAAGTAAAACAAAAGAATCAAAGAGATTACACCTTCAGCGCTTAGATCTTTCAATATGGCCGCCTTTTTTTATGTGCCACGCAAGCGAGGCTAAAAAACCAACGCGGTTTCCAACTCCTTCACTGGAGTTCAAAAGAAAACAATAAGAAAGCCAAAGTATAATAGCATGCAGTCTTTGTCTATTAGCTGCAGTAAGACTAGGGGGTTTACGGCACAGGGTTCTGTAAACAAAAGATTAAACCGAATCGAGCCGCAGAAAATGAAAGGAAAACATGAGTGGGGTAATGAGGGTGCAGGCGTCGTTTTCTGACCAGATTACCATCTCCACAGACTACTGGAGAGGAAAACGCCTGATTGAGCTATTTTACCACACAGAGCGTTTACGCCTCTCTCCACATACAAAAACCAATACCATTACCATGCTGGTTAGTGGGTAAGCCACATATGTGAGGCAAAGCTGTTAGTGCTTAGGCGCACAGGGCTCCACGTTGATGCTAATGTTTTGTTTATTTGTCACAGAATATTAAGACGTTAAAAGCCAGGCAGCTGTGAATCATTTCTACTCGAAGTTTGTCTGCACAAGAACTGTACTGACCTTTGGTAACCTCTCGGGGTCGCCGGGGTGTCTGGGGATGACCTTCTGCAGCCTCTGGAAACCATAGTCAATGGTTGGCTCATTCAGGGCTAAGAGAGAGGGAGACAAGAGAAAAAGATTAGACCTTTTTTTGGACTAATTTATCCGGAGATGGTAATTGGAGGAACTAATTGAGAAATCTGTTAGAGTTTACTTTACAAAAGTCATTTCAGAATCCCTAATTTCCAAGAAATCTCAGGGGTGATACCATGTTTCATGAAACGTCATTGGCTTTGAAGGGAGGGAAAGAGTGATAGGAAATGACACAGGTTCCTGTGACACTTGTGTCACCAAGTGCTATTCCATTAACAGCCATGATGACCTACATCCATCGGAGGATCCTTCAGAAGGGACCCTCCCCCTTTTTATCTGCTTGAGAATATTGACTACAGCAAACTACATAGCAGGGGTCTTTTAATCTAACAGAGCTTTAATAATCTGTGAAAGGCTGTCCACACATTGATCTAGTGTAAGTTGCTGTCATTTCACCCTTCTGCGCCAACTGTACTGCAACACTGGGCCTGTGAAATACGGCAGCAGATCCCATAGAGCCATTAATCTCTCCCACCCCTCAAATAGTAATCTGGGGCATGAGGCATATTGGGCGATGAATCAGAGGCACAAAGTAAATGAATCATAACCCAGACTTTGGTGAGAGCAGGGCGTTTTATGTCTGATAGTCCTAATGGGTAATTGAAGGTTTCCTTACAGCTCCGCCTGATTCTAAACAATCATGTGCGCACTCGTAGGGCGGGCAGGGAGGAGAAGGAGGGGAGGAGGAGAGCTGTGTAAAAAGGGGAAGGAACGACTTAATAGAGAACATCACTTCTCAATGTAGATATCATTTTCAGGAGAGTAACTCCGCCGAGCAAGGCGCTTCATAAATCAATGGCTTTCTATGGAGACTAATAAGAGCTGCCTGCCTCTATTCATTGTTCAGCCTGTAATTTGGCCCATCACTCATTACTCAGCATGTAATTTCGGCATTAACACCGCACAGCTCGCTGAACCTGCTGAACAACAGAAAATGTGAACGCAAACGTGCGCGACTCCCCCACCCACACACACACACACACAGAGGGCCACTGAGGCAAAAGCCAGGCAGTCCCAAAAGGAAAATAGTTTGTGTTTTTTTTTTTTTTTTTATACTTTCTTTTGTTACAACTCATTTTAATACAAATGCATTTATCAAGCACAACTTCCACAGGGTAACGTCCCTCACCTACACGCTCGTGCACTTGAACACACGCGCCACTTGTGGCAAAACCAGTAATTGCTAGCTCGACCGTGATCAAATGGAGCAATTATGTGTTCGAGCATGGACAATGCAGGGTGCTAATCGATAGCAGAGATCCAGCTCACAAATGCAACCTCACCGAGCAGACAAGTGTGTAAACCTCACAGCGAGATACACTGCTGGAAATCTGATTTGACAAGTCATCATATGTCCTGGAACAACAAAGGTCTGCGTCGGAATGTGGGCGAAAGCCATCCTCTTCTTAATAAAGGATTGATCCGCTGTATTGATCATACATGACAAGGCAGTAGCGAGAAATTTGCCCCCTTTTCTTTCCGTGTTCCCACTCCCCTTCTTATCTATTCACTTGGCCAATCGCACACGTGCGTACGCGCGGCGGTGTGTTTGAGAGCGCACGTGCCCAGCTGGAGGCGTGTATGTGTACGGCAGCCCTGCCAGACCCCACTGCTCAGTGTGATGTAAATTGTGTATGTGTAAAAAGCACTCCATAATCAGGCCATCCATCATCAGAGGCTGTCAGTGGGCTCTCTCAGGGTGATACATCACGCTCTCCTGTCCTTTGCCTCAGCTGGGGCCTACACAACCCGCCAGGCATGCTGGGAACACAGGCGGACAGACGTACTGTACGCGACGAGACATAGGTTGGAAAAGGTGCGCTGTTTGACATGCCGTTCCAATGATAGTGATGCCCTGCTGCAGACGGAGACCCCAGAAAAATGATGAATGTGACTTTGAGAGCTTGGCACGCTTAAATTGAGTTCTATAAAAAGTTTAGACACAGCACTGATAACTAGGAATGACAATCTGCCAATAACAACAGAATTTATATCTCACTTTGCTTGGAGTTTAAAGCATGTGCAGTTTCAGGCATGATCCCCACATGTCGACATGTCGCTATCTCATCTATCATGGAGATGATCTTTGTAACAACCCCAACGTAATGAAATTGGTGACACAGACCGCCATCTGCTATTGATTTCATGCAAATGCTTTTGACGGCTGATGGAGACTTGCATTAGTGCTAAACGGTGCTGTCAGTTGATGAGTTGACAGTTTTGTAGTCATAGCATGTACACTGGTGCAGACAGACACAGACAATGTCAATAATCCTGTAAGAGCCGCTGATGATATATACTGAGCACTTATACTCAATCTAGACAATAAATGTGCAGTTGGTGCACCGCTCTGGACGGTTTTTTTCTTTTTCTTGTGGGCAAAGATTCTCTTTCATCTGCTGAGCTTTTACAAAAATCTTTGGGATTACCAATACTTTTTTAGCAAGTCAAAGCCCACTTTTACTCCCCCCTGTCCTCTTTAATCCTCGCCACATCGTTTCACTTCAACTTCTCATTTGAAAACTTTATTTTTAAGGAGGAGAGACTCTGGATTTAACCACGAATGCCAGATTGGTTTAGTTTAGCCCTCCTAAAACAGTACGGTGGTGGGAGGGCAGCTTAGAGAACTGTGCCCCCCCCCCTCCCGCCATTGCTCCCCGTCCTCTACAGAAGGAAACAAGAGAATCCTCCAAATATATCCCATAAATCCTGCACGGGGTGGGGAGTCTAGCTGAGGAAAGGAAGGACAGATAGAACCAGGGGAGGTATGATGGGGTGGGGGGGTTGGGGGGTGGATGCGATGGTGGTGGGGCGGAGGAGGGGGGGGGGGGGGGGGGGGTCACCGGCACGTTCCAGTCACGCCCGCTTCCCGGCCCGCGGCCCCGGCCCGCGGCCAATCAATACCACTTTCCTGTTTTAGAGGCGGGTAATTATGAGGTGGAGAGATTGTGTGACCCTTCACCCCTGCTGCATTACTCGCCTGATATTAAGATAAATTGCCTGATTTTGGGTAAACATATGCTGCAATTCAAACTGTCAGCACTGGTTTGCTCAGGGATAATTTGTATTGATCTCCTGGCTTCTTCCCCATTTTGCTTACTGACCTCATGGATAATTAGAGAAAAAGAGACACGGGGAGGTAAGGCAGGGCTTGCATTTGAATACTTTGCAGGAGAGATGAAGAGCACATGGGGAGTGTGGTGGTGGTGTGGGGGGGTGGGACATTAAACACTAATAGAATTTTCATTTTCTTTCATTTTCCGCTCAGATTTAGACAGGTTAGCTGTTTTGTCCAATTATATCGCTTATATCGTTTTCCGTGTCGTGTCAGAGATGCTCCGCTGTTTAATTTGTGAGATGATGTAAATTTTCTAAACACAATATGACAGCAAATATGTTTGAAATGAAACAGCTGATAACTCACAGGAAGAGGGCTTCTCGCTCAGATCTCAGCGCTTAAACCAACGGAACGACGCCGGTATCTAAAAATGAATGACTTGATGAAACAGTGAATTATTGCCACGTCTTAGGAAAATTAAGATGATAAGTGGCGAAAGCTTGAGCCTGCCGAAGAGCGCACCTCTTCTTCATAAAAATTTAGAAGAACATATTTATGAATTTTTCAGTAATTCTCCCCTGAGAGTCGGCGATCGTGTTTCAGAATATGAAAGAATGGAATGCGTGGCTGGGTGCAGCTGGGAGTTGAATTCCAGGAGTCACCGCTTCCCAATCGTGTTTTGATCTTTTTTTCCTCACTTATTTTGCCGCCTCACTCATGCCACTTTACTTAAGCATGCAGAGTGGATGGACATGGCACCTGAACGTGGTCCGCTGCTCCTTCTCCATGTTCTCTAGAAATAGGACATGAGTAACTGCTCTACAGGAACGGTGTAACATGGCCGGCGCTGGCAGCCAGAAGTGCTTACATGGCAATACGGGGCTGTGTGCCCTCAGTCTATACGAGAGTGGATTGAACACGTGTATTGACTTACAGTATCAGGGTATAAACATAGGGAAATGTTTGAGCAAAGCAGTAAATTCAAGGGAAATTGTTCCTTGTTAAGTCTGCGAGGCTGAATGGAGGCTCGCAAGAGTACTAGCATTCCTGCCAGCCATTACAGCTTATTACGATAACTCTATCTTTCCAGGAGATAAAAACCTAGCCTTGTTGCCATTTGCCAGCTATTACTTTCGCTAATTATACTTAACTGCTCCGAGCTTATCTCCACTCCTCCTACACCATTGAGCAGTTATTTTTTTCTTTCCCCTTAACACAAATTAGAGGTGGAGTGGGAGTTGGAAAGGGGGGAGACAGATAAACAGTACAGGCAGAAGTTCATTCAAATGTTATTGCAATTGTGACTTGTCTAAGTGAAGCCTTCTAAGCACCTGCAGTCTGTTAGCTGGATGCACTTCACACACACACAAAAAAAAAAAAAAAAAAATTGACCTCTTCTCTGTTGATGTTCAACAGTCCACATGAGGCTATTGGAGGTGAAACACTGAATTATTTCTGTGTTTCTGCAAAGGGGTTAAGATGCCTATACAGACGCTGAAGTTAAAGAAGGCAGAATTCATGCTACAGTTCCGCAGAACAGACACGGTCCATGTTTTATTGAGAAAATAAGAAAATAAGCATGCAGGAGTGGGAAACATCTAAGAAATCCACCAAAAAACCAAACCAAATTGGAGTTTTCACAGCAAACCCACGCAAAGCAAACCTCATCTGTTTTACCACTGACCATATCATCTCCATCCAGCCAGTTATCACTCAGTGATTCCATCTCCAGCAGCTTCGAGATGAACAGGAAATTAAAATTTCAAAGATCTGCAGTTAAGATAAATCAATGGAGACAGATCAATGTTCATTGAAATTTCATGAACTTTGAGCCAATACAGATGAAAAAAGCTCGACAGTTACAGTCTCCAGCAGATATTGCTCCTGCAACAGATAAAATGTAATTAACACGGTTAAAGTGGAGCAATGTTACAGATTGGACATCCATAATTCCAGGCTTTCTTCTCATCAGTTGGACTATTAGAAAGCACCAAAGACACCTGTTCAATCCTCTCAGATGTCATCCAAAGTGTGTGTGCCACTTCTCTAAGGACGCTGGCGGACTTTCACACATTACTGGTCCAAAGAAATCAAATGGGTTCCCTTCACAGCTGATTGCAAGCGCAAATTAATATTGTAAAATGAAGATCAATACATGGACGGGGCACAGATCGATGACGGCTAAATTACGGCCGCATTTTCCCCCTCATTCAAGATGAGTTGTGTTTTCCTCTCAAAGTCAATACCGCGCTGCCTCCCTCATTCATTTCTCAATAAACTTGCCGATGAATTTCAATCAAAACGCAGACGTGGACGAGGGGGGTTGGGGGGGTTCTTTTAAAGCCCGTTGGGTGTGGATGGCGCTAAAAATGGGGCAAGAAGAGGAGGAGGAGGAGGAGGAGGAGGAGACGAAGGATCCTCGTCTATCAAGAGCCCTCCCTCTCTCCCTCCTTCCTTCTCGCCTCCTCTGTCTGTCTTTTCTGTGGCGGAGAAGTGATGCTGTGACTTAGTGAGGACAATCCATTTTAACAGCCATTCCAAAACAGACCCTCTAACGAAACAAAAGTGGGTCCAATTAAAATTAAATCAATGAATACCATCCTTGTGGGAAGAAGGGGGGAAAAAAAACACACATCCGTAGTTTCATTTTTCTTTTAAGAGATTACCACAATACATTTTAGTGATGGGGGGGGAGAAAATACATGCTCAACTGCAAGTACTTATTTCAATCAATTTCCTGGAGCTGGATTTCACAGGTCACTTGCTGATAACACGCTGTGGAATAATGCCACAGTGCGCTTCTCAAAGCCTACCTGACAAGCTGCTTGACAGTGGGGGAGTTCGAGCACGTGTCACGTCAGCCCTTTAATTGGACACGAGGACCTTCCTTGGTGGAACCTTGTCGCGATGAGCACAAGCTCACAAGGCCTTCAAGCCAGGCCCATCTAACTTGGCAACGAATGTCGGCTCCACTCCTGCGGAGCCGCTGCTAAATACCAGCGCAGTAATGAGACAGGCAGGTATGGGGACATGGCTGGTGGATAACATGCTTTGACACATGCTAAAACTGTTGTTCCAACTGGTTACAACCCACTCGACTGTGGTGATGACATTTATAAATGTCCGTGTCATCCTTCCCATTAGCCGCACTTCATACTGTGAGGGGAGTTTTCTTCTCTTTTTTTAAAAAAAAAAAAAAAAAAAAAAACGCTGGATGGAGAAAGTTTAAAGTCCAAAAGTGCCGTCTGGTGTGTGATTTCAAGCCCTCCTCAGAAGCCGATCTGTTTACATACCTCCTTGAAGGCCCTTTGATTATACCATATCTCTGCCGCAGGCCACACCCCAGCGCAGACCCGCAACCGGCCAAGTACCAAACCCAGCCCTGCCGGACAGGAAATGAAAAGGAAGCTCCCCATCTGATCAGCTTGTAAGTCTGAGACTTCAAAGTGACGACAGGGCGGAGAGGAAACGCGAGGACAGGCCCAATTCACTCGCCGGACAGCACAGCCCCCTATCTGATGTGCTCTGATAAAGACGTCTGTAGTTGTTTATTTCATTTTTGGAGGAAGAGGCGGGTCCACTCAATTTTTGATATATATTCCCTCCTAGAATAGCCTCAAAAATTGGGTTATTTTTCGTATTTATTCAAGATTTCACATTATGAAGTCTGCATGACGAAACCTCACTTTTGCCCCAATGTCTTCCTTTTCCATCCCTTACAGGGTTGACACTCTTGATCTCCACTTGTATTGAGTGAAGCACACATGACCCCTTTGTCCTTATGTTGATGAATGGCTGCCTCATACCCATTTTGTCAGATTTTGGTGCAGTGGAGTCGATAGCGTCACCTTGACGGGGGAAACTTTGTGATCCATCAGCCCTCAAGGCTGTCTGCCCCGCAAGTAAGGCCTGGCGAAAGCACCTTCTCTGTATGGGGGCATTCGCTTTATCCAAAATCCTTCAGCCAGTGCGCTGCAGAGTCGGAAGGTCGCACGCTCTTATTACTGCCACTTTACAGTTAGGTAAAAAAAAAAAAAAAAAAAAAAGAATGAAAAAACACTTGACTTGTACTAATAGCTGAAAAGCCATGCTGGTCACCAAAGGTCTGAAGACGAAGCACCCTGTCAGTGCCCAGCTTGGGAAATTAGCAAATAATGTTCCCTTCCCCCTGACAAATGTGTGACAGCTCGCCTTCGCCAATCATTCTCTCCTAACGTTATGATGCATGTCCTGGATCCCCACTGGAGGATACAGGCGAAGTTTACTGACCCTCAATTTACCCATGACAAATGGGGTACTGGTAAATGTGCGTTTTCTGGGGCGCGGAAGGGGTTCATTTTAAGCAATCGTGGTTATGTGGATGTCACTGATTAGGATAAATAGTGGCTGAGTGTGTTAGGACTGCTTGCAGAACCATATTACCAGGGGCCTGCATCGTTGCCCCCGGAGGAGAGCTCTCATGGAAACTTGGCCATGATCGAAAAGCAAAAGCTCTGATGCAATTAGGAGCTTAAATTGGATAAATTGTACGGTCAAGTTTTTATTTATGATTTACTCTTTCATACAGTGCTGTAAGCGTGCAGTAACAAGATTAGGAGGAGTTAAATAAGTCTGAAAATGTGGACTTTTTTCTAAAGAGATATTTGATTAAACCGACTCGTGCTGATTTCCCGTGCTTAATAAAGCGCAAAGTTTTATAAATTATCGACTCAGGTGCATCCACGGCTCCCTCCTTTTGATTTTCCACAGCCTTGCTGACAGCTGGTTCTACCACTGTAGGCCTGACCAATAGTAAACCAATACATGGATTAGGTAGAGGACAAGCATGCTCAGTCCGACACAATGTCCTTTTAGAAGGTAAAACGGTTTAGACCAAAATAGTAAAAACAGCCAACATGCAGAACATTTCAGCTGTGGCTGACTAAAGTTTTATGGTTTCCCTGTTTTACTCATTAGTGTTTTTTACGTCAGGATTATTTGACATTCTTTACAGGGTATTTTTTTTTAAACATGGATTGTGAGTTTTGGAGTGGATCCAAGGTGCAACCTGAGTAAAGACACATCCCCCTGTCGTTCAAGTGGTCTGCCTTGTGTTGGACTTTTGCAATTTGTGATAATTTGAGGAAAGTCTGATGAAAAAAACGCTCTCTTCTTTCAGACCAAATCATGCCTGAAATCATTTGCTTTAATAACCAGACTTTTTTTTTAATTTACCACTGAATTACAAGACTTCCTTTTTTTATTTCCAGTGCATGCATTGCTATTTCAACCCTATTTCTGCATGCAGGGTCATTTGTTCAAGTGCTGTAATACAAAAAGAGAAAGCTATTGAGTGGAATGAGCTGTTTTACTTTTAAATCCACTCTCATGCACTCAGTTCACATTTTAATGTCTGATAGAAGTAGCTAACATCCTCTCACCTGGCTATTACCGTCCATATGGAGCCAGGGAGAGCTAATTCCGGCGTTTGCATTCTGCCGTTTAACCGTTTCATTCTCTCAAGCGTCACCCCTCCTACAATCAGGGTGAGCTACACAGGGAATAGCAGAGTGGAGGAGCCGGACCTGTCTATTGGTGACTTTCTCTTTTAATTCACCGCACTAATCAATTGTACCACCGTTGCCTCCAGGGGTAATTGTATCTTTATACTAAATGGAAGTGAGAAGTAACCAGGGAAGACGGAAAGGAAGAATGGGGGAGAAAAATCAACAAAGATAGAGAGAAAGGGACATGTTTCCCCAGTAAAACCTGATGGTAATCATCCCAATCCGCTTAGCCTCTGTGACTAATGGGGTCTGTTCTTAAGGGACCTGGCACTTTCACTGGGGTGCTATAGAAGCCATTAATGTCTTAACTTATACACCTTCTCGGAGCTGTGCAGTAACAAATGTACACGCGCGCTCTTTTGCACTTTCTCCCCTCACAGACACACACACGCAGCGACACAGCCACACCACACTCCTGTTTCATTATCCCAATGCCTCGTTGGCCTCTGCTCCGCTCCTGCTAGGGAGGTTAAATGCAGGAGAGCTGGGCCAGACTGCATGGTTGGAGGAGAAGGGGACGGATGACTGGGGGTGGTAGAGCAAGAGGTTTTGGGAGTTGGGTGGGAAGGTGGGGGGGGTCTTGATGAGAAACAGCTGCCTCATGATGGAGGGGTCTGGATGGGGATTTTTGGCCTTGCTGTGCTCAAGGCCAGGGCTGCGCCGGAGGCCTGGGTATGCTGGGGATGCGGGGAAAATGGGGAGGGGGCCCCATTTCATTCTGCCCATCAGAGTTGGAACAGACAGAGGCTTCCAGGTCAGACAGGCTTTGACCTTCGTAACCTCTGTCGACTCGCCACTGATGACAGATAAGACCACCACTTCCTTCTGTTAGCCAAGATAATCAGATCTTTTTCTCAGGGTGTCACACACACTCTCCCCTTCTTTCTTGCATTTCTTTTGCACACTTATGAGAATATCTTAACACCCATCCAGACAACTTATTGTAGTTTCTGTCCTAATGACTCCAGAATATGACTTATAACTAGGCCTGGGTTAAAAAAAATCAATCTAAGCTCATTAGATCAATAATCGATCCATAAAAGTAGAGAGCGATCTAACGCATGAAGCTAAAGTCCGCTAGCTTAAAGCTAACGTATGAGATTTCCCAGAGGACGGCTAAAGCTAACGCTTGGTCGACCTAAACATACATTGCTGACTAAATTAACATCTTTATACACTCAGAGGCATGAATTTTCTAAACTCTTTTAAGGAAACATTTTTTAAAGTAACCATTTGTAGTCTAGAGCAGCGGCCCGCGGGCCGGATCAAGCCTAAACAATATCAGAGACCCATGGTTTTTATAAATATTTTCACATATCTTTTTTTTTATTTTGAAATGTTTTAGGATTGTTTTTTTCTGTGAAGATTACAGACGGGGATTATTAAGATTTGGTTATGTGGAAAACTCTGGAACAACATAGTTTGTTTACAATTATGCCCACCCTGTGATTGTAACACTTTTTCTTCTCTTGTGTGAGGCTGGGGTCTGTTTGTAGGCTAATAAAAGAAGTGTAACAATCGCAGAATTAGACTAAAGCACGTTTCAAAGTCAAGGCTGGTCCTCCGGGTAATTATATTCGGCCCTCCAGATCATTTTATTTTATTGTTATTAATGGCCTGATGTTATCTTGCGCTTATTTTGAACTGGTATAATTTTGACACAATACATTTTTGTGTAAGGTTTACATTGATTTATTTTGGAATAATATTCCTGCCTTTTGAATATTCTTAATTATGTTAAAAAGTTACGGTTTTAAAGTTTTTAAAATTGGGATTCTGATTGGTTTTTGGCCTATTATGGCATTTACTAAGATTTGAGTTTAGGGAATTTAGCAGTAGCTAATATTTCAGCTACATGCTAGCTGTTTTGGCTAATTTAGGCTTTTTTTTGTTTTTTCAGCTACATTTTAGCTTGCTATCAGCTTCAGCGTTTTCAGCCATCAATTTCAGCCTCTTCAGCAATCAGCACTAGCATCTTCAGTAGCCAAATTCAGCTTACAGCATTCACACTAGCATTATCCCAGATAATGATATATATCTAATTCATCACTATGTTAAAAAGTTATGGTTTTTAAAATAAAAAAAAATTGTTTTAGAGTGTTCAATAAATGTTTATCCTGTTCGGCCCACGACCTAAAGTGTATTTTGGATTTTTGCCCCCTGTGCGATTGAGTTTGACACCCCTGGTCTAAAGTAAACTTAGACATTTAAAGTTTTCCAGAAACCCACGCATAAGCAGAAAGGAACAAAGACTGCAGAAGACTGGAATAAAAAGTCACATTCTATGCGGGTCTCGATCACGTGGTCAGACGGAGAAAAAAATAAAAAATCATTCATCTCTGATAGTGTTCAGGAGGCCGGACCAAATCAGGCCCGTGGGCCGCAGATTGGGGACCCCTCATCTAGAGCACCATTTTTTGCTCATACTTTCTTCTTCTTCTGGAATAAGGTGTACTGCTATAGAACAATAGCCACCTAGTGGCCAAATTGATCCAGGAGAGGCAGAACAATTGTTGGAGCTTCTCTGTTTGAGAATCCATGTAACACTGTATGCTATTAACAATCTCATTATAATTTCACTAATCCATTTTACAGTATGTAAACTGTATCAGATTGATATGAATATCTTCAAAACTTTTAAATGTATCTAAAAATATCTAAATGTGTAAAATCAAAATTGAATTGAATCAAGTTGAAAATATCAGAAGAATTGAAAAAAAAAATCAGAATTTAATTGATCTATGCCAGGGATGTCAAACTCAATCGCAAACAGGGCCAAAATCCACAACACACCTTAAGTCCTGGGCCGAACAGGACAAACTTCTATTGAACCCACTAAAACTATATTTTTAAAACTTTAAAAATGTAACTTTTTAACATAACTATGAATAATAAAAAGGCAGGAATATTATTCCAGAATAATTCAATTCAAACTTTCAATATTTCTCTCTCCATAAAAATGTTTTTTTTTTTCAAAATTATACAAGTTAGAAATAAATGCAAGATAACATGCATGGGGCCATTAATAACAATAAAATAAAAGGATGTGGAGAGCTGAATATAATTACTCGGTGGGCCTGATTCGGCCTCCAGGACTTGACTTTGACACGTGATCTTGACTCTAGTGAATCGAATCGATTTGATTCTGTAAATTATCGGCGATAAAATAAGATTAAACTATGTAAAATCACAAAACATTTAGGATAACATCCAAATTTAAAGCAAATCTGGTCAAATGTATTATAGGTGCCCCAAACTCAGAGCTGATGGCTTCATCCAGGTGAGAATTATGGTTGAAGTCTGCAGAAAAGTTTAAAGGAGAGGCATTCTTTCACTCACCAGTATAGACAAATCTCCCAGGGGCACCTTTGCAGAACTGCTTGGACTTGTAGGACAGCGTGACTTCCACAACACCAGGAATATGCCGAGGTGGAGTCTGGACCCGGATGGCGTGGGGAGTTATCAGCTAAATCAGACAAAAAAGAAATATCAAGGATGTTGCACATGCAGAATACTTTACCGACTTGTCAAATTTAAACCGATGTAAAATCCTACCTCGCTCCATACAAGCATGGTGCCAAAGACGACTTGTAGGCCATCAAAGAAGTTGTCTCCGATGATGATGACAGTAGCTCCTCCAGTGGTCCATCCCTCGCTGGGGCTGATAGCCTTGATGCATGGGGTGGCTGCTTATCCAAGACAAAGAGAAGAGCAAATTCAGCACCTACAATAGGCTGTTACACCTGAGAACATGTCTCTTTCCACTCAGACACATTACGGCGTCACCTCTGCGCTGAGTCCTCCATGTTGCTCACAAAGACATTTAATGGAAATTGCCCCCGGAAAAAAAAAAATGATGGATTTGTCTTCTAAGGCATGTGATTCAAAATCATTTATCAGCGCACTAGAGTGGTGTAGTTAAGCAGACCCTTCAAATGGTCCACTTCACAAAGGCTAAACGCCAGGCTCACCAGGAAAAAAAAAATTTGACGGAGCAAATTATGTGTCAGGGCAAATGTAGCCATCAGAATTGATTAAGAATGCGGCTGCGTGTACAGTAAAAATTTCAAAGTTGAACACATCTTAAATGAGTCAAGAATACAGGCTGTTAAAGTGGAAATGACAAGCGAAAGCTTTGCTGCTTCATGTTATTCCACTACCTTTGTTCTACAATGCAGTGCAGTGTACTTTCAGGTTTCATAATGTCAAATGTGTTCATGAATAATTCAGAATTAATTTTTTCCTTTCCTTCTTTTTTTTGTGCGTTTTTGTGATCGATTCGATCTATTTCATATTGTTTATTACAATGCTTTTCATCTGACTTCTGCAGCGCTGCTGAGCCATTTGTCAACAGTCTGGCTTGTTATTATAATCTAATTTGAGTGATCTTGCGCCTCACATTCACTGTCATTTGATGCATTACCTTAATATGGCGTTCCGCACAACACCGTGTTTACAACACAAGTAGCATGACAGCTTGCCATAAAATAGCAATATCAAATTCAGCCTATTTCCATCAATATCTTTTAATACACTGTGAATTGAAGAGGTTTTTTCTTTTTTTCAAACTGCGTGCAACTACTCTGGCAAGTTCCCTTCTTCTTCTTCTCCTTTACAAGCTCGTTTTTTTTCTAAACCCCTTCTATCCTTTCTATCCAGTCGTTAAGTCAATCAAGTCAGACAAGTTCCCTTTTGCTTGCTGTTGGTAGGTCACTCTTTCTCCATTCTAAAGACACACTCACTTTGTTTGCACTTGACTTTTGAGAATCTGACTTTAACAGGCACTGTTGACTTCATGCTAATCACCTCGTACAGATTTTCATTTGTGAGGCCTGGAGGAGTGACATTTGCTTTCCTTAATTGGGAAGCGAAGCGTCTGAAAGAGGACCAACCCTCTATGGGCATGCTGGGCCCCCTCTAAGGGCCTGACCTTCATCAGTGCGGACGATTACAGCAAATAATTCACCCTTCAAAATTACTGTAAACAAATTGACTTTGGGGATGAGAGGGAGCGGAGGGGGGGTGAGTTAGAGGGGGGGGCCAGGAAGAAGGAGGAGTAAGCAAGAAGTCCTGATGGTGACGGTGACTGTTGGGGGGCAGCTGCAGCCAGAAACCTATGACAGGCACAGACAATCGCGCGCACAAACACAGACGCACCACCTCGGAAATCCCAGCGCCCCCTCCCACACACAGAAGGACCCATGGAGAGGCAGCGACTGAGGCCCTAAGCTGTCCACCCTTCTGCCTAAAAATTTGCATATGTCTCAATGCACCGACAGAGCGGGGAGCATGTGCTGAATGGGGACCGTGGCGAAGTGGATTACACAGTCAGCACAGGCGATCTGAAGACAGACACGCACAACACCCCCCCCTCCCAGCTGATGATAGGCATCGTGAGGAGTGGACGGACCAGGATGCTCCGAGTGTTGCATCACTGAGTGTTTGCAAAGTTCTGGCCGCGGTGTAGGACAACAGCATGATCTGAATACATATTTCACAGCTTGTTTTGTTTTTTCGTCTGCAGAGTTAGACGCTTGAATTTACTCCAAGATCCCCTCCGCTGTGAAATGACCGCCAGCTGACCTGTGATCTGTTTTAATCTTCTTCCCTCTCCGTTTCGAGTTGGCCGCGACGGACGTCAAAACTGATCTGAGATCTGAGCGGAGGAGGTCCTCGCTCTATTATTGTGACACTCAAACAGGTCTGATGTGGCCCCGTGAAGCCGTCCTTTGTTCTGCCTGCTGAAATGTGTTGTAATTGTGCTGTGGGATGTCCAGATGGTCGGTTGATAGTGCAGCTGATGGGATTATACCTTTTACCTCTCCCTGGGCCATCTGTTCCCTTTGACTCTCTCCATTTCTCTCTTTCACTCTCAGTCTATCTCACTCTCTCGTTCTCTTTTTCCTTGCCCCCCCCTCCCTTCTTCCTCCTTCTCTTTCTTCCTTTTAGGCCTAGCAGTCTGGATTCACTTGTCTTTATTGCATAAACCCTAACAGCATTACAGCCACTTGGCATGCAAATGAGGCAGGCGCTGCAGGCTCTATGCTGAGTCTCCTATATTGTCTGGGGCTCTATAATGGTGGAACTGAGCTGAGGAAAGTGTGTGTGCATGGATGAGGTAGAGTGTGTCTGTATTTTTTTTTTTTTTTGGGGGGGGGGGCAAAAGACTCAGCTATTTGTGAGCATGTTTATGCACCTTTGAGCTGGAATCCATACATGTTTGAGTGGCAGGGACGCCTCAAAGCACGTTCACGTCTGGATGAATAATCTTCATGTCGTGTGACACCAGCGAGCAAAAATTTGTCCCTGTCATCCCCCGTCTGCGCCAATAGGGGGCAGCACTTCTTGATCAAACCTGAGGAGCTTCCTCCCGCAGCTCCAGTCACAGATCTGACTCTCAGAGTGAACTCCAGAGGAAGAATGTGTTGCTAATTTAAAGCACGCTGCTCATTGTCAGAGGCATTATGGGGGACGAGGATAGAATAACATTTTACAAGCGGGTCTGCTTTTCTCATGTGTCACATCTCTGTGACTTAAACTAAGTGAGCCATCGCTGTTGATGCAGGATAAATTAGTTGGGAGGAAGGAGAAAAATCACTCCTAATCTCAACCTGTGAGAGCGGTTAAGCAGACGAACGGTGCATTGAAGTTATCAGACAAAGACATGTGCAACTGGGCGGTTGACAATAGCTTCTTTTCTTGGTTTACAGGGCGTCACTCTGCTGCTTTGAAGAGTGTGGTGAGGAGAGGAATAAAAGGATGGGTTGGAGTAACCTGTAAAGAACCTAGACGTGCACTCACACACACACACACACACAAACACATACACAGAGGGGTCCCGTGGGAGTGAGGGAACATGGAGGCAAGGGCTCAACCTCTTTAATTGCTCTCCTCATTAAGAAACTGGTTGCTAGGCGATCCACACCTATCGTGTCATAAACGTGAAACACACAAACAGAACGTCAGCGAACATAATGACTTTGGTGCTCCGGGCAGGACTTTAATTATTTGATTTTGTTCTCCAGTAGAGGAGTCATTAATAAAGACAAAAACAAATAGATTAGCTTTTTCCCCCACCAGGACTGGAGAGCATCGAGATATATTAATTGTGTAGCCTTCCGTTTTTTTTTTTTTTTTTGTATTAGTCGTTGTTGTATTAAACATTGCATTTGCTTTTGGTGATAGAACCATTAATGCCCATTAAAGTGTAGAGAAGCTTGTTTTAGTCAGCGGTGTATATAAACTGTTTGCCCAGCTGTAATTGGCTCTTGAAATCTGAACATAAGCAATTTGCACAATTGGCCCAAGTCAGTTCACATTTTTTTTTTTCCTTTTTTTTTTTTTTTTTTTTTAAACAATCTTTCAGCTGTGTGTGCTCCCATCTGCAAGTAGAGGCAGTGCGGGTCAAAAGGTTATGTTTAGTACATTTCACTTTTTGGATTTCCCATGGTTTGGTGGTCCTTCTTTTCTCTCTCTTGGCTGAGAAGGCAATCAGTCTATCATATGGAATCAGTTGGAAGAAAAACAGTAAGTTCTGTTTTTCTCATAGGCCACCCCACCCCTCCACACTCACCATCAACCCACCCTTTTGCACCCCCCCCCTCCTTTTTCTGTCTTTCTCCTTTCTCCCGCAGGTCCAGCCCTCTCCCAGTTAAATCTGCAAAACTCAGTGGCAGGGAATTGACCCCACAGTTAAATTCTTTGGCAATTCGATCATGTTTCACTGAAGTTTGCAGGATTAATGTAGGTGCATTAGAAACCTGGAAGAAGTTTAACTTTTTTCTTTTTTTTTTTTTAAAACCATGTATCATCACCGGTATTGAACCTGAAATGACTTAAAGCTATGTAATGCATACTGTTTCCTGTCTGTGCATAACAGCATGAATGAGGAAAGCAATGAAAAACTAAAAAAAAAAAAAAAAAAAAAGCATGGAAGAGACTAAAAGAGAAGATCTAAGCAACTAAAAGCAACTAGGTGTGTGATTTAAAAAAAAATGGGAGACTGTCTAAAAAAAAAGAACTTAAAGTGGAGGGAAAAAAAGGAGTGTAGCAAATTATAAGATGTAAAAATGTGCCTACCATTCTCCAGATAAGGAGGCGTACCTTCTGAAGGGTCGAGTCTGCGAGCCCTTCGCCCATGCTTGGAATTGTTGTGTACGAACATGTTGTCAGAGACAGCCAAGACATGGCCGTCCACATTGACGGTCGTCGATACGACAACCTGCAGTGGGAGGAAAAAAAAGATTATTTTATCATAAATGAATGATATTCAGTTGGATGGTATTGATTATTATTGTCAAACCTCATCAAGCGAATGTATTCTTTGGACGTCTCACATTACAGTTCCTTCTTATCCATTTTGTCTTTCCTTTTTAGTGTCCTGCTTTTATGCACGGCTAATTGACTTTTAACTCACTAAAATGTGATTTCCGTTGGCGCGCACAACAGGCTGTCATCATCGGTGAAGCTCAGGAGAATTGATCAACTCGCGCACCTATCCCAGTCTGGAAGGCCTCCCTTTTAAAATATTACCGTGGCCGTTAGCAGCTGAGCCAAACTCCATCCCATCACTCAACAAACATTTTACTAGGATCGGATTCCAAGCCACACTCCATATTTCATAATGCTTATTTTTGTTGTTGTTTTTTGGCTACCACATTCCAAACAGTGGGCCCGCATGTGAATGGGCGAAGTGTTTCTGAGCCGGAAACACAGAGCCCCCTCTCAGGTTTGCCTCGCCGGTAAGTAACCTCGGTGTAGCGCTGGAATTCGGGGTTTTTTTTTTTTTTTTTGGGTTGGTTTGGAAAGGGGGGGTTAGGTACAGGAGGAGGAGGGTAAGGAAGGGGAAGTGAAAGAGCTCCATTCTTGCGAGCAGGTTCAGAGCTGGGCCAAGCTGAGGATGATGGATTGGGCCCTTTCTGGCCTCCAGCTGGTTTTGGGGGGTAATAAGTAGAGTTGAAGGCATGTCGAATACACAACTTTGGCCAGAGAAACACCTAAGCTGGAGCATCTGGCAAATCTATTTGAGGGGAATAGCACTCTAACTGTGGGACAGAAGATAAAGGATGGTCATCATCCAGTGATAAAAAACACTGTTGTTTCAGACACAAAAAGAGGGATGCTAAAAACCCAGCTGCTGCATTTCTTCTGACACACCGAGGAGTGAAGGTGAAAGCCCGTGGTGGCTGTCATGCATCAGTCCACATTCACCCCGAGGGAAGATTTGAGGAGGCAGGAGAGGTCTGATGGTGGTGACATCAGGAGGGGACACCCTGTCTTGTCTGTTTCATGTCTGGGCTTCCTCCTGGAGGATGCCTGCCTATGTGTCCATCACAGAACAGTGCTTGTAGTGGCGGACCTCCTCCTGTAGTTTGTCGTTACCTTGATAGAACAAATCGCGCTAAACTCTGGCTGTCTCACCTTGACCTAGCGGGTCATTTCTGGTGAACACGTCTGGGTAGGATAGATGGATGGATTGATAAATGGATCAGCAGGAGGTCAATCATTTTAAGACTTCCTGACATATAAGATGTTAAAGGGTAAAAGAAACAGTAAAAGGGCCTCAAAAGTACTCAACGTCCATTTCCTCTTAGTGTCAATTCCAGCAGGTTTCGGATGACTTCAGATGGTCTTCACTTTTTATACAAAGAACTGCATATGTGGCACATTAAGTGCGTGCAAAGAATGAGAGGGATATAGAAAAAGCAAACATATGCGCTCCTGGCGTTTAAGAGCAGGCATCTGTGTGTGTGTGTGTGTCATCAACATGCGTGCTCGCGCATATGTGTGCGCAAGGAGGTATGCATTTCCTCTGCCAGACAAATCCTGACTTAACATTGTTGTTACATGTGGTTGGATCGTCCTCCCCTCTGTGCTGAGGCTCAGAAAGCTGTCAGGAACACAATTGATGGCACTCTTAAATCCTGTATTCTTATTTGTGTCAGATGGTATTCCCTAATAAATATTCCATCCAGAGCGCACAGGACACAGAAATCCTTTCTCTCTCTGTTCTCTGGTTTTTGCCCCCTTCAGTGCCGATAATAACAAAAATGTGTCCACATGTGAATTTGTGTCAGTGCGTGTTAGGATAGGTTTGCTGCTGCGATCGTGCATTTCTGCAGGAATAAAAGCTTGCGTGTAGTCACCTGAAATCTGCGCATGTCTCGTGGGTTGCCCGCATTCTTCAGACAGTTCTGATTGCACTTGAGGAAGAACTTTAGGAAGAACCTGGAAGAGAGAGCGGATGTGTTAGAACTGGGAGTTATTTTGCAAAAAGTGAAAACAATAAACCATTCTCACCCATTCATTCAATTCACCTTTTCATTCCAATAAGTCAAAAGTTGTAAATTTAAGAGATTCTGTCCTTATCGTGATCCTATACTATCACCTGAGTTCACGGGCCTTCCCCAATACCCATCTGCCACTAACATACAGGAAGTCACTTGATATTCAACCCACCTCTTTAATCCCAGGACACCCCCTGTGCAATTAAAGTTCTCCTGTTCAATAGGGAAGCAAATGAGGCCCACCTGTGACCAGGTCTTGTTTGAAGAGCATCAGGGATAAAGGACCTAACAAGGTGAGAGCGCGCCACAAAACTTATAGTCCTGTCAGGCAATTAGGCGGACACTCCTGGGACCACGCTATGCCACACACACAGACACACACTACAGATAATGCATACACAGTGGTGTACTTGTGGGTGGGTGAGGCAATTATGCCACAAATTACAACCTGGCTAATCGTCTCTGAACAAATGTCACGTCTGAGTGAGATCTGGGCTTGGTTAGTTTGTTAGCTGCCTTTTTTCTCAGGTCAGATGGATTCATCGCTCAACTCTTCAAATCTGCTGCGGCTTGATTTAAAAAGTTGGAGAAAAAGTTATAAAGTGAGAGAAAACCACTAACGCCAATGATCTTAGATTTAATCTTTGGTGTAAAGCCCCTCCATAAATAAGGATAATAAGCAATAAAATTGACTTCTTGTCTGTGCAAATTCTCCCCACAGAATCACGACGGATGCCGTCTTTGTTTTCCGCGATTTACCGCAATCACAGTTTGTTTTTCCTCACGTGGTTTTTAGTATAAAATATGTGAAGAAAAACAGTTTTCCTTGTAAAACGAACTTGGCTGGTGGATTCATTGGATTACTATAGATTTGCACGGCCGTTTCATTCAGCTAAATCCGGTGGCTTGTGTGGCCTGTAAGGATGCTTTCACAACACTTAAGGCTTCTCGTTCACCCAGTGGGACGCGGGCCAGCCCATAAATCAGAGTCTGAAATGACCCTTCTAACCCTGGTCACATTAACACATGCGCTGGTCATTTGGAAGCATTCTTCGATAGACTCCTATAACTTGTGCTTCACTCCAGCCCAGGAGGGAACGGAGAGGTGAGAAAATATTTTCACTCCACATCCAAGAAGCTTTGGCTTGGACATCAATAAAAGACGCTTTAACCCATGCCAGAATGCTGATTGCCTGTCGGTGTGTGGCGAGCCCATAAAAAACCTAACTTGTCATTAGTGCGTTTCACTTGATTGTGTTCACTGTGTTTTCGGGTTGCATCTGTTGGCTGATCATCAAAATGACCATTATGTACTCTAATTCCCTGACCCTGTTTTTATTTCCCTGAAGAGTCATAATGTAGAGCAGCAGACATCTGCGGAAAGCAGACCTGAAATACGACTTTTATTTGTCTGTTGCCTCTTGTACAGATTGGGTAAGACCACTGGCTTGTATTTATGTGTGTGTGTGTGTGTTTCCTTGCTTTGTGTGAGCCTCCGCATGCACTTGCATCACCTATCAAGAGAGGATTTATGTCGGCGCAATACGCAGAGCATGTTTCACAGGCAATGCGTTCACTTCATAAAAGGACGACTTCAGAACTTCCTCTGTCTTTTACACGCTCTTCCCGGTACAGCAAAAACCAAAAGTTAAGAAACAATAAACGCATGAAATTGAGTGCCCACGCAATCATAAAGTAGCCCCCTTTATGTTTACTGTTATGAAGGCAATTAAGCACAATTTCTCCCCTAAAAAGATAAGCCTGGTTTTCATAGTCCACAGCAGTGGCGGTGCTATAGCATCCATTACATTTGAGTTGGTTAAGATTCTCCATGAGCGCAGTGCAAATTGGTCCTTAGTGAAAAGCAGAGCAATTAAGACGAGGCCCCTCTCCCTCTTCTTTACTTCTTAAATATCTACAGAAGTTTGTGCTTGTGTTTTGGCACGCACAGAGACAAAAGGAGGTTGTTTAATTGTTTTTTAATGGGATATCAAGTCGTCGCTGCCATTAGACGTTGGCAATGGAGGGCAAAGGGGGATAGAGGGAAAGAATGAACTGCAATTAGGTTTGATTAAAGCTATCCTTCTCAATAATCAGCTGTTCTGACAGGACAGGGGGACCCTGGTGGCCGCCGAGATGGAGGAAGGTGTTGAGTGATATTAAGGCCAATGAAGGGGATATTAACATGGCTAATTAAAGCTCTTCCAAAGCCGGTAGAGGAGGCTCTCAGCGGACCGCACTGGATGAAATAATCGGCCAAGGCAGCTATCAGTTGGAGGAGAGAAAAGGAGTGCGGGAAGGGGTGGGGAGTAGTCCATCTGAGAGGAAAGGAGGGGTAACAGAGGGAGGGATAGTGGGAGGTGAAAAGGAAAACTATGAAGTGTGAAGAAAGACAAAGAGGAAGACATCGACAGGCATATAGAGAGAGAGACTTCCAGGGCAGCTACAGAAGCTCATTTTGACATCAAACCTCTCTGTCTGCATGCCAGAAGTCTGCCAGTATAACTAAGACCTGACATGAGCTTTTATCTCCGACAGCTAGTCATACAGGTCCACAAATCAACGTTAAAACAATCCTGCTCATGCCTCGGTCTAAGGCAATTAATACGGTGCTCCTGTAGTACCTCCGTGCTCGCCCACTGCCGAAGCTACTAATCATGCCATAATGATTTTTCTCCCTCTGGTCAAAGGGGAAATAGATTGTCTCTTTAGTAATGCAGCAGGCTCTGCGCCTTCCACTCCCTGGCTTCACATACCCGGTAATTGAGGAGAAAAAGGCCGACTTTGGCACTTTGACTGATTTGAGGGCTGCTAGACCCTCTTATCTTTACTCTGATCATTTTAGGCTGACACTCAAAGGAAGACCCATCGCCCTAATTCGAGCTCACCCTCTGCCATCATCAAACAGAGGGGGGAAGAGAAGAAGAAGAGGAAAAAAAGAGGGAAGGGAGAGGGGGAAAACAAACATGCGAGGTAAAGAAGGCCTTCTCTCATTTAAATGGCCGACTTAATTGCGGGGTTGATGTCACTCATGCATAAATGTCCATCCTTCTGATCTGACTGAAGAGGGCAAATAAGGATAATGTTGTATTATTAAGAAGACTCCATCCGCTTCAGATGTCCGTTTTCTTTGAAAAAACTTTTTATAAAATGATTAGAAAAAATAAAAGGGATGTTCGAAGTACTTACTGATTTCCTAAACAGCTTTCCGCAAAGCATATTTCTTTCCGTCGATGCTACACCTTGTTCTTATTGTTCAAAAGAGCTAGCCCATATTTACTTAGACTGTTACACAATACACTGACAGATGGCCACAGTATCTATAAGAGGCAGGTATTGACAACTCTAAGCTTCTGATTGGTGCCCCGGCACTAATGACTAGCATGCAGTGTCCACAGCCCGCAGCCATGACAGTGAGGTCATCCGTTGCAAGGCGGTGAGTATCGATCAGCACCTAGCTCCAGCCCATCAGGCCCCAGCTGCCTCCCAGACTCAATGGGCCCCTGTTACAAGAGCCCTGTAAGAAACGGCTCCCAACACCAGACTACAATCTGCTGACACCAGATCTCTACGCTGAGATAGTAGTACACGGGTCAATAGCGTATCGGATTTCCAAAACGCCAGGGTCTTAATGTCAAGCCTCCTGCCTTCACTACCTACCGCTCCAGTTATTAGGCACCTCACTGAACTGCATTCAGATCCCTGTTGTGACAAGGCAGAGCAGGTAAAACGAGAAATAGAGACACTTATAGATCTTAATCTTCCCGACCACGTATTTGGGCAGCCGACTGGGTTTGGATGGCCAAACGGAGCCGAGGGGTCCTTTCTGCCATTTTCCACTTTGCCACTGTCCTCCCTCGTCAAGAGGGGCTGTTTTTCTCGCCTTAGCTGGAGTAAACCACAGCACATTAACAATATTTGCTCTACCCCTGTACAAGCGCCGAGGGACCAGACCCACAGATCCTATCACTTCTTTATCAGGGAACAAGTGCCTCACTATCCAACCTTATTGGGTTTGGAAGATTAACCCCTTCCACTCGCAGGCTTTGCACGCCTCCTCAGAGAGCAGCAAGGCAGATGTCACCATGATTATTATTGTTCCACGTCAAATATCTCAACTACACGTCTCAGAGAATTTATTGGGTATTTCCAAGGCCTTTTCTCGCTCTCTATTTTTTTTTCTTTCACCAATTGTCTGTTCGTTTTGTTGTTTCATATTATTTTTTTTGTCTGTGGTGTGTGTGTTGCAAGGATGTCACAAATAATTTATGTGCTTCCTCTGCAACATAAGATGTGGCTTTGTCTCTCCATTCATCCCTCTTTGCCCTCTCCGCCCCCCCACCCCTTCTTTCTCTCTAATGGGCAGAGTGGCATTGACATTATTTCACTTGAGGATCCCTCACTCTGTCAATCCCTCTTCATTTAGTCCATGGCTACAGGACTCATTATGGTATCTCTTCCTCCTTCACTCTCCCTCGCACTCTCACTCATCCTCCTCACCTCCTGCCTTGACTACTTTCCAGCCATCTCCCTCCACACTGTTACTTTCTTACTTAAGAGAATCGCCCGTCTTCACAAATGGTTTCACGTCAAGCCTACTCCCAGCCAGCCTCCGCTGATTCCCTACAGGCTTTGGAACAGGTTTACTGTAACAGATTAGACGAAGACCTGGAGCTCCTGCTAACTATCCATCACTTGCTAACAGTGGACTAAGGCTGTGTGCTTTATGCAGCTTTTAGCTCCAGCCTGACGCGCGTTGCATTTTTAGCCGTGAGCTTTCCTCCCTTCCTTTCCCATCCACATTCGGTCGAGGCTGTGTGCCGTTGCACGCTGCTCTTTGTTTTACCCCGAATGAGGCTTTACTCTACCGTGACTTTGAACGCAATATAATAAGACACGAAACATAAATAATTCCGCGTTGTTTTGTTTCACATAGTCCTGTTGTAAAAACAAGCAAGACACTGATTGCCACTAAAGAACAAACATCATCTGCATCATGTGCCTCATAAAAGACTATGTGATGATTATTACTGATAATGACTTTGGCAAGATTAACAATCTTGGAGGAGAAGGTTGCTGGCGTTACAAAAATAATCACGCACATCAACAACAAACAGCCCTCAGGACCGTTTACTTTGCTCACCAGCTGGACACCATGGCGGTATCTTCAGGTTATTTTTGCGCATGAGGAGAAATATGGTGCTTTGATTAGTGGTCGGAGCTGGAGCTCGGGGCCTTGAGGAAATACCAGTCAGCACCTCCCCGCACTAGTGAGATGGAAGATAAGCATATGTTGGAGGAGCTGGCCGGGGTGAATAGTGGTATTTAGGGTGTTGGGGTTGTGGAAGGCCAAAGAGTGGGTTTACAATGAGAGCCATACAGCACCGACACTCTCCTGTGGCACCTTGGAGTGATCAGACCCAGGCCAGACACGGAGGCACACAGCAAGACAGCGAAGGCCAGCGGGAGAGGGGGGGGCTGTGACTGTTTCACTGCACAGCCTTGCTGGACTCAGCATGCCAGTGCGGATTTGCGTGTGTGTTTAGGTCAGTGGTTTTAGTGTTTGTCCATGCATGCTGGAACTTATGAATGCATGTCTACATCATATTGTAGCTAATGTATAATACATACATCTAAAGTGGCTGTCAGGCCTGGGCAGTCACGATAATACATGAGGCAGTCACTCTAACATTGCCACCATATTAACGCATCCTCTGAAGGCTTCAAACCAATAAAAACAACGCTGTCATGCAGGTGAGGGGGGGATAGAGGCAGAAAGACAAAGAGTGGGTCGGTGCTTAAAGCTAACAGGTAACCTTTCTGTGCTCCTAGGACAAAGGCAGGGAGAAAAAGAAAATGTCAAATTAAGAGAGGCCAGGCAGAGAGACGTGGCTGCCATATTTGTGTGAAAGCCCAGTGCTGTTGGCAGCAGAGATGGCTGCTTTCTGATTCATCTGGGGCCGTATGGCAAAGCTTTGTCAGTCTGTGCGAGGTATAAATAATTCAGGGTGAGAGATGGCAATTACAGGGCCCTGCACAACCAAAATGAATATTTTATAAGGACTAAAACTGCCCTGGAATGAATCACACACATGGAGTCACACACACACACATGCACACACAAGTGTAAGTGAATGTGACCAACCAAACACACACACAAAGGTAGCATCATAAACCTATAAGTGTTGTATCGTTAGCAATATTTGCATTGTCCCAACCCTTGACTTTAAGGGTTCACATTTTTTTTTTTTTTTTTTTTTTTTTTTTTGACAGCACAGGTGATTTCTCCTGTTCGGTTTGGCTCATGCTGTGGTTGCTTTTTCCTGTTTTTCTGCTCACACTTTTAGTTTAATGCCTAGTAAACAACATCCAGCACAAGCTTAAAAAAAAGTAAAAGAAAAATGCAAAAAGTTTTGAAAAGACTCACAAGAGATTAGGACCTTCTACTTTTGACTCTGTAAATATGGTCTTTGTGTGTGTGAGCAAAAAAAGTAAAGGGAGGGAGGAGGTGGGGTGGGGGGGGTTAAAATGCTAATGGGAAAAGATTAAACCCAAAAGCCGCCTGAAGCATTGACCTCTATAAGGTTTTGTCTGTCAGGTTTCCTGCAAAACTCTGTCTTTATAATTCTGAGACAAAAAATAACATTGTTCCCAAGTCCTGAGGAGCGCAGCGGCTTGGTTGAATGGCCATTGTGCGGGCCTAGCTAATGATACCTTAGCTTTTGTGAGAGGGAGGCCAGGTAGGTCTGTGACATCAGCACCACACAAGTGCTTCTCTGTCCGGATGTTTAGGGAAGGATTTCGTCCGTGGTGGGAAAAGGGAATAAAGAATAAACAGATCCTGCTTTTGTACCAGCATTCTGAATCCTGAGACAAGAGTATCGTGTAGTCAAAAAAAACCAAAAAAACTTTGTATTTCTTGTCTAATTCAGATACTGTGTATGAATGTCTGGCAGAACTGGCTCAGCAGCAGAATGATGTAATTCCAGGAATGTCTTTTTTTTTTTTTCTTCTTTTTTTTTTATATCAGTGGGAGTGTGGGCGTTTTGTCAATCCAAAGGGAAGATGGCAACCCTCTGAGGGAGGAAAGACCCCAAGCATGAAGACACAGAACGCATGTGTTGGAAAAAGTGACAGCGAGGCAAATGCTCAGAGAAAGCTGCTTCCTAACCGAACCGCACACTGTTAGCGATACAGCTAGCTGTTGTGATGGCGGCTGACAAACCCGTAGCGTGGCATGTCTCGCCCCGTTTGTGAATTTTCAAAGAATGTGATTTGCAAATAACATGAGTCTCTGGGCATAGACTGGGCATGTAAGTATGCTGAATAAAGCCCCCCTGCTCTGCTGAGGGAAACCCTCGCTTGTCAGCTCAGTTCTTTGTCAGGAACCTGACAGATAAATGGAGAGTGTTTTGCCGCTCACTCCTCCTGCCTTATGTACACAGCGGCGTGTGTCTGCTTCCACATACAGGTTGACTTGCTTTAGGGGAGGAATTTGTTGAAAGACACCCCGCCGCTTCTCAGGGCAATGACTGAAAATATTGTGGGCCACTTCAGGCGGCCTCAAAACAACAAACAATGGGGGATGATGTGTAGCCAGATAAAACACCGATCGGATAGCTGGGTCTAAGCACCACTACAGGGCTTATTTTTCATGCAAATTACTACTAATGAGCTTCCTGAAATCTGACTAATTATATCAAAGTGATTTCTTTAATTAGTTTGTAATAAGTCCTCGCAAAAACATCATAGTAAACAAATTACGCCATATAAAAATATCAATTTGTCACACTTATATAAGATCTAGTGCGGTTGAGGCTCTCTAAATGTCAGAGCAAACATTTATTAAAGAATTAAATATGTATTTAGAGAATGTTCAGTGAGATTAAGAAAGCACATCTTTTGCATATTTGTCACGGTTTCGCGGCAACCGTTTCTCTTACATATAAAGAAGAAGCCTCTGAAAGATTAGAATAATGCTAAAGCGTAATGACTTCCACACTCGTAAGTGGCGAGCAAGATTCCTGTTAATAATTTAACGCTACAATATAAAATTCAGTAATTAAAAGTCATGAAATATTTTAACTATCTAGCTCAAACAGAGCTGCTCTGGTTTTTAATCCCACATCAGAGAATACACTTGTGAGTGAGTGCCTGTCAAATCCAAATACCTATAAGAAAAAAAACAAAACTGAGAAAAAAAAGAGGAAAATTTGAATTTATCTACCACTTTGCACATCTTGTTAATCCGCCAACATGCCTCAGACCCTTAAGAGTAAAAAATATATATATTTCTGGAGTAGTAGCATTCACAAGAGAGCCGGAAAGACTACCGATTTTTTCTGATACCCTCAATCTGCACTGAGATGGATTAAACATTCAATTTGTTACTCGCCAGACCACCACCCAGGTTCACCACTTACCATACAAATGGAAAACACACTAGTAATCTATTAGCCTGCCTGGCCTGACACTGTATTATGTTGTATTTGTATTATATTTACTTCAGGGAAATTACGATTCAAGTCATATTTATCTTCATGTGGAAATGTGTGTCTAAATGGAAATCACCTATAGTGCGAGGGTGGATGCAGAGCAATACTAATGTGATCCATGAACCGTGCGATTTAGTCACCCTCTATGGATGCACTATGGGCTGATTCTACATATCATGCACTATCGCTGCCTCCACGAACCACCCATGACCCGATTGACCAAACAAACACAGCCATGCACCACCCCAAAGCCGACCCAGAGCCCTTGATGCACGCTTACATTGCAACACAAGACCTTGCCTGTGGAGGTGGAAGAGCCACCCCCTTCCCCGCAAAACACACACGAACACGCAAACGCGCGCATGCACACACACCCTTTGTCATATACAGTAGTAAACAGCTTCACAGTAAGCTGTTTGCACTTCACTGCCCGCTTTAGGAAATAAAAACAAAGCGCAAATTGGGGGTTTTGCGTCTCAGTGAATAAATAAGGTTGTTTTACTCACAGAATCCATTACCTTTTAAAGCATGTGCCTAATGCGTTGAGCCTTTTCATTCTACAAACAAAGCCTAAATTAGGAATTAAAAACATCCGTATTTAGATAACAGCATTAGCTTTCTGACTTCAATGTAAAAAAGTTGGACTCCATCCATATCATTCCCCATGCCTCCATTGTTACGTTAAATTGCAATATTAATCCCGGCTAAAACCAAGGTAGTGCAGCTTTTATGCAGTACACTTGAATTATGCTATTGAAGTAATTGATAGTGATTCAGTCATTGAGGGTACTAATCCCACGATTCAGTTCATCTCTCTCAGTGCCATTTACCTCCAGATGTTCAGAGTTTGGGGTAATCAATAAAGAGGGAATAAAGATTGGCATTCACAATACTCCCCTTGACAAGCTCCAGCCGAATGTTTGTCAAGCAAATTAAACACACTTAGACTTTTCACCTGCTCCTACAACGACACCACATATGGCCGTGAAGTTAAAAATAAGAAACTGTGCATACATTACCATGCATAATGCACAACTCCCTCCATTTAATATGCAAATTTTGTAAAATATTACTGAATACCTTCTGTTCGGAATGAATAAATTTGAATTGCAATTAGAATAATCTTGTATAATTAATGAAAACTGTCAATTTTGGTTCCGAAGTAATTTGATTAGCATGTTGATAGGACACTTATCAAGTTCAGTAAACTGTTAGATTAAGAAGATGAAAAAAAAAAGATTCTAAGGATATTTTTCTCAACGCCTCTGACATTTTCCCTTGGCATTGTAAACAAAGACAGTAGCTGGCAAACTTCCTGAATCGAGGGGCGAAGGAGGGAGGGAGGGAGGGAGGGAGGGTGTAACAGAAAAAGAGAAATAGAGACGAGGACAGAGCTAGAGAGCCTCTCGAGATAATCTGTGAATCTCAGTCCGCAGATGAAAAGGAGTCTATCGTCGAGGCTCCTGAGTGAGCTGCTCATCTCTGCCCTCTGCTCTCCAGCTAAGCCCAAGTTTATGGGATTTATCTCATGAACCATTTGTAGTTTTCGCATCACATGACGAGTTAAAAACAGCACGCAGCTTTTCTAAATGTTTCCAGGCTACAAATGCAGAGTTCTCAGCTAAAACCCACAGACAACTGATCCCAGCCGGCAATCCTTCTGAGAGTAGCTATCTATTAACGATCAACAAATTGATGCACGGCATTGTTGTATTGTATAAAACAGAACCATCTGTACTGTCTACAGATGAACAGAGCTAGTGACCTCCTTTTCCCCTCTCTTTCTCTGCTCATTAGCTACCCTGAACCTCTTTCTCTCCTGCCTTTAGTTTTCAACCCCCAAATGAGACCTAAATAGCTTGCAATACAGGTTAGCTCGAGGAAGGGGGGGGGGCAAACATCTGTCGCGCTAGGTATCCGCATGCAGCTCGAGGTATCTCCTGCGAGGAACTTTGGGGATGTTTAATTCATAAACGCTGTCATCCATGTAAACCTCCTGATTTCATAATGACTAACTCTTGGTGGTTTAATTAATTTAATAATGCCTTTCAGAAGCCATAAATGAAAGGGTCTCTGAAGTGTTGCATTAATTAGCCAGCACCGATGCTCCCCCCCTGTCAGACTGGTGGCTGTCAAAAGCAGGGCGAAGCAGCGGATGGGCACAGCTGACGTCCTGAGGTCGGAGGTCATGCCAATCACGCCGCTCACCACACTTAATGACTCATAATTTGCGTCTAGTAAACACAGATATTGGGGTCAACCTGTGGTCATGTCCATAATTCTCTCCCCAAGCTTGGCTACATGATAATAACTGGTGGGACAACAACTCCAGCTTCATCCTCGGTAATAAGCTGTGGCACGGTCACATCATGTTCCTACTTGTATTTACACGGCAACCCACCCCGACATCGCAATCTATCCGAGCTTTACTTTACATAGGGCTAATGCCCGCGTCTTTGGCTTTAATTACAACGTTATGGTTCCCTCGCCAGCAAAGTAGCGGCAGAAAAATGCATCAAACTTCATTAAAAGTCCACGATGCACGTAAAACCATCAGAACTGACCAGATTATATTCCAAACTAACTCTTTGCATCTCATAAGGAGGTTGTTTTCCCTTTTCATATTTCATAAATATGAACCAGGCTGGTTCGTGTCTGTGCCTGTCCATTTATTACCATAAAAATCAGCTGACTGAAGTATCTCACTATCTGTGGAGGCAATTAACTGTTTTGAGAGAATGTGTAATACGGGACTTTGTAATGGTATCATTTGGAGTCAAGGCACAGATGCGCCGTGCGGAGCCATACTGTAATTAGAGAGAAACGCTGTACAGGTTTTCCACTAATTAGCAAATTATGCTGAAAATAGCATCAAGCTAATTAACAGTTATTATGGCATTTTTGAAAGTATGACTTTAATTAGCAAAGTCCTGACGCAGGCAATTTCAAACTCGTCTCCAAGAAGACGAGGGAGAAAAAGGGAAAGAAAAAACATGGGGCATGATCAAGAAGATACTCAGATTATTATGATGCTGTCAAAAACTAAAACAGGAAGAGAGAAGGGTGCGTGAATGAGGGGAGGGTGAGAAGGAGGAGTTCTAAGAGGAGGGGGCTTTTGTGTGTTGTGTCTGAATCTCCATCCAAATGAGGGGACATGTGTGCTACGCCACGTTGCCAAGAGCCGTGTGCCCAGTGTCAGGTGGCAGCGGCTCACCCCTCAGCTACCAGGCGAAGACGAGAGTGAGCTCAGCTGGTGCCCGCAGCCTCTCACTTATTCTACTCCGCTGCACATTAAAGGAGTCCTCGAGTGGAGCCAAGCAACGCCAGCCAACCTGACAACAACGCCGCACCTCCTCCTCATTCCCAACAGTTCCTCTTAGCGCTTCCTAAGACCAACCTTGGAGCTAACGATGCCGGTGGAGGAACCCGGTTCCTCTTAAATTGGCCCCTCTCGTTTTGGAAATGTTGTGTAGGGGTTTGCATTGGGGCGGAAATTTTATTACAACTGTTGAATTTTAGGGGGAAATGTGTAGTCCAATCGAAGCAAGAGAGTGTCACCGACGGAAGTGGGGAAACCAGGAAAAGAAGGGTGGAAGTTACGGAGAAAGAGAGGGGTGGACTGAAGGGTCTTTGAAAAGCCAGTGTGTGAGGCTGAACAGAAGTGTGCCTAGCCCCAGGCAGCCTACGGCTCAGGCCCATTAGCTAGACTGACCTTGCCCGCGCCTTTGTCTTTGTGCTCTCCTCCCGCTGCTTTCCCTTCTCAAGCATTCCCTTTTTGTTGTCTCCGAGCGAGATTGGGAAGGGGGCCATATCTTTCAGCTTTTTAAGACCCCCCCCTCCCTCTCTTCAATTGTACCACCCTCCCCCCTCCCCCTCCACGCCTAGCCTGAAGCTCACTCCCCAAAGGGACTCGGTGCGGTGACACGCCTAGCCGGTGGCCACCTCTGCCCAGACGAGAACTTGGCTGGAGCGGTCAGTGCCCCCCGAAGACCCCCCAGAGAAAATGTTGCATACCAGGGGGGCCAAAACCGTGGCTCTGCAGGCCTCACATACACGCACCCTCTCTGGGCAGCCTGCCTCTTTATTGCCTGCCTCTCATTTGAGAGGATGGAGACTGGCTGCCAAGTTTTGACACCGCCACATATGGCCTCCTCCATCAATCGGACTAATCAAGCATCAAGGGGAGGCAGGACCAGCTTAATTGCCAGCCAGATATAGCTACTCTCACTTGACGTGCAACCTGAAATAGAATAGGTCTAAGGAGACATGACAGAAGATAAATGAATTCGGCCATTGTTCTAGTAATTGTACAAAACTGCATTTCTTTACACTTTGAATCTTCGTTTGCACCGACTTGGCAGCTAATGTAAAAGACGAGCATTGCAAATATTACCTTAACATCGCATCATCCTCTCATTAAAATGTGGATTATGTTCACATTTGTAATGTTTGATACCTGGGGTTAAAGAAGACTACAGTAAGTTGTTGAGGGGTGTTTTTTTTTTTTTTCTTTTTTTCCCATGCAGGCTGCAGAGATCTGCTCCTCCACAGTCCTTGAGGCATTCTGTCTGACTCTGCCTGCCTCTCTCCACTTCCTGTTTCCCTACACCCCCCACTGGGGTAGCAGCCATGGAATAACTTAGCACATGGAATGAGGAGGCGAGATCAACAACAGCGATCCATTCATCTTGAGTTTCTCCTGTCACTCTCTCTTTCCGTTTGTAAACACTGAGGGTCTGTGGTCAGAATGGCCTTTTGTCCACTGTGTTTTTCTGCATCCCTCTCTTATTCACTTCAAAGGTAACAAGTGACAGATGTCTGTCTTCTCTGCGGTCTTGCACACTGAGGCTCCAGCGATAGCATCTGGGCTGAATGTCAAACTGTGAATCTACCCCGAGAACGCACTGTGGTTATGCCAAGCTCATTGTTATTAATGTCAGGGACACTGCCTACAGAAGTATTTAAGATGCTCCCTGTAGTTCACAGCAGGACGTGCGACTGGGGGTTTTGGGGGGGGGGTGCTTGTATGTAGAAATGAGGGACAAAAGATTGTTGGGAAAAAAAATATTAAAATAGGAAATTGCAACAAAGGCCAAAGTGAATGGATAAATAGTATAATTAGATATTTATCAGGAATTCCTGGTGGGCGTAGAACTTCCCAAGAATCTGCGTAAGTCAATTATTAAACCATAGGAGGTGATGAAAACAAAAAGAGATATTGAATTTCTAAAGAAAGAAAGACCCACTCTGATGAAAATTGTGTTTTTAACATAATCTGGTGGGTTTTCTCATGATGGAGAAAATAATATTAAACTTAAAATTATTCATTTATTATTTTTTTATTATTTAACCAAGTGGAAAAACCCATTGTGATCAAGATCTCTTTTACAAGTGTGACCTGACCAAGTGGTCAGCAGATCGAGTTCCAAAAATAAAGTTACAGTATAAAATAAAATAAGCTGTAAAACTGGAATATGTACAATATAAGATTCAAATATTAGATCTTACAAAGTGAAAAGGCAAGGCAATAGAATCTAATGAAAAAAATGGAAAGAGCTTGTAGCAATTACAAAAATGTTAGTTGGTAGCTCTATTCCAATGTATCCACTTGCAGACAAATAGATCCACGTACATCATAGTTCTGGTATTATTCGCCACTGTTGTTGCACCGGTAATGATGGGTTGGAGTTGTGAGGGGCTGTAAGCTAGTGGGAGCGAGTGTAAATGAAGGGATGATGGGATATCAGAGGAGGCTTACTTATGGCGGTTCTGAAGTGTAAATCGCATCTACAAATTACTCGACACAAAAACTTATCAAAGATCACAACGAAAATTTTAAAAAGCAGAACAAATGACGGTATGTGAAAAAGAAAATAGCACTGCATTTCAGAGAACTCCAGAAACCAAAACTTAAAAAAGAAAAATGAAAACATTTTGGAAAACGAGTAATTTCCAGAAAACAAAGTGAGAGACCTGAAAAAGTAGCAGTATTACTTTATGTCAAATATTTTTCAGTTGAAATGATGGACAGACATCATCATTCTTTTTCTGGTTTCTTGTTGTGTTTTGTTTTTTTACCATTTCATTTTGGTTTCTGTAAATGAATTTTGCTGTCCGATATATATATACAGTATATATATATATATATTTTTTTCCATGTAATCCTGAAAATGATGGTACTGAGACATCCCTGATTGGATAACGATGATTCTCCATCATTTTAACCGAAAGTTATTTAACATGAAGCGATACTGGATATCATCCTTCCAATGAGCAATGTCCCAAAGTACCTACTTTTTCTGGTTTCTTGCTGGGTTTTGTTTTTATAATTTAATTTTGATTTTGGTAAATTAATTTTGATTTCCAAAATTTTATTTTCTTTTTCACTAAAACCGGAAAAGGTGAGTACTATGTGACATCGCTAATTAGATGTCCATCATTTTAACTGAAACCCATTCAACATATGAAGTGACATTGGATGTCATCATCCAATCAGTGATGTCCCATAGTATCTACATTTTCCGATATCTTGTTGTGTTTTGTTTACATTTTAGTTTCTGGAATTTTGTCAAATATTTTTAATATTTGTTTTGCTTTTTTATTTTGATCTTTGATATGTTTTTGCATGAAGTGATAAATAGTCTCACCTTCAAATCAGAGTTGAATTTCTGATAATTTACAACTCTCTGCAGAAACTATGTCCGTAGAAAATGACATATTATTTTCTTTTTGCCTAAAAATGACATAATCATTACTAAAAAACGACTAGGAATGCTTTCAAAATAGATCAAAAGAAGATTGGAGTGGGACTTTAAACGGATGAAAGAGTTTCTTGGAATTGCAAGAACTAAAACAAGTGGCAAAGGTGGCAATGTTGAGAGCTTGTAATCTCAGCACGGGGCTGTGTTTGTTTAACTTGCTCCTCTCGATTGCTGCCTGCTTTTGGTATTTACATGTTTAATTGAGAAGTGTGCTGCCGGTTTCTTCTGCCCATCTGCCGAGTCCCTTCCTCTTATCAGGCTCATTCCTCAAACTGACAGCTCTTCCTTTCTGCATATCTCTCTTTCACTCCCGTGCCACTACACAGCTAACTCCTCTCTCTCCTTTCCCCTCTGCCTCTTCAATCTGTGAAAGCTGGATATGAGTAATGACAACGCGTTTCCTCTCAAATCAAACCAATAAGTAGCAACACACACAGAGAGACTCGCGACAAAATCTTGGCCGAGGGCACCGCGTCATGATGCTCTGCGCTCCACGGTCCAGGTTTTTTTCCTTTTTTTCTTTATTTCTTTTTCTTTTCCTTTTCACTCTCCCACATCTAAATCACGCGACTGTCAGATGCAACATGTGTGTCATTGTATCCCCATCAGCGTGTTTCATTGTACACACTTCCACCTCTGTAGAGCTGCCTCTTATCAGCGGAGTGTCAGAGAGCCCCCAGCACCGCCGCCTCCTCCCCGCTGGCTTTTTAAATGCTTTTCTATTAAGAGCAGCGTTGTGTCCCTCTGATAGCAGCAGCTTCTCCACTTCATCATTCACAATCCCAATGGGCATCAATGGACTACGTAGCCTTGCAACACCAAAGGCTTTGTCATTCAGTGCAGATGAAAACAAGCTAAACGAGAGTGAAAAAATCCAAGCGATCCATTGAATGAGAGCAGAAAATGGGCCAATAGGGCAAACCACTTGAGCTGTGAATTGTCCACTCCTCAGCAAAGCGTTTGTGACACCTCCCAGGTTTGGAGTGGACTTTTTTTTTTTTTTTATTATTTTTTCCAGATGACACTAAAGGAGGAGGCAGGGGTGTAATGGTTTAATTTAGCAACGAATCGGTTCACGTCAAAATTTGTGGTCACTGATATGATTCTTATCGATTAGTTTATTTTTAATGATCCACTTCAAATCAATCCAGAACATCTTTATGCAAAAGTTCAACCAGTGTGACTCAGGGATAAATATCTAGGTACTAAAAAGTGCAGGTGAAGCTTGTATTTCTTGCAAGAAAATCAAGTGTAAATGAAAAATGTGTACAAACAAACAAAAATTTTGCAAATCCATTCACATTTCAATTTTGATGCTGTTCCACATAAAAATAGTACAAACAGAGCATTATTTGAACATTATATCACACTGTATAGTCACATGTCTTTGTAATATTCATTGATGATGATGGATTGATCACTTTTTTGCTGTCATTATATGTTGCTATGATACCATTTGGTTGTGTTTACAAAATGGTAAAATAAACCTATTCCGCGCCTCTATCCTAATTGTATTTTCTAATATATTTCGATTAAAAAAATGTAACAAATTGATCGCAAGCCGGGGGGAAAATAATCGCAATTAATCGCTTTTTTTTTTAATTTGACGCATTCGCCGACCACTTACTCACAATGTTAAATCCCACACAAACTTGTACATTTAGTACGTTTATTTTTAATTAATGCTGTCAATTGATTAAAAAATTAATCAGATTAAACACAATTTTGGATTGTGATTGTGACAATATTGTGATTTTGAACAAAAACAGGCCAGAGAGAGATTTTTTAAACAAGTTCAGGTCACATAGCCCAAATGGTCAATAACCTTGTGAACATTGCTTTGAGAAAAAAAAAAAAAAATTGTGTCGATCAGCATTTATATCGCTTTCCTTTGCCGCAAGGGTGCGTTATCACGATAACTCAACAAACGCACAGAACCACAGATCAAATAGTCCGCTTTTTGTGAAAAAGAGCTCTAAACCGAAAAAATAGCAAGAATAAAGTACTAAAACAACTGAATTTTTATTTCTTTTGTAACTGGTCATAGTATAAGTGGGAAGCCATTCGTAGCAAAGTAGAAAACTGTTTCTTTGTGAGATGCAATTAATTTGTGTTAATAAATATTAACGCATTAATTCTTTTTTATTAATCGCATGCATTTAACGCGTTAACATTCACAGTCCAAATATCAATATAATCGGTTTATTTCATTTTTAACCGATTTTACAAAAGCATAGGTTGATTCGATTAACAGATCAGATCGATATCGTAGGAAAATACATCAATTAATGAATTCAGACTATTAATCATTACACCCGTAATAGAAGGGCATTGCAGACGTGTAAAAATGACACTCCTCATGTACCCTTTCTATTAAAATGAGTTCTATTTTAGCCTGACAGAGAAAAAACAATAACTTCCCAGAGGCAGACAAGTGCTCTGCATTTCAAGCCATGAGAGCCTGTTGAAAAAACGAGGAGGAAACACATCCACCACACTAGATTATACTGACAGCAAAGGCTAACTTTTATGAGCTAAAAAAGTCCAAACTGATCTTCCCGCCCTTCCCAGCATGAAGAAGTCCCGCTGGGGGCCTCAATGTGATCAGCAGCATCCCCACCACGTCTCCTCATTATTGAGTAAATAGGTTTGGGCATGTCCTCAGTAAACAAAGCCAAGACTGACAGTTAAGGGAGTGAGGGGAGTGGGAGGCAGCCTCGTTCCCAATTAGAGTCGCCTCAGGCAAAACTTTAAAGAGGAGATCAATCCTACAGATCACTAAACTGATCCTGTCACAGGCTGGGGATATTTAAACCGCGGTGCTGAGCAGAGCGGTGCAGGGCAGTTCTCAGTACAGTTTGACTGTGTGTGCTAATGACTTGGGGGTAGGCTCTCTCACCAGGACACACACCCCACAGCGAGGCGGCCGTGATTGACGGGTGAAATCGGACCTCAGCTGCAGTTCTCGGCACAGTAGGGGCCAGATGGGGAAAGAGCGATTTGCGTTTTTTAGTATGCAGCTCCTGCACTTACGAATACTCCCTAATTGTCTCCCTTACTTACCTGTGAGGCCATTTCCCATCACAGATGCAGAGAACATTTCAAATTAACCCAGGATGTTTTGATTTTTTTTTTTTTTTTTTTTTTTACCTCTCACCTTACACACTTGAAGCAGATTTATTAAAATGTGCCAGTGGGCCTCATCCCTGTCTATGTGGTTGAGGCAAATGGTTGGAAAATAAAGGGGCTAACGTGAGCTGCAGATGACACCTGACTTTAATCACATCTTCAGCTGCACACACCAACTGTTTGACCGCACCAGAGACGACCGCTCGCCGCTCTCGCGTAATGAGCTACCCAAAAAAATCTCCGCATCTGCAGAGGAACTGAACATTTAAATGAGCGAACGATGCATTATGTATATCAGAGAGGCCTGTGTGCAGAAACTAATTGTGATCATAAAAGCCAAAGACAAAACAACCACCCTCAATCCATTCCTAAATAGTTGTGATCTAATGCAAAACAAATTCATTTTTCATGCCATTAAAGATAAAGAAAATCTTAAAAGGTTTGGTTTTGCTTGTCTGCGTCTCTTATTGAGAGTCTTTCACTTTCAACTTTATTTGCGGATTATTGCAAATCCCCGGTACAAATCATATCATGAAATCATGTAGCTGGGACATTGGATGTGTTCTGCTAATGCTCAAGGAAGATCCCCTGAGGGAGCTGTTGAGTGGGGGAGAAAAGGGAAAAAGAAAGTGAAAGGACGGGGAAAAGAGTGGGAAGAGGTGGAGAGTGGGGTTACAGGAGGAGAAAGAGGAAGAGGGGCGGGAAAGGAAGGCGGAAAAGGAGGGGAGGGCAGCGGCAGTCAAGCTGCACTTTATCCTGACAGATCTCCTTTACACACTAATTTCCTTGTTAAAGAAGAGAAAATGGCACTCAATCCGGAGAAATCCTTTTCTCCCGGAGCAGGCCTGTCAGCTGAGGGATGAGTGGATACAAGCTGAGCTTTCCTCCTCAGGCGAGCTCCTCCTGGCACGCAACAGCTAGGCTACCGCTCACAGCACAGCTCTCTATCCACCGCCATAATTAACACACCATCGGAATATAATGAACCATACCATGATACATGAATTTCAGCGACAGCAGTCGTTTAACCGCTTGTTGGGAATCAAATGTGGAGTGAACTTTTTTTTATTTATATTTTTTTAATGGCGTCCTCTCCATCACAAACTGAGTGAAAACATTTCAAGCTATTTCCCAGGACACAACCCTAGCAGAAAAAAAATTATCCAACCAGCACATCTTTCATCCAAACATATTTATCACTGCATTTGTAATTCAGCCGTGTGTATTAGCCTGGATTTAGAAAGGGGAGAAAAGGAAAGGCATGTTTTATTTTAAGTCAGGGGTGTTAGCTATTCAGCCTGGATGTTCTTATCTCTCAAGATTACTATTCGTGGGATGTGTGTCAGGACTACTTTTCAGAAATCTCTGTAACAATTCAGATGCGATCGATAAGGAGTGACAGTTTATTCTAAGGCTTAGCACGGGCCAAGAAAAGAACGACTGAAGCATCAAGTTTAGGGGAATGAATTTGTTTTGTATTTGATTTTTCCATTAAATTTATCACCACTTTAACTCTCCCTTTCCCCCTTCTCCGTCTCACTCCTTTCCCTCTCACTTCGCCCCTTCGTCTGTCACTCACATCGACAACAAGGCTGTAAACGGCTGTCAATTCCTCATCTGTGATTCCCGCGTCTTCATTTTCATCCGTTTTGATTGCTTCACACCCTGTACCTATGATGCTTTTAGTGCTCATCGGCGACCTTGTGACATGTTGGGGGGGTTCTAAAATAAATTTTCAGTGGCAGACGGAGGCTGCCCTTTATAACACTTCATCATATCTGCTGCAGACGGAAAATAGTTGAGAAACATTTTCTTACAAAACGGCCTAATGCTGGTTTGGCCCAGAATCATATGGTAAATCTATTACCACTTTGTCAAGAGAAACCACTTGAGGTTTCCCACAGTGTTGCAGCAGGAAAAGTGGGAAAGTGTAACCCTTAAAGTGCTGTCCAATGTCTCTTATTATAGTGTTTTCCAAATCTTCTCCTTTCTTGGGTTTAAGGGTCATCGAGGAAGCCAATCAGAGGGACAAGCCAGTCAGAAAGCCAGCGGCGTGAACAGGACAGGAACCAGCTGATGAAATTCATCCATACTTCTCACTTATGATGACATGATTGATTTTCCCTCAGAGTGCTCAAATGTAGGATTGTCTTCCTACCCCCATCTCCTCCTCCATCCCGCCTCAATCTGCCCACCCACCCGCCACGCCAACAGCTAATGGATAAAGCCTCTGTCTGTCTCAGGCATGGCGGAGAGTTGACGAGTGGAAGAACAACTGCAACGAATGAAGGGTGAAATCTGAGAGTGCAATTTTCCGTCTGTCAATCTCCCTGCCGGAGAACAAGTTGACCACCAATCAGGGGAGTCGATTCGGGGGCTGGCGGCTGATGGGAGCCCTCTGAGTGACAGCATCATGTCACTACATTAACAGAGCAATGAAAGACATAAAAAAGGAGTTTTTTGACGGGCCGACCACTTATGCGATTTCTGACTGGGATTCAGCCTCAACAAATGAACAAACTGACAGGTTAATGTATAACCTCTGAATTCAGGAGACTCCTATCATCCACTAGGTGCTTCAAAATACAACCAATTAAACTTTGCTTAATTATTTAAGGTAGAAAGTGAGGGAGAAACATGCCTTAAAAACTCTTGCTTGCAGTCAATTATGATAAAACTTTAATGAGGCTGGATAGAGAGCCATAAAAACTGATAGCCCCTCTGTCATGAATTATAAATCCATATCGATTTTGTTTCTTTGCTATAAGAATTGCAGGTAATCGTATGTTACCACATGTAAAGTGCACTTCCCTAGTGAGGATAAATATTAACTATCAAATATATATGAGGTGTGTGTGCATTTATGACCAAGCTCATGCAGGCAAAGAGGAGCGGAGATGTCGAGGCAAAGGGCCATTGGGAATGGATGAAGGGTGCCATTTCTGACAGTAAGAGAGACCCTTAGCAGCGCTGTTTTGATATGTTACCTAGTTAGCGTCAGAGAGAGGGGAATAAATAGTTCTTTATTATTTGTGGTTGCCATCATGTCTCTCCTAATAGACAAGCTATACTGAGTTTAAACCACATTATCCTCTGCGAGACCATCGCAATTACTCTTGAGAGCTAGGTCTGATGTGTGGATAAGGCAGGTCGCCCATGTCTTAATGAACACAAACAATGTGAAATGGAGGAGGAAACAGTGGGGGGAAAGATAATGGCAGGCCAGGCCTTGTTTTAATAGAGACAGCACTAAGTTGTTTGCTATGATCTATGCGAAGTCTGTGAATGTTGAAATCCCCAATGTTAGATGTCATTTTTTTTTTTTTATCCTATTAACTGATCAATCTGGTGCACTCTCTCTCCCTCTTTTTTTTCTTTTTTTTTATGGAGCAAATCCTATTTAGCGGATCTCCTGAAGACTTGTCGTCGGACACTCGGGAGGTTAAAGGGCACCAAACTGGATCACCGTGACACTCGGGGCTGAGAGTTATCCCCAACACAAATGCCTCAGAGCTGGATTAATTGATAAACTGCCTCTTCACTTCATTAGTCAGACAGACTGGGCTTAACGAACGAACACAGAGCGATTGTCACTCTAAATATGTTAATCATGACCGCCATTATGGGGTTCCTCTTTTAACCACCTTGTCTCTGATAAACTACAAAGACCCGCTTCAAACTCGGCGCGGGCTTGCACCGAGGGAGGCTATTTGTCAATGACAATGGGGGGAAAAACGGAGACAGACATACTCAAGAGTGGTACTGGTGTTATTGAATATAAATATATAATAACAGTGTAAAAAATGCATCATTTGGCCTTTTCACAAAGGCGGTTGTAATATAGCGCTAGGTGAGCACTGTACTTGACGTACACACTGGAGGTGAGGGTGTCAGGGGAGAGCTCGCTGGAGAGAGGGGAGGTTTTATTGTTGCCCAGCCCTTCCGCTTAAGTGCACATGGCTGGGAGGAAGCCGGGACCTCCAGCTCTGACCTCTGCGCATGTATATTTAATAGGCCATCAGTTGGCCGGGGCAGCGCTCTGATCAGGATTCAGAGAGGGGCTTTGAACACCCCTGTGTATTCCTGAGCGTGCAGCCTCAAGCTGCTCTCCCCAGCTGTGTCAATCCGACAGCACTGTTACAGGCACCCAGACAAGGCGCTGGGCACTCCACTGCTACCGCCTAATGATTACAGAAAAAAAAAAAAAAAAAAAAAGCAAAACAAAAACAATAACAGTTGGCGTATGGAGCTCTGCTACCATCTAATGAGAGATTTTTTTAAAAACAGGAATTTGATTCCAGCCTGATGTATATCGTGTGTGGGATTACATCAGTAATGCTATACCATGCAATGTTCCTCTTAATAATAACAAAAAGGCAATCTCATGGTGACTGCACTACACTCACTCGCTGGTAACGATTGCAGAAACAAGACGGCAAACAGAGAAGTGCCACTCGTGTGTCTTCTCTTCTAACAAGGTATCACTACGCTTTGAATCAAATCAGCTCTGTGTGTGTGAGCGTATGAATGTCACTGTGCGTGTGCGTGGGTGTGTGTGTGTGTGTGTGTGTGAGGCCAGCTTAACGAGGGTGGTTCATTTGACAGGCAATTAGTTTGCGGAGCTGCTATTGACAGCCCCTGTGCTTGTGTTTGTTCAACAGCTCTGGGTGAGTTCCACGCTCCCTGGGCTACGTGACAAAGCACCTCCGACAGGGAGCTCCTGATCTCCACCGAGGCTCGGAGGCTCGCGCTGTGAGGAGGATGGGGGTGTGGGGGGGTGGAGGATATGTGACAGCCTAGCAGACAGAAGAGAGAAGCAAGAAGGGGGGAAAGATACAAAACCCACAAGGGTCTATTAGGGGGTTGTTGCAAGTTAATGTAGCTACAACACACTTTTTTGGTGTCGCATTTTGAAAAGGCCTGAGCAATGATGTTGTCATTTGTTGTTTGATTGCGGGGATTGCAGAGGGTAATCTTAGGAGACACGCCGGCTCTCACACTACATGCGCGCACATAAAAATGCAGAAAGAGAGGAGGTGGAGGGAGACAGAGGAGAGGAGAAATATAACAATATCCAAACACTCTTTTATCCTTGGAAAATCCTGTATTCTAATGCAAAAGGGGGGCCCCCCCATCCCTCTTTTAGTTGCAACCGTTTCGTTTGTAGAGCCAAGCTCCAATCAATATCATTATTTTCACAGAGGATCGAAGTGCCTTCACCGAGTTAATGGGGGATTGAGGTGGTAAACGTTTACCCTCTCACTGTCAGCAGAGCAGTGGTCCATAGTGGGCCCAGATGACAGCACTGGCCCCGCTGTGGACACACTATGTGGAGATGTCCTGTGGGTAGACAGGCTGCATGGACTGTCAACCGCCTGCCATGCCCTAGATGGCCTAACATATCAGCTACTTGAGTTAGAGCAGCAGCATGGGCTTTGACTTCTGCTTGAGCTAACAGAAACAAAATGACCAGTGCTGGCAGCAGCTCTGCTTCATATTGTTAGTGTTGACACAAGAGCAACCAGGAAAAAAAAAAGACTTTTTTCCCCCCAATTTTGTAATTTTTTAAATTTAATTAAAACCAGATTATTCTGTTTAAGGCGGATGCAGCTAAACAGAATTAAATAAAATAACGCTTTAACACGTTTTCGACTGTGGATCAGCTGCTCTGTCCCATTTTCAAGGAATGGAGACTAATCTGCAGCTGGCAACAGCAAGGCAAATTCTCTTGTATAGCAGCATATGCTAATTAGCTCTTCAAGCACGCAGATGCATTGCTGTAAAATACTTCTCGTGTCTGCGTATCTGCATCTCCCAGATGGGTCCCAAGCTGTGCCAAACTGCATCTCATCAACAGCTATGAACTATGGCATCACATGACCGCCGAAGATGTGTGGGGTCCTATTCTGTCTTACCTTGGCACAACGCGGTCAAGGGATGCATCATCGGGAAGCTGCCACTTTGTCAAAATGAAGAGGAAACAGGAAAATGAAGGATTTTCTGCTTTGAAAGTTTTAGGTGATTTTTTTTTCTTTTTTTTATTTCCACTTTTTGGGAAAAAAAAAAAAAACAGCAGCAGTGAAGTTGATCTGCTTTTGGACGAGGGTGTGACAGAGCACCGAAAGATTTCATGGGACGTTGCCACATGATTCACTGAGTTATTGGTTTCCGCCCTGTTTTAATCGCTGGCAGGCCCCGGCCAAAAAAATCTCGAAGGATTCCGACGAGTTCTCCGCCGTTCAGCAGAATGGAATTTGGTCTGCAAGTGCCTCACGTCATTCAAGGCGTCCTTCACAGTTTTAGGGGCCCTAATTCAAACCACATGGAGGCCAGCGTCCGGTTACGGACCTTTCACCAGCAAAAAAAAAAAAAAGGACACACGTTCCCATTGGCTGCTTCGGGACGGGAAATGGGGTGTCTTGAAGGAAAAAGATAAACAGATCTAAGTATGAGTCACAACATAGCTAAAGCACACACATTCACACGCATAAATATACATACACATGTACATACACAGCGACATGTAAAAATACACGTGCATATGCACAAATATACACACAAACTGTGAAACATGCACTTATGGGCCTGCAAAAGCTGTTTGCTTGACATAATGGAAGAATGAGCATCAGGCTCTGTTATATTGCTCCTATTCTTCATTGACAAGCATATATATTCTTTTCCTGTTCCCAACTGACTTTGCAACGCTGAACTCCATTTATGAATTATCTGACATATTTCCTGCTATTTTTTTGACAGGAGTACTCAGAGGAAATTTCAAGGCACCTTTCTCCTGACAAGTAGAAATATCAATATTTGAATAAATTGCAGATTTGGATCTCCTTACATGGATGCTCTCCAGAAAGAGAGAGGTTGTGTGTGTGTGACAGTGTGTTTGTGTGTGCATGTTTTTGTGTGAGTGAAGGGAATGGGAAGGGGTTTGTTTCATTCTGTTACCACGGTCTTATCCCCCCGAGCCCGCAGGCAGAAATCTGTATGCAGCATTTCATTAGGAGAGAGCTCGACTGAGTGACATGTGAAGAACACTTCGCCGTCGACCTGATGAAGTTTACTTCTCTCAAACGACAAAAAGCCACTTTGTAGACTAGCCCTTTTTTCCACAGAGGAAGAAGGGGGGGGGGTTGATGGCAGATCACCAATAAAAGAATCATGAATGTTGTTTCACAGAATGACAGCCTATCTGTACACAAATATTCTTCTTCGAGAAAAATGTCGGCTTCAGAGCGTTTCTCCTCTCCTTTTTTTTTTTTTTTTTTTAAAGTAGGTTTGACTTCACAGAACTGACAGTGTTGGAAATATGATCACCTAAATTCTAAGCGCTTTCAGAAAAGGGGCTGGCAGGAGGCACAAAAGGGAGAACGCAAACAGATTGTTCCCATCTAACAGAAGTGGCGAGTTTCATGTGAGGAAAGTAACATTTCACCCAGTGAACTAAATAATTTACAAACAAACACACCGCCGTCCCACACCCCTAATAAATACAGCATCTGTGCATCAGAGGTCAATGTCAAGCATCAATAACACTCAGCGCTGTCTTCTTAAAGCTGCCGGTGTTACATATGAGAGACTTCTGCCTATCTGTCTCACTCTGTTTAGCTGCAGTAGCTGCCATGCTGTCCGCATGTCTGCTGCCACCGCTGATGGATCGCTGTCCTGCCCACCCCTTCCCGCTCCCCCCTCTTTACACCCCACCATCATTTCAGGGTGGCTGAGAAATGGCTTAGGCATGTGAGGTCACCCAGGTACCGAGAAGGCTGTGACACCGTGACCCCTGACGGTAACCTCCCTGACCGGAGCGTCATACTTCCTCCTGTTCCGACGGAAAACCCAAAACAAATCTTATCATCTATCTCTCACTGAAAAAAAAAAAAAGAAAGGAAAAGCTCTCTATCAGTGCGCAGCTTTGACAATCATCTCCCCACACGACCTGTGATTTCTTGGACAGGCCCTGTTTGACACTCGCAATGGAGAGGTGACGGCACGCGGGTTGTCCATCTCTCGTCTCGCCTGCCCTTATCTCCTCTCCTCTCCATCTCTCTTGTCCCTCTGCCTTGTGTGCACAACTTAATAAGCAAGCAAGGGGTAGATTCCCATTATGGAAACCCTGGAAAATGGCCCGGACATTTTCCCCCTCCGTATCTGGGATCTCCATCTGGAAAAGGCACCCTCGCTCTCACTGCCCCCCTTGTCCAATCTCAGTGTGTGTTCTGGTGAGCCTATGCTGCAAAGATGGCTTTCACTCTCCACTGGCTACAATGAGATTGGCCCACCAGGTTGACTCTATTCGAATCGACAACCCATTTCAATAACGTAACAAAACAGAAAGGAGATGTGATGCTGAATAAAACATTTTTGAAGAGTGCCCTGAGGAGGGGAGGAGATGTTCATACTGAACGATCAACATTTGTAAATATTACAACACTTTAGTCTCCACATTAACTTGTTTTGCAAAAATATGCAAGCTGTAACGCTTTTAAAGATGTATCGTATCGTGATATGCATCTCACGATACAATACATATTGCGATATATCCCATAAATGTACAATTTTTCCCCTTTTTTTTGTTCAAAAGTATGACTTTTAAAAAAAACTCTACCTAATGATGATGAAAAACAATTAAAATTTTAAACATTAGAATATTTTTGTCTCCTCGTTAACTTGTTTAGTAAAAGTATAAAATGAGCCGTAAAGTTTTTAAAGATCCACGCTGATAAAAACTGTGTTTTTGTTGCATTTTTTCCTGATGGAGGACATAAAAAATCAGATTCAAATTGTCTTACGGAGTATTTGTGAATCAGAAGCTGTCAGGTAAATGCTACAGTCGGCCGGCCACAAACTCCCAGCTCCTCTCTATTACGATGCAACCACTTGCAGACCAATATCCATGTAAGTCCATCGTCTGAGATGGTATCTGGCTCCAAACCGTATGGCCGTGTTTTGTGCTTCTGTAATGTTGGGGTTTTAAGGTGCTGTAAGATAGTGGGAGTAGGGCTGTATATTGGGAAGAGTCTGACATCACGCTATGTTTAGCAATACATGATTCACGATACGATCCATATCACGATATATCCCTGTACCAGAACAATTTTTTATTATTTTCTTTACGGAGTACTTACAAAAAGCTCTACCTGAATATGATCAAAAATGATCAAAATTTGTAAATATTAGAACATTTTAGTCTCCACGTAAAGTGTAACGTTTTTAAAGACCCAATCCAATAAAAATCATGTTTTTGTGGCATTTTTCTCATAATGGAGGACACATGTTAAGGATATTAAGATTAAAATTGTCTTTCTGAATATTTCAAATTTTGAATCAGGAGCTGTGACGTAGATGCTAAAATCGGCAGGCATCTGGCTCTAAACCGTACAGCTGGATAGCTTGGATATATTTTTCATCAATCTTGTTGCCCCGTAAATGTTATGTTGGGGTTTTAAGGTCTTGTAAGCTAGTGGGAGAGCATATAAGGGTGTGTAATGGCAAGAGTCTGGCGATACGGTCCCAATATGCATCTCCCGATACGATACATATTGCGATATGTCCCCAGACTGTACCGGAACCATTTTTCACAATTTTCTTTAAAGATTATGACTACCTGAATATTAATGCACTTTTCATGTTAATAAAATGGTAAAAATTCATTATATTTAATGATCACAACGCTGAACACTCTAACTGTATCTCTGCATCTCATATACAAGTTGCTTTGACCCACAAATTCATGCTGCTTAATTTTTGGTAAATTAAGAAATATTTGTTCTTAAAGGGAAAACTTAATATTGTCTAGTTTCCTCAAAATATATTTTTTAATATAAGAATAAAAAATAGAAGGAACGAGCATGAATCAATAAGGTTCTAAAGTATGATTGAGGACATAAAGTACAGTCAAGTGCAGGGGTTTAAGTGAAAAAGAAGTAAGTTACTGAGCTACATTTACTCTTAAATAATAAATCAAATATTGTCTTGTATACATATTAAATCGATATCAGTATCGTCAAATGAAAGATCACGATATCACCAAAGAGTGCAAACAAATGAATGATGGGTAATGGGGGCGGGCTTACTCAGTTTAGAGGGGAATTTCTAAAAAACTGCCGCCACTCTGCAGATACTATGTCCAAGAAAACGACACAAGAGATTTTGGATAAAAACAGCAAAACTATAATTAAATTATAATAGATCAAAAGATATTCGAACTTTAATCATCTTTTTCAGTTGAGTTTGTTTTCCACTAACTTCAGCTGCAATCATCCTGTTTCAGGTTGGGCTGCTTCATAACTAGACTATGCGGTTAACAGACTAATAAAGATTACACTGAGGTCAGCAAGTCACTAATCCTTTGCATTATTAGTAAAAACAAAGCCCAGAGCTTACGCCAGGCACCTCATCACATCCGAGCGCATATGCACGTGCATAAGGTCCGAACATAATATGGTGTGACTTAAACCATGCAATGAGTAGAGAAAATAAATATGCTAAGAGCAGCAGGGGTGGATCAGGCCAGGCCTCTGCGGACCGATGTCATCACTCCCTCTGGCCTCAGCTGTACTCCCCACCCGAGCGAAAGGCCCAGTGATTACAGAGGCTCAGCTTCCCTCTAAGAAAGCAAACCGGAGCTGCAGTCCAAACAAGGCCAAGCCAACAGCAAGGAAGCCCAGCTACACCAGGCAGCTCGGGTTTAACGTCGCCTCCGACCTGGCTGGCCCCCGGGCTTGCATTAGTCCCCCAGCCCTGCCTCTCCAGGACAAACAAACAACCACCGCTAACACAGTCGGGGACAAGCACAGAGGCAGGCTGAGCTGGTGCCACCAGCGCTGTGCAGAGGGGAACCTGACCTGATTGGATTTGCTTTATCAGCTCGGATAATGGCTCCCAGACCGGCCGGTTTCAGTGGCCGAAAATAAAAGAATACAACAAATTTTTGCTTGCCTGCCATTCTGAGTTTGGCCCAAAATGGGCAGCTCCCCCAAAAAACAGATGGGGAGGCATCTCAAAAATGTTCTCTGCCCCTGGGGGCATGTGGTTTTCCCCATCATTATATAACTGTAAACTCCTGGATGTCAAAGATTGGGGATAATAACTTTCAGATGTCGGCAGCTCGGGCCAATTCTGGGACCTGCTGGATGGGAACAGTTATTTGGCAGAGGGGAGGAAGTCCGAAAGATTACGACTAAGATGTGACAGAGAGGAAAGTGGACCTGGCTGGAGCTCAACGGGTCATCCCGGTCCGCTTCAGTCTGTTTGTCGATTTACCAGCTCCTAACAATAACAGTGTTGGAAGCAGGAGCCCTGTGTGTTTGGATGGGTGGGAAAGAACACAGGAAATGAATTAATAAAAACCAACAGGAAATCGTGACGTCGCGCTAGCGCTCTGGAACCGAGCTGCGGCCATCCGATTTGATACGACAGTTTTAGCACTTCTTATTGCGGTGCAGATGTGCCACTAATTCAGAGACAGAAACACCTCTTTCCATAAATGAGTCCTCATAGAAGCGACATCCTGTTAAACCGTTTTTATTGGCTCGTCTCACATGGTGGGAGAGGATCGTTGTTCATCGCTGTCAGCGTCGGAGGGCTTGGTCGCTTAAATTCATGCCTCTCCAATGGAATGAAACATCTTACATTTTTATATATTCCAGCTGGTCACTGCGCGGTAAAAAGGCACAGTTCTGTTTTTCTTCTTTTTTGAATCCCCACCACACACCCTTTGCTTTAAAGTATCGATCGGAGTGCTGAACAAGCAGAGGAGTGTTTTTTATTGTAAATCAATACTGATCGATCTGCAGCCTGGGTGTTGAATATGGATCAATATCACACCAGGCTGTGGAGGAGATCTGATTTCAATTGGCAAGAGAAGCCCGCAGCAGGTTTCCATCAAGCGGTAATTCAAGACATGGGAACATAAGTCAGATGGATTGATATAGACTAGCCAGGACCTTTCTTGCCACTGAACCAGCACAAGGAAATTTCTGTCATATATCATTAACACAGTTGGGGCAGGCAGTAAAACAAAAAAAATAAAAAGTGGGGGAGTACCTCAGTGACCCTGAAGGTAGAGCTTTGGTCACACGTTAAATAAATCCTCTGAGCGTGCGTTTATTAGAAAGAAAAAGCAACAAGTGGAGCCACCTTAAGTACAGACATCATTGTGGTTCTTGAGGAAACTTTTGGTCCTGATTATGCGTACGCTGTTATTAATTTACAGAACAAATGTCCTGAAGACAAACACGGCTGATTTTTGTTAGATTTTTTTGTTTTTAACTTGATTTCTGGTTCATTCATCACTTGTTTGTGAAGCTTGTACAGAGGGGCACTGTTCCAAGTGACAGCATTGTAAAACAATAAAAGCGCGGCTATAGTTAGAAATAACTTGTCACTTTTAATAAATGACACTGGTTCAGGGCTCTTTCTCCGGGGCTTCTCCTGCGATACATCCCAGGCACCCCTGGGGCCAGCAGAGCAGCCAGCAGGCCAGCTCGTTTCCCCGAGGTAACTGATGACCCTATCCCTGAATTCCCCCATCTTTGTCCTGTGACCTCTCACCAGCGGGAGCAGGACCATGTCCGATGAAATCTTCCGACTGCTTCCCATCCTAATCTCGCCCGTGTCACACGACAAATTGCTACATTCAGAAAATGGAAATAGATGGAGGTGGAGGGGAGGGACTGACAGAGGTGGGAGAAAGAAAAAAAAAAAAAGGAGAGGAAGGAAAAGACGGGAGGGGAGGGGCGCATCGACAACCAGTCCCCTAAGAAAAATACTTGAGGAACGAACGACTCGGGAGATCCCAACATGGAATCACATCTCAGCGAACATATTGATCTGATTTACAAAACCTCCGCTCTAATGCGAAACAAATGGCGTGGGCGTGAACTGGTACTTAACCATAAAACCCCAGCATTACTGCGTCTGCGATGAAATACCACATATATCCCTCACCGAGGCCTAATGTGCTGTTTTACGGCCAGATACGACTGAGGTTGACCCAACAGTTTGTTTGACAATTAGGGGAAACGTAATAAGGATTGAATAGGAGTGAGAGCGTGCCAAGAAAAATAAAGAAAGGCGACCCTTTTATTTTTTTTTTTTTGTTTTACAGGAAAGTTGTGCGTCATTTCATTATCACTGTGAGGGACGTCGTCAAAACGGCGACGATGTTTAATTATAAAAGAGAGCCGCTAAATATTTGAGAGCGAGTGTTTTATTTACTCCAGATTTAATTTCAATAATGTAAGGTTTTCACCGCGGTGGCTCATTGCAACACAGTGTCGGGGAAAGGAGAATAAATTTTAATCGCTTGTTTTCTTTCATAATATCAAAATAGATTACTTACATTGCTCCACAGCTGGATTTCAATCACCGCAGTGAGCCAAGTCAGTGAACGAAATCTAAGATGGTGAACTTAAAAAAAAAAAAAAAAAAAAATTAACATGCACCAAACAAAATATTCATATATATATTTATTTGTGCTAACATTTTCTTCCTGCTCCTCAGCATGTGTGTGTGTATACAAAGTCCAGTGTTGCTTTTGGCCCAGCATTCATCCCATCACCCCAGCTTTGGCCTTGTTTCTGTCAGCAGTGAACCAAGGGAGTAAAGAGTAGTTGGGAAAGGAAGAAAGAGGGGGGGGGCAATGAAGGAGAGGAAGAGAAGGAAAGAGGAAAAGAGAAGGGGGGGTTGTCTCCATGGACAGATGGACTGCTCTTTCTCAACACATGTGGAACCATGTTTCGTCTTTCACTGCCGTCAAGCTGGAGCCGAATCCGTCGCTCTGTTGGCCCGCGCCACTCTTTCGTGCTGCACACCTCACAGCGCACACACGCAGACACACGCACCAGCATCCCCGTCTTTCCCTCTGCACACATGTTAAAGTCATCACCCCTGCTCAGCGCTAGTAAAACACAACACCCCCGGCTTCTCTGCTGTTGTCAAGTCTTGCCATTAGCTGATGCCACTGGGGAATCCTACCCTAGTGAGGTGGGTGTCCCCGGGGAACATCAGGCACCGCGTTACGTTCAGCCGCCACTCATGTGAACCCAAACATGTGAGCATAATTTGGAAAATATCATTTATACTGTGCGTCTTTGTACGTGTCTTGACATTTACAAACTGCGATAAAAACCGACATGAGGGAGGAGGGAATAGAAAACAGGGCGAGAATAATTTGAGGTAATGTTTTGCTTAGTGAACAGTATTACCCAATCCTGGATGTTGGAGCACTGGGAAGAAGGTTCTGGCTCCGGGGCTGCAGAGAGGGTCTGGGTTTCATTTTTTTCAGCAAGTGCAAGCCAAAAGAGGGCTGCCAAGTACAGCTTTCGCTCTCAACACTTCCTGCTCTTCCTCCTCCTCTGGCTCTGGAGGCAGACAGGCCTCACTCAAACATCACGTCGGCTTAAGCAGGGGTGGCCAGCTTTACTCTCCCGTTGATGTCAAAAACTCACATCTGTCCCGGGAAAACACATCTGTAAATCCAACTTCAAGATGTTATTAAGCCGCGAGTAATGAGGTGTTTGCAGGTGTTTGCGTAAATATCGTAAGAGGTTTCGGAAGGCATTTCCTGCAGAAGTCAACAGCTTTAAATGACTCGCCGTAAATCACTGAGGAACTCTGCAACCTGTTATAGACCTAAAAAAAAAACACACAAACAAAGGAGAAAGAAACACCTGCCTCAGTCGAGCGAATCACAGCGGCCCTATCTGCTGCATCTCTTTCATTAAGGATGGTGGGAGCTTAGAGCAAGATTAGCACTTCCTACTGAGTACCATCTTAATTGCTCCTTTGCAGATGCGGTGAAAACATGTCGTTTAGGTACTTCATAAACAGACTTCTCAGTGCAGGTTATCAAGACAGCCACTCAGTGAAAACACACCCCCTTTTTTTGCAATGCTGATGTGCAATTAAAATGGTTTTAGAAATCCTCTTTGACAGTCCATGACTTAGCCAAAAATGTAAATGACATTAAAGGAGACAATGAATTTAATTTTGTTTAATGTCCCCTTTCGCTGATTCTCATTTACATCACATTTCCACATAAAGAGCTGACCTTATAAATACTGGCATTTGTTCAGCTTTTGGAGGTAATCACAGTTCTGCAAAAACCAGATGGGAGCACGCAAATTTTCCGATTTGTTTCTTAGCAGGCTTGGGGGGGGGGGGTTGGACGGCGTGCGAGGCGTTCTAAGGCGGCGGCGACGGCGGCGGTCTTTTGTTTCTGGTAAACAACTTGACAACAAGTCGCGTGCACTCTGGGAAATGACCTCGTAGGTGTTCCGCAAATGAACGATAACGCAAAGTCATTTGGAAAATACAGACTCGCTAATGAGGGGACATAACAGAAAGCTAAGCAAAATTTACATTAGGCCAAAATTTAATTGCATTAACGCACGAACAGGTGCAGGGAGGCCTTTATAAATGAGCTAAATGAATAAAAGCCTCCCACAGCACAACCATGTGTGCCGACCCAAAAAAAAAGGGGAAAAAATACGAGAAAAAAACAAGTCAATGTCATGAATTATTCAGTGGCTGGGCTTCTCTCCAAAGGTCAGCGCTCTTTGACCTTTGTGACAGGAAGTGAAAAGCTCTGCCGCGGCCACTGGAATAAATGGAGCTGACATGTTTAGGTCTGCTCCACAAACTATTTGTGAGTGGCAGTGTAAATTGAGGCAGGATGTTTAACTCTGAGAATTAAAATCCGAACGATATCACGTTCTGTCTGTCTGTCTCTGCTCTACTTACATAAATTGCACAATCTTGCCAGAGTAAAATGCGACCTCTGACCTCTGACAGGCAGAATGAGTCATTTTCTCTCGCCTTTCAACAGCATGTGCAGTCCCATTACAAAATCCATGTGTTAGCCTGAGCAATGTATCTAATCTTTCACACAGGAAAGGACAAAGTCAATATGTATAGAGTGAAGACAGAAACCAGACCAGTGGAGTCGCCGTAAATTAAGTTATGTTTGGAGATACACTATGTGTACTGTTAATGGAAAAGCCATCTGATCAAATTTGGGGTATCTCATCACTGGAACTCTGATAAAGCAAATCTACACCTCCTCCTTTACCCACATGTGGTCATAGCAACAGAGCAATAATTAGGGTCTTGATGAACCCGCTGCTTCCTTCTTTCTGTGTGAGAAATCTGCACTTACTTTTTCAAAAGAAACCCACTCAAACGCAACAAAAATAGGACCTTTCTTCATCCAAAAATGAGGATGAATTATGCAGAAGCATCAAATGTAAGCACTGAAATATTTAGAGACCAAGCAGAGCTGAAACTTTGTGACAGCTGTTGGGCCTATATCTAACCAGCTCCTTTTTTTTTTTTCTTTTTTTTTTTTTTTTTTAAAGAGAATCCTTCCTCTTCAAAAATCTGAGTGAAAATCTGTATCAAAACTCAGAGAGAAAATAGGGTAAACAGATGTCTGGCTTGACCGCAGGAAAATAGGACACATTTGGAATGATAAGTTTCCCAAACTCCGTTGGATATGCCAAATCCATGGGAACGCCAGTTAATGTCTTGCTAGATGCCAGCTAGCTGTGCTCGCTCTCCGCCCCCCCTCCCCTTCCTCCCCTTTCTTGCCATCTGGGAAAATGTTACCGAGTACGAGCGCCATCAATGATTCACTCCAAATCTGTTTCTTAAGGTTCGGCCATGCTACTGTTGCTCAAGAAAATGTGGCAGGAGGGGGGGGGGCTCTCGCTGGTCTTCATGCTGTAATTGTAGACAGATGAGACGCGTCTGATTCAACAATCGAAGCCTCTCCTCTAGGTTTATGTCACTCAGCTCTGTTCTACTCAATTGGAAATAATCAGTCTCTGCCAGCAGCAACCGCAGCACAGGTGCCTCTAATGATGTGCATGAGAAAATGACAGATGTAATCGAAATGGCTGTAAAACATGGGCGCCTTAACTAAAAGCTTAACCATATGCACTCCAGGAAGAGTCACTTGAATAATGTTACATCGTAGCCCAACAGCGTGCTCCGGCCTCGTCCATAACTCTTGCTAAAACCCTGCAAGTTTTCACAAGCGCCCCCGCTCCGCCTCCCTCTGAACCTGTGTGGGTCCGTTAGGGTGAGCTGATGGGCTCATAGTTACTACACGGAGACAATGGGAGGGTCTAATGAGGAACATATGCTTTTGTGTTTCAACAGAGCTGCTCATTGTGCAAGGAAAGGGATACTCTTCTCCCATTCAGGCTGGTCACAATGAAAATCCGAGCCGGTAGAGCTTTCAGTATCCCTTTTTTCCCCTCCTGTTCTTTTTTTTTTCCCACCCCTTCTTCGTGTCTTTAATTCTGCGTGCATTCATTTTGCTTATTGTACTTAAGTTACACGCTTTGTCCTGTAGATTGGGGCGACAATAGTGTGTGAAAACCCTGAGCGCCACATAAAAGCGGCGGAAATCCGGTGCAAGAGTCATCTCAAGTTGTCTGTTTATTTATGTTTACAAAAGCCCTACTTAATATTTTTTTTTTTTTCTGTAGGAGGCCCGTCCGTTTGTCTGCCCTGATCTGAGTGTGCATCCGCGCTGATCTGCATGTGTGTCTATGTGAGTTTAAGTTCAGACAGCAGTAGCTCTGGTAATCCATCCAGGCTCCCAGGGCAGCCAGCTCCTACTTCCTGATGCATGAGAAGCCGCTGGAGTGGAGTGGCAGCAACAACTGCTCAGCCCTATTTGATTACTAATAAGAGAGTTGTCCCCTCTGTCAGATACCAGGCATTCTCGGCTAAGCAAACAGTGATTCCGGCTAGTCAAACATTAGCATTGCTGCCTCTGCCTCTACGCGGTGAGAGTTACATTGAGATCGGCGCTCAAACTGCCACCCCCTGCCTCACCTCTATATCCAACACATAAACACGCGTGCTCGCCCCGCCGCCCTAAGCATGTTCACACGGCCCTGACAGGAGGGCATTCCCTTTCTTACAAAGAGGTGATATAAAAGCGGCAGATGTGTCTTTCCCATAAGAGCAAAACAGCTGACATAAAATGTTTATCCCTTTTAAAGTGGGATTTTAATGACAACTTGAAAGCATCGGCGTCATAAACAAAGGCGGGAAGAATAAACGCGGAGGTGCCTGAGCTAATTAGGGGCATTCCCAGCGTGATCCTCCTGCGATTGAACCACCTGTGATCGAACAAACCCCCCATCCAGGTGGTGACCGCCCCTAAGTGCACAGGTACCTGGGAAAGCCGCCCCAGCGCCGCTCACACAGGATCACCCACAGTTCCCGCTCTGCGGGTTCTAAGAGGCGAGTCAGCCCAACAGGGCCGTCTGTACACCGGGAGGGAGCTAATTTGTTCACCGGCTCATCCGTGTGCCTTCACTTAGTCGCTCAACACGTTCAGACAGCATGACACTCAGTCATTCACTTTACTTTTCACCTGTTCACACACACACGTACAGATGGATGCACACCAGCCTACCTGTCGATGATCACTGGGTCTGACGGAGTCTCGTTCCTGTTCCCACAGCTTTTCTTGTCGCAGCATCGGCTGAAGAAACACAGGAAGCGTTATTAAAGACCGATTATTAAATATATAAAAACACATTCACTAAATGCATCTCGAGTGGGTTTGATTTTTAGGGAGAAAAAAAAAAAAAAACTACCATGAGATTCCCTTCACTCAATATCCCCAATTCCATTGATGCTGATGGCGGATAAAAAATGTTGAAAACAACATGTTGTGTTGTTTGGCTTAGTGTTGGAGGGGAGGGGAGTGGGAATTGGGCCAGGAGGCAGGGGAGTCACTTTTCACAGCTTCAGCTTTTGTTTACCTCTAATTGCCAAGCTGCTATTTCTGAGGGAGATGCAAGGTGCCACCCTCAACCAATATTTCTGCAGGGCATTTATCAATTATGGCCTCAAAAGCACTAATCTATCTTCCAGCACATGTTTCAAGCATCTCCTCTCTGAGCCTATAGCTAGCTGCCGCTCACTTCTTTGATTGGGACTTGAATCAAAAAACGGCAAAAAAAAAAAAACAAAAATACATCATTTCGGCTTCCATTTGAAATGAAAACAGAGAGACATATGTGAATAAGATTGATTTATGCCATATGGTGCAGAAAGACAAACAAAGAGTTTGTGCAAAGCTCAGTCAACCACATATGAATTTAGTAAAAGCAATAATAAATATATAGTTTAAATATTTAAGGGAGAAAAAATGTCTTAGGTTTAAAAAAATTAGATTGAAATTGTAATATATGTGATAAAAGGCTGCAATTCTAATAGTTATTTTATTCAGCAGCAAAATGCATTTCCTTCTTACGGGAAAAAAATTACCTCGACAACACCAGCATATTCAGCGTGTCACAAATAAGTGATGGATGCATGTATAAATTGAGCGTGAGTGATGAGTTTATGCATGAAAAAAGACAAATCATTCTCAGCTCTCATGCTGCTCCTACTCTCAACCAGCAAGTTGAACAATGCACTGGTGCAACAAAGGAGAGGTTAACCGACAGTATCCAAATTCAATGTTCACAAAGCTCATGCTGAGCTCAACAATAACAACAAAAGGCGTTTTTTCCTTTTAGTATCAATGACACCGGTGAATAGCAGCGCAATATGAGTAGTTGAGATTTATGCAGTTAAATGACACTAAAAGGCTCGCTGATCAGTGTTGACAGGTGGGATCAACCGAGAAATGACTCTGTGCTAAAAAGAAAAAAAAAAAAAAAAAAATCACACATAGCATGGAGCGTTTATGCATGAGGGAGAACACTCTGACAGGCTTAAAACAGGCATGCGGTTTTGAAAATGTAAAAAAAAAGAGGAGGATGTGAAATAAAAAGTTCTGTGCTTTGTCACCAACTGTTTATTATACAATCAATTTCCCACCCATAAAAAAAAAAAGAAATCACTGTCATATCAAAGTTGAGGCACGTCATATCAAAGTGGGAAATGACAGCAGCTGTGTGTGTGTGTGTGTGTGTGTGTGTGTGGTTACTGAAAGACCACAGGACAGTTTGCACATCCTACACGTCAAAACACATTTGCTCCAAAATTATTTAACGTATAAAAATAACACAAAAATGTGTGCTTACCTGCACATTATTTCATGAGTAAGAAGAACTCTGCACATTTCTGGATTCTTGTCTTGACCCTCATAAACTATGGCCTTTGGTCCAAAATAAGGAGATAAAGTAACATTAACTCAAATAAGTCATAATTTGTACATTTTTTTCTGCAAATATAATTTTTTTTACAATTATTTAAAATCACAATATAAAATGCTGAAAAGGAAATTCCATATTTATAAATTATGAAACATCATAAAATGATTTTAGCAACATTAAAAAATGCTATATTTCTCTTACATAAATATTAAAAAAATATATCAAAATATTCAAATAATAATAATTATAATAAACAGTATTTTTTTAAATAATCTCCACAATATCATGCTGCCACAGACAGAGGGAGATTTTCAGAAGGAGAGATCCAATAGAAGTGTCATCAATATGCTTATAATCTGGGGATATTTGGGGGAAAGTGTTAATGGGCAATCTGTTGTTTATTTTGAGCCGCTAACAATGATCTTTCTGTGGATAAAAAGCGGTGTCTGGCGGTACGGTTGAGTAATTTTTGAGCATTGGCTGAAACAGATGGCGTGGAGCTATCAGTTCTGCCGCTCTTCTCTCCCTCCCTCGATCCCTCCCTCCTTCCTTCTCCCATTTCTAAGGAGAGACACTTTACTCCCTCCGTTCTGAACCGGCACCAAAATGTGAGCTTTAGGAAAAACGTTTCACATAATATAAATCAAACTGAATATTTTGCGCGCAGCAGATATTTAAATTTTGATTTTAATTTATTTATAAAATTATGTTTAACTTTCAGGTTAAATCATTTTAAAAGTGACACATCTGAACCAAGGCGCACGTCATTTTTTATTTTTAATATCCAAATTGACCTGACATTTTTTTTTTATTTCCTGTCTTTTTTATTTTTATTTTTTCTGGGAACTCGGCGATTATCTATATTGGCCTGATTTATGTCGGTGTTTTCAGCTGTAGAAACAGAAATCCATAAATTGCTTGTTCTGCGTCATTGACTCGGATCATTCGCGCAGGAATGTTGTGTGACCAGCGGTCCAGGCTTCATGGCTCTATCCAGGAGCCCCTATCACCTAAGCCCCCCGTTTCATAACAAAACGTGATGGATGGAGATGGAGAGCAAAATCGGAATGTGTGTTTTCATTTCCATCTTCTATTGATTATTTCTGGAATATTTTTACGCACAGAACGCGCGCTCTTTACGCGCGATGGGTCATTTACTGGAGAACTAAAGTTTCTAAAATATTTACCTAATTTTATTATAATTAAAATATAAATTCAAAACGTTTGGTGTATTTTTTTTAAATATATGTTGAACGGATGACCTCTGACGCATCGCAAATCATATCATGTGGCGCTGAGGTTATGTTTAAATTTTAATGCTGGGCAAACTGAATCTACAAACAAAGCCAAACTCTGGCGGAGTAAAAAAAAAAAGGACTTTAGAGTGTGGCGGTGTTGTGAGGTCAAACATAAACAGACCAAATGGAAGCCGTCTCTTCCTATTACATCGGTAATTTGATTGTATTTAGGGCCACAACCGCATTTAAATTGTATTTTTTTTTACTTATAATTTTTTTATATATTTTAGGGACGTGCGTGGACCTCAAGGACGCACGGTGGTTCAGGTTTGGGAAAAGTGGATGTGAGCAAAAGCTGTGCGTAAAAGTCAAATGCAACAGCAGCTTACCTGCTTCGTCATGGAATCGATTAACCGTATGTAAAGATCCTGTTCTGTTCTGACACCTGGAGATGGAGAGAAGAGCATCACTTAGGAATTTCGAGGAATTTTTTGACAACAAAAAAATATGTATAATCATCTATACATATTTATAGTTTTATGGCGCAAATTTACGCACTCACCGTTGCTGTACAATAACTGTAGTTTGTAATGTATCCCATTGTTAGTTTTTTCACTGGTTGGTTCCTGTAAGAAAACACAATTTTGAAATCAGCATAAATAAAGCGATTGCCACGTGCGTTTATATTTTTTTCTGCAAAAAGACATGAAGCGGTGTTCCAGCGACCCGCTGTCATCCCCGGAATTGAGTTTTTTAAAAACAATCAATATTGCACGTGACTTCCCCTCAGCAACCCTTTGCAATTTCAGAGAACATGATTTCGTGCTGATTATGTGCAGGGTTTGCATTTATTTCTTTTAAAGGGTAAAAAAAATATATATATGCAGCGCTTACTTTTTCTTTCTCCACAAAGTCCACAAAAGCTGTCCTTTCGATCTCCACGGGCTGACCCTGCCTGTCATACAGCGCCAGGACGAAATGGAAAAAATTGGATTTTCTGAGGTTGGAAGGGGGCTGCTTTTCATAATGTGCCCGTGCCAAGCCGACACCGCTGCGGGGAGAGAACAAGAGCGGTTAAGCACCGGACACCGGGGATGCGAGAGATGATGGAGAAGCTGATGGAAAGGAGATGCAGACGCGCGCGCGCTGGGTACGCAGGGGGGAGATTTCTTGATTTGTCACAATAATGGGTAATCTGATGTAATGAAAGAAGGGGAAAGCCGAAGGGGGGGCATTTATTGGGAGACCGTAATTGATACAGAGTATTGAGGGGATTGAGAGGTCGATATTGAATGCGGGAGTTTGCAAAATGCGATGAGAGCCAGTTTTTTGGCGTGCGTTACCTTTGGGCGGCTGTGTTTGCATCCACCACCCCAGCTGTGTGCATCCAGGAGCGGACCGAGTTCAGTCCACCCAGCGGTTCCTCCTTCATCGTCGTCCCACCTCGCGGTATAGTTTCCTGAATCCCAAACATTTAGGAGAATTTGCGTGAAAAAAGAGCCTCCTGTGAAATTAGGCAGATAAACGTCCACGCGCGTTATCCTTCAGGGTCTTCTTCTGTGAGCTGCGAGTCAGGGAAAACCCGGTCCACAGGTCTTGCCTCCCTCTTCAGTCCGTCCGATGTGAACAATTCTCAAAGTGCTGTACTTAGTTAGAGCGGTATCCACAGACTGGAAAAGTGAATTGTTCAATAAGATTTTTTTTCTATTGTTTCTTTTTTTCTTCTTCTTCTTCTTTTTTTGGCTATTCACAGAAAAATCGATTGTTGGTGTTTGAGGGTGATGCCGCTCTCAAAGTGCCCACATCCCTAAAGCACCGCATCCAAAACCTTCAGGACTTCTTGTTGAATAAAAAAACCCCACTCCTGCAAAAAGGTGCTGCTGCTTCTCCACAAGACAAACACAGGCGAAGGCTGATCACCAGTGGAGGTGTTCCTCGTACACAGGAGAGGTGGATAAGGGGCCCTTTCGCGTCGTGCAGGATGGATGGGAACATGCAAAACTAAGCCCTCTTTCCCCGAGGACTGAAATCTTTCCCGGGAGCCAAAACTCTAAACCCACGGGAGAGGCGCTGTCAGAATATGACGCGCAGGGGGCGGGGTTTTGACCATATATGGCGCTCTGACGGTTCCTGTCATGCAGCGGCGCTGTACGGCGCTGGTACAGCCCCATAGTGCAGCAGCCTGACAACACTCACTCGCTCCACTTTTCCTCTTGCTTAGGCCCTATATGTGGTGAGTTTGAATTTTTTTAACAATATGGAAAATTCAACCGGGTGTAACCATCACACATAATAATGAAAAATGATAATAATATTAATAAAATGCATACTACTACTACTAATAATCCATTGATTGCTTCTCGCTTTTTCTCTAATTGGTTTCATTGAAATGAAAAGAGTCTAATCCATTTATTTTGGGCTAAATTTGCTTGTATTATTACAGTCAATGAGGTGGTGCGTTCACTGACGTGTTCAAAGCGTCTCAATCGCCGCGATAATGCAGGCCATAAATCACATTTCAATAACGGAACATCACATTTCCTCATGTAATTGATTTATTCCTATTATTTCTGTGCACTTGAAGCATGCGCGTCCGTGGCGTGGTGTTGTAATCAATGTGTAATTAATACATAAAAAGATTCCACAGTGTCACGCGCAAATTTATTAATTCACTTAACATTGATCTTTTTTCTTTAATTACAATAATTCATTTAACTTTAATATTAATATATAACAATAAAAAAAGTTATAAAGCAAGTTAGAATATCAAAATAATTCAGAGAAGACGCTCCTTATCCTTTTACGCGCAAACTTGGAGGAAACCCTATTTTACGCACGTCCTGCACATTTACTAATAATCAGAAACATCTTATTCATTTCTTTTAAAAGCCAACTGGCTTCATGTCCGACTCTGTCCGAGAGGGACAAGCGCGCAATTCGGTTCATTAGCGGTGAAAAGGGGGAGAGGATGAAGGGCGAGAAGGGAGGGTGCGAGGAAGAGAGATGTGTGCTATATCCCGAGCAATCTATCTAGCTGGTGCTGAGGGTTAATAGCTGCTGCCAAAGATAAGTGAATTATAAGCTGTTGCTTTCACCTCTACGAAATCTATTGCCAAATTGCACAAAATAGGGCAAAAAATGGAAATCAAATATTTTGTATTACAGTCAAAAGAAAGTTTTCAAATAAAATAATTATTTTTAAGAGTTAGTTTTTATTTTAAAAAAATGTTTTGTCTGGTACAAACAGATTGCAAATTGTCCCCCTCATTTTTTTGCACAGTTTCAAGTCGCTTATTAGAACTTAACCCCTGATTACACGCACCGAAGCGATTTAAATCTGATTATCAAATTAGGAGACTTTGAGACAAATCCTCTTAGATCTGATACTGTTGACTGGAGAGGGAAAATGGATCTCCACACCCGTCACGTAGGTAACGATGCTGTCCTGAAAGGGAGTTTTAAACCGTATTTGACAACAAATGCAGCTGTCCCGCTATTTCAGAAGATATTAAAGGAAAATGAATGCAAATCTGTGTGCAGGAGCCATCTGGACGTGGAGAGAGGGGAGTCAGCTGCTGCACACGCCGAGGCGCGGAGCCTGAATCCGTCTCAGCTCATTCTGTGGGATCATCTGCGCGGTGGGCTCACACCGTGGAAAATGCGCTCTCCATCATTAGGTGAAATGTTAGACTGGAAATAAAAGAAATGTTGATCCCCCCCGTTTGTTTGATTGGAAACTATAAGATTTTTTTTTTAAATCCAGTGGAGGGTAAACTCTGATCTTGCTGAATGACCGGCTGATGACACGCGTGGGGGCCCCCCTGCGCTCTTCTGTTCAGTGACCACACTGAAACCCCCAAAGATTTGAGCCTGATACCAAATCAAACTCCTCAGGAGGCGTGCTTTCCAATAAAAAATGTTCACTTGGACCTCCGTATTGAATGAAGGGGTGACGTCTTCTTCCTTTTTTTTTTCTTTTCTTTTTTTGTGTGTGAATTTACGGGGCGAGGCCCTCATGATCTCCTTAAATTTGCATGTAAATGGCGACATCAGCCTCCACGCGTGCCAGGGGCCAGCGGGCCTCCCAGATGTCAAAGCAAAGTCAATCAGCCGGCCGCTGCCCAGCTGTCCATCGATGCACTTCACTGGGACAACACTTTCATTATGCTCACCTGCATTGTTTCCTAATGGATTGATTGGCAAAAAAAATGTTTAAAGTGTATGGAGACGGAGGAGAGGAAATCTTATTAGCAACACAAGAAAAAGATCTCTGCACGGCTTCATCACAGAGGTTGCTTTAAAGTGATCTTCTTTTCGATTAAATATTAATCAAACAGTCTCTTCGCATCATTCTGAATTTTAGATGGAACAAACAGGCAGTCAGCCCACTTATTGTTTACAAAAACTCGTTGAGAGTCTCATTTTTTTGTTGGAATTGGTTGATTTATGCTCCATTTTTGTTATTTTTTACGCGTGAGTCGAGGCGCCGGAAATTCTAAAAGAAAAAGAAAAAGTGCGACTTTTACGCATTTTTATTCTGTTTTTTGTCGACAAAACATTTTTTACTAATGTTTTTCTAATTTTTAAAAATAATTTTGTGCATATTATTTCTCACTAACTTACGGATTGAAAAAAAATAAATAGAGGAGCCACTTTGCAGGCCTGCTGCGCGCACGGACTTAGTTTGACATGCGCAAAAAAAAAAAAAAAAAATCTAAACCCACTTTGCGCGTTATTTTTAATTATATTGGGGACGCGTAAATGGGCAGGAGGGGGCGAGATCAATCACGCCGGCTGTCCGTGTCAAGTTGTTGTGGCTGATAGACGGACAGCGCCCCTCATTGGTTACACTTGAGATCATTTTGTCGGTGCTGTGTTCCTCCGCAGACGCCCCCCCGCGCGCGCAAGCGACGGACTATGAGGAGAAAGAAAATTATTTTTGAATTAAATGATAAAATTAAAAAAACTTTATTATATAATTTGCAATTTTTTGCATTTATTTATATGGTTTATACAACTCATTAGTGGATTTTTTAAAGTAAATTGAACTTTTAAACGAATTATCAATATTATTATAGTAACAATAATAATAATTATTATTAAGTATATTTTATTGTTTTCTTTTACGCACAGTTTCTGCTTTTGTGACTTCCCATTTCGTCACTAACTTCTGTCAGAGCGCTCATGTTAATTGTGTGCAGTGGTGAGTTCTGTCAAGGGCATTGCCCGTGCGCAAAATTTGCATTTCCATTCTGCTGTGGAAATGATGAGAGAGTTTCTGCGCGGTTTAGAGCCTTGCGGCGCAGTCTGTGGGCGAATTACATTTAAAGAAGGCGAGAGAAATTAAATAAGAAACCGAGACCACTTCAGGGCTATTAACATCTAAAATATCCCCAGGAAATTTCGACCAAAATACACATGGCCAAATACCCAGGGTACCTTCGCTCTCATGCAGCCCGCCGTCTCGATTGTGTCCATCAACTGTTTAGCGGGCCTGTCTTAAATTCTTTATTTAAAAAAAAAAAAAAAAAGTTATCGCACTTTCTCACGTTGATGGAAGGGAAGCAAATGTGATTATTCTGCTTTGAATTTCGTTTAATGCAAATACAGTGACATTCAAATGGAAACATTTCACCTTGACAGTCACATTTTGAAGGGAAGGAATAATTGAAAACACACACATGTTGCGTCCTAATAATAAAATGAATTTGAGAGCGTCACCTTCTGACCCCTGTGATGATGGAGCGCCTGCCAACTAACCCGGCCTCCTTACAGGAATCCAATAATTCTCAAGTTACTCCAATCAGAAGGTATATTTCCAACATGTTGCCTCTCCTTCATTCCTGCAGATTTATCTATTTTTTTAAATATTGAACTGCTACTATTAACAGAAATGTTAATTGTGATGTCAAGATGGAAGGTGAAAGCGGTGCTAAAAATAATCCCTGCCATCCAGAGTACAGTATGATCCTGCAGAGGAGTGTTACCGGCTAGGGACCTTTTTGCTGCAACAAAGAGGTGGAAAAGAGGAAGTAAATGAATTAGAGTACAAGCCAGATTTTGTTTTTGTTTCATCCACACTTGTCCTGTCCCTGTTTTTTTTTTTTTTTTTTCCCAACCTCTCCTTCTTTCCTTGCGCCTGCAAATTGTATAATGCTGCTCTTTGTTCTACCAAGTCAAGCCACATGAATAGCCGTCCTGAGTGCACACACACACACACAAAAAGAAAAAAAAAAAAAAACACACTGACAAACTGATCATCTTTAAAAAGCAACGCCCTGGTGCTCACTTGGCCTACTTTCCGCAGCAGCGGAGGGACGTGGGAAGAGGAATAGAATTCAGGGGAGGATGTTCTTGCACTCTGGGAAACACGGAGTATAGCAAATGTGATGCACATAAACATAGCCCTTGCATTGTCAACCTTAGACCGCATTTGCCCCAGATAACTAGTCCCCATGTGCTAGACTATTCTCTTTGACTTCGCAATTGAAATCCCGAGAAGATTATGCCGAAGCGAGAAGAGGCAAACTCCAGGGTGGGATTTCAATTGTCAATTCCTGTTGGATTTTATAGCATTATGACATATAGTACGCCATCTGTTATGATTCCTGTGAATGTGCATCTCTTCAAGAGGAGCCTAATGATGCGAGCATCAGTCCAATATCATTTACATATCTGTATATTTTATTCTTATAGGGTCAAACTCGGGGGGGGGTTTATATGTAACCAAACGCCAACCCCAAATTAGAAAAGGTGCCGGGAAGTAACCAGTCCAAACTTTTCGCTAAACAGACTTCCTGAAGCGCCTGATAATCTGGGGCTTCTATGTACACCGCCTAACCAAATGTCGACATCTGTGAGGGTGTGCATAAAGAAAAGCTCCTCTGAGAAACGGGGGATAATAATCTTAGTTCCCCTCACCTTCAGCTTGCCCATAGGGGTTTAAAAAGGGAGATGAAGAAATCCTATGTAAACATGCCAAGTCAAATTTTCACTTGATATGTGACATAAAGGCAAAGGGCAACCTTGGCACATCACTAATGTGCTTCCACACATGACTGTTCAGTGCCCCTGGATGTAAACAATTGATGTATTCAGCACATGGTTTGAAAAATGACTCGCTTGAGCGTCTTTTTTTTTTTTTTTTTATTTAGCGCGCATAGGTGACAAGTCTAAAGGAGTCAACAAACGCTCAAAATCTCGATAAAGTGAGTTTGCTCTCCTGAGAAACAGACAAAGTTTGAGCATCTGTTGTATCGTGTAGTCTTTGTTGAGAAATTAAATATTGAACCGATCTAGTGTACTATGAATGTTTCACTCACACGGTGATTAGATAAACTTGAGAGACGGCACTGTTGTTGGCCTTGCTTTTAAGTGTTTTCCTCACCAGATTGTGTCAATCAGGCCCTTTACATGCGCACGCAAACACATTTATATGCGTGCGCATAAAGAATCTGCAGGAGGTCAATTAATGTCGTGGCACAGTCCTGCAGAATTACAGCAAATAAATATAATTGGAAAACATAAATTAAGTCTTTTTGTTTTTGTTTGATGCTCTCGAGTATTGTGAATAAAAAAGCACTAGTTTGAATTGATTGATCTCAGAATAAAAGGACGCCTCTTTCCTTACTTCCTCATCTCTTCCTCCCAATCAACTATAGTCTCAAGGGGGACGCCCTAATGATGTCTATTGATATTAACATTGCGGATTAAAATAAGCAGACTGAGGTAACATGCGAGCAGGAGATAGAACCGGTATCATCACAGAGACCATCAAATGGTGTCGTGAGTAGTCTTTTGTCCGGGACCATAGGAGAGTTCTGTTGCTAAAGGGAAGGACAAAAGCAGAAGGCGCCACGGGTATAAGGTTCCCCAGAGCAACAAAGCTGAAAGTTTCAACTTGCAGCACATGGGTGTAACTTTAACTTGAATGCCGCGGATCAAAGCCTCACAAACAAAGTGGGTGGAAATGCTGGAGGAGTGTCTGTGTTCGAGTGAAGGACGGGTTCACCGGAGAGAAAGCGGGAGCGACAATTTATAAAAACATCGAGCAGGCAATCGAGGCTAATTATTGAGACTGCGTTTGTGGTGAACCCTCCCGATTCCACTGACACGCATTGTAATTTCAAAGAAAAAAGATGTACCAAAACAAGATTAGCTGACAAAATTAAATTAAATTCGGCGGTGACTTCCCATTACGAATGTGATACCTTCGGATTTTCCTTATTTCACCTCAAACATTCCCTCCACAGTCGTGTTCGTCTTTCAGATAGTGGGAGAATTATTCAGCTCAGCTTCTTTAAATAAGAAACATAGCCTTGAAATTTGCAGGGCTTAAGGCAATTCATCAGGTTAGATCAGTACAATGTGGATGTGTAACCTTTACACTGCACTGGAACCTGCACATACAAGTGTTATGAAAGGTCCCCGTGGCACTCTGCTCGTCTGACATGGATTTGAAGACTTGCCACTTTATTAGCTGCTAAGCCCCCACTACTTGTTCTATATAGTGGAGGCCTATGTTATGAGCTGGGATCTCATTGTCTAGCGTTATTAGAGGAAGAGTCTGCAGCCCTCTCTTGCCCCCCTGAGAGAAAGGCCTGACTGACTAAAGGGGAAGCTACAAGTGCAATTTAACCCATCTTATTTACAATATGATCTGTTACAAGGACATCATCGCTGCCTAAAACAAGGCCCCCCCCTCCTCTAAATCCAACTCTTTTTCATAGTCTGTGTTCAGAGCGACCCAAAACTCATTTGTGAACAAATTGCTCTAAATTTAAGTGAAACTTTGGGTTTAAAGTTCAAAATTGTGGCTCTTTTTTTTTTTTTTTTTTTTTTTGGTGCCGCCAACAATAAATCAAGGAAAACAAGCTGTTTGTGATCATGAGCGGGATCCGCCACACGCTCCTTCCCTCCAAAATGGAAATGATCTGCTGACACTGAATAATAAGTGCCATAGTGCCATCTAGTGCACGCATTTGCACACTGAAGAATGACACTCCCCGGGATGACCTGAAGCATCCACCTTCTACAAGGAGTTAGTAAATGTGGCACGAGAAAGCCAAGAGGTAAAGTTTGAATTTTTATGCAGAAAATCTCCCTTAAATTAAAAAAAAGACCTAAAGAAAGTCAGATTTTACCTGAGAGGACGTGTTCCTCCAGACAGTGGAGTAGGCTGCACATGCAAATTACACTTTTGACGTGCAAAGATATGCAGACTTCAAATCATCAGGCCTCATATTTCACTCTTCAGGGCCTCCTGGCTGTTTAGTTGATGCTATAGAAGCAACGGAACCAAAATAATAAGCGAAAAACATGTGAGCTAAAACAAGAGTCTTGAATAATTGATTGTGTTTGTCTTTGCTTTGTGTGTGTTTGTGTGTGTATGAGTGAAGGAGTTAAGACTGAGGGTCTGGACAGAGCTAATGCCCCTGAGCAGAGTAGAAAAATCCAACCGGCCAGTGGTAAAAAAAAAAAAAAACTGTCTGATGGGTCGAATGTAGGGGAGGAGGGTCGTGTGTGTATTTGTGTGTGCAAAAGCGTAAAGGAAAGTGTTTACTTTCAAGGATCTGTGTGTACATTCAAACCGTCCGGATAGTCCAGATTGGCTCGTGTGCATCTGGATGTGCAAAGAAAAAAAAAAAAAAAAAAAACTGCTTTCCAGAACACTACGACTTAGGAATAGGTGCGTTGGAAGATGTTAAAAAGTCAATATACCTTCATTTTGTCTGTGCTGGTAATGAGCCATATTTTCTGGGGAAAATGGCTGCTTCTCCGGAGGCACCATGTCTGCCGAATGTGGCCCTGATCCTGGATAAAACAGAAGGCTCACCAATCAATCTCTCCAGGTTGCCCACAGCCAGAGAAAGCAGCTGCACCACATGTTTGCCTTGCGCGATAGCGACAAGTTAACATACGGGCAGCACAGTAACCATCCACAAGCAGCCTCTAGCTGTCTTATAATGAATTCCCACAGGGATGGGGAACTATCAGAGTCAGTGGTGTTACTGGAGGCTCGGAATAAAGTCAACACCTCTCCTTATACCTGATGAAGCTACGGTACGGCGGCGCACACACACACACGGTCAGAGCCAAAAGACTCAACTTTTAAAAAAATGTGGAAAAAGGTGATCCACAAAACAGTTGCAGTCCATTAAATACAAACAAGCCTTCATTCATGTATTGTTTCTTTTAATATAAATTAAGCCATTTTCTGCACTTATGACCAGAGTTTAAAAAAAGCGGGTGAAAACTTTCATTTTAAAGCAGTCTAAAGTCATGAATGGCTTTATAAATTGTTGTCAAACCAAAGGGGGTTTATACTGTAAACAGCTGCACACCGCTCCATTTAGCAGGAAACCATTAGAGCACAAACACTTTGAATCAGGGCTTTTTTTGCTCTTTTTTTAAAGGTCATACACTGAAAAAAGTGAAATGTTGGATCATTGAACAAAAATTCTGATATAGTTTTCATCAATTTAAGCATTTTTGTTGATGGTTTACTTAAATTACAAATTAATAAAAACTAATATTTTTGAATGTATCACTTTACAGAGCTTTTGTTAACTGATTCAATGTTTCATTTTTGCAGCCTAGTAAAAAAGTCTGGGTAAATTACTTCATTATTTAGAAATTCCAAACCTCTCTAGTTCTACTTCCCCTTGATTATTACATAAAATGCATATATATAGGGATTTATTTTATGGATATGTCATAGTTTTTACCCTAAATTTTTATTGAATCTTATTTTTTCGATTAATAGACAGTTTTATATACTAGTCTCTTGCCATTGACAAAAAAATCATTTTATTTTGAAATGTTTTAATCCCTCGACACCTATTGATGGAAATATTTGTCAAAACACCTTAATTTAGAAAAAGCAAAAACACGTTTTTATATCTTGAAATAAATGCAAGCATGAAGGGGTTAAAGTTGTGTTAAAAACTAAAACAGACATTTAAATAATTTCCTCCAAATTTTTTACTTGAAAAAGATGCATTTTTTTAGTCATAAAATTCTTTATTTCTCATATTTTTTTATTTATCTGTCTATTTATCCTTCTATATATGTTTGTGTGTGTGTGAGTGCATGTTTGCCCAACCTCCAGGCCTCTGTTCTGCTGCCTCCCGTGGGACCCGGTTGTGTGATTGCTGAGAAAGATGCATAGCTCAGGAAATACCGCAGAGAAAGAAGGTTTTTGGTCAGGTTTGGGTCAGGTCTCTCCACCTGCACTGCTATTTATTGTCTTGACACCTTCTGGACAATTTGCAGATTCCTAAAATAAACAACAACAAAAACAAGATTAAGGTTCCACACAAAAATAATTGCTTACAGGCAAAAAAAAAAGCAGGTTTTGAGAGTGAAACTTTGTTTGGAATCAATCATGCATTATTGATCCCCTTACTTTATATGAAACATACAAATATAAGCTGAAAAAGTGTATAAGTATGCACATGAATGCTATATTTTTATAAACTGGTGCACTCACATGAACAAATGTGCTTTTTCAATTTGATCCTCACATATTCTCACGCTCAAGATGACTTTCCCTCCCATATTTTTGGAAAGAAACTATTTTTTTTATAGTGCAATCAATCCCACTGGGCAATCATTTGATTCCCGATTCATCACAAAAACCCACCCCACAGGGAGTACTTTACTCAGAGAAACAGCTCTGAAACCAGAAATGACTACCCCGACTCGAACATCTGTTTCTGTGAGAGGAATGCACAGAAAGAAAAAAAATAATAAATCCAGAATACATTAAGGCTGATTTTAAACAGAACTTGTGAACATTCTACGAAAAAAGTTGTTACTCAAGGAGAAAAAAATTAGAAAATCAATCTTTCACCAATTTTAATCATCAGCTTGAGGAAAGGAAAGGACACAAGGGGCGGCACAGTGGAGTAGTGGTCAGCACTGTCACCTCCCTGCAAGAAGGCCCTGATTCAAATCCCGCTGAGTGTTCTCTTTATGCTTTTTCCCACAGTCCAAAAACATGCTTCACAGGTTAATTGGTGATTGTAAATTGTCGCTATAAAATATAAAGTTATTTAGGTTAGTTCAAAAATCATTCATCCATCTTTTGAACTTGATGAATCACTTTCAGGGTCACAGGGTTGCTGTAACTAACCCAGCTGTTGTTGGGCAAAGGCAGGGTTCACCCTGAACAGGTTGCCAGTCAGTAAACTAACTTATATGAAACATGTTTTTTGAAGAAAACCAGTGCTCGTAGAAAACCCTCACATGCTTGAAAAGAACAAGGGAACTCCACAAAAGGGTCCAGTCAGGATTTGAACCACAATGGGAGAGCTCTAATCACTACATCACCATGCAGCCCTGAAAAACCATTCAAGACAATTACAAAAAAAAAAAAAAAAACATACGTCAAATTGATTCAGTTCATCTTACAATATCAATTAATGCAAACGTTACAAAGTAGGATTGTTTCACAATCAGATTAGATGCTAAGCAACTCTGAAATGTAAAATCATTTGGGATTCTTGGACGGTAAATTTAATGATTTCTAACCTCTTAATGTACACTGATTTCAATAAAGTGTCAAATAACCCTTTTTTTAATCATACGTACACACATCAAAGGCATGCAAATGTCAGATTATTCTTTAACCCCTTAAAAAAAACCTAAATTATCCCTTGTAATTGTTTTAAAAAGTTTGAGAAACTAGTAAAACCACACTAACAATGCCATTTTTATTTTTTTGGTTAATTTTGCCATTGGCTAAACCTTCGTGCTTTGACTCGAGAAGGTGTGTGTTTTAAGCTGTGCAAGAAATAGAGCTCTTTTAATCCTTTTTGCAGTTTCTGTAGAGCGTTAATCATGACAGAAATCTTCCACAGGAGATGCAACCTGGAAATGATGACTGTAAAGTCAAGAATTGGATTTCCAGACAAAGTTTTTTTTTTTTTCTTTTGAACATGTTCAAATTTTGAAAAGTCCACACTGTAAATATGTCTTTAACAATATCCATCAAATATTAAAGTGAGGCCATTCAAGCTCTGTTTTCTGAAAATGAAAAATTGTATTTAAAAAAAAAAGGTTGAAACAATTGTATAGAATAAAATTCTTATTAAAACAATGAAAGCACTGTAAATCATTGTAAGAAATTTACTGTATTCAATCATTATTTGTATGAGCAAACTGATTTTTGGAGTATTTTTTGCTTTCCCTTTCTATAAAATTTAACTTTTTAAAAATATGAATCACCTATTTTTAAAATTAGGTTGCTTTTGGTTCAATAAACAATAAAATACAATTAAAAATATATCAGATAGTAATACATATTTTTAAAAGTGTAGAATTGATAAACGCTATGCATTAAATTTTTGTAAATAATTATTAAAGCTCTTGCTCATCTTATACAATTCTTTCATGTTCAATTTGAAATTAAATTGCGTTTCCATTAGTTGATATTTACAAATTAACAAGAAAAACTATGAAAAAGCAGCTCTCTAATTATTAGTCCACACATGTAGTTTCACCATTTTGCCACTAGATGTCAGTAATGGGCCATCCAATAAACGCGGTAGTCCTCAAAGCTGTCATCCATAATAAAGCATTTTATAAGAAAAATTACAGTTTTTTTTTAAAGATCAACAGTTATAAAAGGTATTTTTTCAATTATTTTATGTGTTTCTTAATTTTTATGTTCCTAATCTGGTTTAATTTTAATATCAATAATTGGGTTAATTTACAAATACTATATTCATTTCTATGCACATTTTCTCTTATTTAGAATACTCAACCTATGCTGAATTAAGTAAAAACCGGATGAAAGTGTTGTAAATAACCTCATGTTTGGTCATAAAGTTTAAAAAAAAAAAGCTGTGGATGTGAACTTAAAGATTTTATATCCACACATTAGTGCATGTTTCGGTGTTATAAAGTGCAGCACTTAAAAGGATAAAGGCGAAATGCAGATGTTAAGAAGTGATGCACGGGAGGATGGATGCAGCCAGGATGTGGCATGTGTGCATGACGTCATTTCTCCATGTACCGTGCGCCATTTTGGAAGAGGAAAAAAAAAATCACGGATAATTTCCGTGGTCTTGACAGATCTGGAGCCGAGTCTGCACACTGATTGTGGATGTTATCCGTTTTCTCCGAGCAAGCCGCATTGGTCGATCAGGTCTTGGAAGCTTCGAACAACAAGAGCTGCTAAATGAAGCAATGGCGGGTAAGCTACTTTTGAAGGGAGGAGAAGAATCCGGCTCTCTTGGTTGTGTGTGATGGCCTGAATCTGAGAGTTAGCTCAGCCAAGCGGCAGCGCTGCTAAGTTGTCAAAACTGTGTCACTGTCGGGTCATCTTCACCGCCAAACGCGGCGTTTTACAGTTGCAAACCACCGCTGTGCTCTTTCGCAGGAGTTGCAGGAGGAAATGATTTCCAGTGGTGTTTCTCTCAAGTAAAAGGAGCGATAGATGAAGATGTTGCGGAAGGTAAGTAGCTTACGTTAGCTAGGCGGTTGTGCTAAACCCCAGAACGGTGGTCAAGCTAGCAGCAGGATGGTGGCGCTGTGTGGACTCCTGTGGCATTTGAGGGATGGACACACATGTTGTAGGAGAGGGGGGGGAGCTGGTATCGATAAATGTCTGTTCGCGAGCCACCTGGGAAAACGCCCTTTTAATTGCTGTGTGTTGCTAACAGGCTGAATGCTAGGTGCTTGCTAAACTGTTAAAGGGGAGCGACCGTGCCCATGACGTCAATGTACTGCGTCTATAAATTGTGGAGGCAACATGGCTCGTTTGTTGAATGGGTGCACTTGTGCTTGACGATGTTTAGGTTTGATTTTCTGGAATTTTTAGTTTATTTAATTTTACTTTTAATTCTTAAAAACTTTAAACAAGTTATGAAGGTTAAATACTAGCTATAACCTTTAAAATAAACTCATTCGTCCAACAAATATTTATTTTAAAAAAAAGTACCTTCATCATACATAAAATATTACTACAAATTCAAATTATTCTAAGATTTCTAATTATAAAATAACGTATGTAAGTGAGAGTTACTGAATTATACTATATCATAGTTTAGTCAAATGTTACTTTTTCCACTTATTTCCGTTTCCTCTTTGATTTGAACTGGTCAGAGCCATTGTTAACAAAGATGGTCTGTTGTCATTTATTTGTTAATAAAGTTTTCTTAAACAAATCTAAGTAACATAAGTGAGCCTTGCAATACTAAACATGTTTGTTTTGATTTACCTTTATCCATTGCTATGTAATTACTCTTTCTGGCTTAAAATTACTAATATTATTGTAAATATACTGTAAGTTAATTCTTTCATATTTATTGAAATAAATATTAATAATGATGTGCATATCCAGCTGTTGGTGTCAAAATTATACACGTTTAGCTAAAAATTAAATCCATATTTGGAAAAAGAAATACAGCATTTCAGTCACTCACATATGTTTTACCTTTTGATACTTACAATTTATACTAATTTAATTGTTTTGTATTTTTTTTTAATATTTACTCAAATGAAAATCCTGATTTTGTTAGCATTTCTTTCATAATAGAGGAGATATATAAAGTACTTTTAGATCAAAACTGCATTTGTGAGTATTCTTTTATTCAGATCGTGTTGGATGAGTAGCAGTCTTCTTTCTGTGTTATAGTTCTGAAGCATCCTCTTACAGACAAACAGATGTTGCTCGCCCTTCTTTTATTTAGTTTTTTTTTTTTGCTACGGTAATGTTAGCTTGAGGTTGTGTGGAGCTGATGGGAAATTAGCTGAGCTAACTTCCGTCCACAATTCACCCAGAGGCGAATTTCTAATGACCTCCTGCTGGCGCTGCAGTAAATATGTCTTAAAAAACGACATGAAATTTGCCAAGAACTGCATCATGGTTGTAATTAAAAGTTCACTGGGAACGCAACAATGTGCGTTCCATGAGTTTTTGTGCGTATTTATCTGCGCATAACATCCGCCTTCTGTCTAAGACGTTGTGTTTTTTTCATTCCAGTTATGTGGACGTGTCACGTTGTATTTCCAGTTTTAGAAATGCACGATTACATTCTTTCAAAGTTTTGCCTTAAGGGGCTTCTGTAAAATAATATCTTTGGTTCAAAAATATGTGCGATTTGTTTTGTCAAAGAAAAGCTCTAGTTGGAGCGTCTTCAAACTCAAATCTGAAGCAAACATCTGTAGCATTGTGAGATGAAGCTAAACCATTTTAGATCAATACAATTGTTATGTTGCATTGATAATTATTGCAAAAATTCTTTCTTTGAGTGCTTCATTCTGACTATGCATAAATATATAAATCTCTGAAATGACGTATTTGTTGATAAAACTTGATTGAAAATAGATTTCAAATAGCTCTAGTTTGGCTTATATTCTCTAGATTTTTTACTTCAAAAAACTGAAAGATGACAGCTAATTAAAACAGATATTTTAGTCTGATTTGCTGTAAGTGGTGTCTGTCTTTCAGCGGACATAATCTCGACGGTTGAGTTCAACTATTCTGGAGAATTACTTGCAACTGGAGACAAAGGCGGGAGAGTAGTGATTTTTCAGCATGAACAGGAGGTACGGTTTGTTCAAAAACAAATGATCACTGTTCTCATAAGTTTACTTTATCATTTCATTTTCCTACTTTTTCTTCTTTCAGTCTAAGAATCGTCCACACTTGCGTGGAGAGTACAACGTCTATAGCACTTTTCAGAGTCACGAGCCAGAATTCGACTATTTGAAAAGTTTAGAAATTGAGGAAAAAATTAATAAAATAAGATGGCTACCCCAACAAAATGCTGCTCACTTTCTACTTTCAACAAATGGTAGGTTTTTTAATCTTTTTTTTTATTATACCTTATGTGTATTTTGAGGCTTTCTGACTTTATGTCCACTCACTGCCAGATAAAACTATCAAATTGTGGAAAATTAGTGAAAGAGATAAACGGGCAGAAGGTTACAACCTGAAAGATGAAGATGGGCGAGTCAGAGATCCTTTTAGAATCACCTCTTTACGGGTACGTGAAATCCCACCTGTTTTGTTATGTTTGGTTTTTATTTTGGGAAATGCTTTGTTGTTAACTTGTCAAGTTTTGTGTCTCAGGTACCTGTGCTGATGCCAATGGATCTCATGGTAGAAGCAAGCCCACGGAGGATCTTTGCAAATGCGCACACCTATCACATTAATTCCATTTCTGTAAATAGCGATCACGAAACTTACCTCTCCGCAGATGACCTAAGAATAAATCTATGGCACTTGGAAATCACAGACAGAAGTTTTAGTATCCTTTTTTTTAAAATGATATTTAATCTTCAGAAAGTTTCTCTTCTGTTTTCTTTGGGATTCTGTTTTCTGAGACGGTCTGTTCTTTAACGGCTTGTTTCTCAGATATTGTAGACATCAAGCCCGCCAACATGGAAGAGCTGACAGAAGTAATCACAGCTGCCGAGTGCCATCCACACCAATGCAATGTATTTGTGTACAGTAGTAGCAAAGGCACCATCCGCCTGTGTGACATGCGAGAGGCAGCACTCTGCGATAGACACTCCAAGTGTAAGGATCTGTTGAATTTACTGTTAACATTTATGACATCAATTACTTTTTTTTTACACAGTTTTTTTGTTGTATTTTAGTCTTTGAGGAACCCGAGGATCCGAGCAGCCGATCCTTTTTCTCTGAGATCATCTCCTCCATCTCAGACGTGAAGTTCAGTCACAGCGGACGCTACATGATGACACGTGACTACCTCTCCGTCAAGGTTTGGGACCTGAACATGGAGAACAGGCCAGTGGAGACGTATCAGGTACGTACACCGATGTTACTTCCTGTGTTTGGATAATCTAGTCTCTGTGAGGCTACGGTCACATATCCCAAAATGCCACGGCGACCTAAATGCAAGTTTTTCTGCAAATTTGACAGGTGGTGGTATTTGTAATTGGGAGTTTTTTTACACGCCATATTGTGGCCAAGAAAGTGAAAAAAGAAAGGGAAAAGGGGCTGTGATTGAAAGTGACAGTGAGGTTAGCTTGAGGATTTTTCTCCTCCACCTTCTCCCGAGACGCTCTTGGTCCAGACCGAAAGGTGCCAGTGTCTTAGTGGTAAAATGCCACTTGCATCATAAGCTAATAAAGACTAACATATTAAGCAAACAATCCTGAGTGAAGAGTTTGTTGCAAATTCCATCACCAGGATGAAGTTTGCTGGATTCAATTACACTAAACCACTGTTCCCTAACTTTTAAGTCCATTGGAAAGTTGTGGAAGCCAGTAGATTCTTGAAAACCAAAGACAAAACACCTACGAGCAATGCTAAGGCTAACACGCTAATGAGTGACCGTTACAGATTCTAAGATGGGCGGGGCTTTAATACTGAAGCTGCAGACCATGATGACGTGAAACTTCTGTTGACCAATCACAAAATTCAACTGTAATACCTCATTTCAACCTGTAGGGGGCAAAGCACAGACAGTTTTGACAATAAGTTTAGGAAGTTAATTTTAAATAGTTAATAATTTGGCAACAGCACTTTTGAATAGGGGTGTGTGCTGGCAAGAGTCTGGCGATACGATACGTATACACGTTATGATATGATGCAAATCTCAAGACAGTACCAGACAATTTATCACTTTTTTTAAATCATGACTTAAGAATTACATGAATATTAATACATTTTTCACAAAAGTAAAATAGTAAAATACACAGTATTTAATGATCAGAACATGAAGACTATAAAAAATTTGCTTTTACCCATGCTGCTTTTCTTTGGGTAATTTAAGAAGAGGAAAACAAAAAAAAGACTGAACTACGTGTTTGCTTTCAAACAATTAAATGTCGCCTTTGCAGCATTTTAAGTCCATAAAAGTATTACCAAATAAAGTATCGCAATATTTCACTGATCAATTTTTTTTTTCTCACACTTTTAAAGCCCCATGTCAACAGCTAGAAAAAAAAATGCGATTCAGTGTTTAGTTATCCTTTAAAATTTTATGTTGACTTCTTTCTAAAAGTTTGCATTGGTCAGGCACATTTCAAGGTCACGCTGTAGCAGTCAAGTAACAGGCAGGGATGACGCCATCACGAAATCAGACGATACCGAGGTGGCCACAGGGTGGTGGCGGCCAGAATTGCCGGCCAGCAGCAGCTTTAACTGGATGGCGTGTAAATGGTGTCCGTCCACATCAAGTACCGCCGGCCACTTAGTAGCTTGGGAGTATATAGAAAGTGATTGCCTGATTGCTGGTGTTGGTGCTGGCAATTGCAAAAAGTTGGGCGGCGGCATGAAATCTTGAAGATTCTGGTGATGAGATTCTGTGCAGTGGCAGTAGTATTTGTGATCATAATTGTCAAAAAAAACATGTAATTATCTCTTCGATCACCCAGATTTGTCATTTCTGCTGAACTCCTCAAATTTGCCAGTATGATTTAACACTAGTGCTTAAAAAAATTCAAAATTTTCATCATATTTTGTTATTTTTTCTTAATATTTGTATATGTTTAGACCTTTTTGCAACAATTCTCTTAAATTTAGCAGTGCAGAAGATTCCTATATAAAGGGCTTTGTGCTGCAAACTCCTTGTGACTCCAAAAAAAAAAACCCAGTTTGCCTCAAAGGTGTTTGTTAGTGCTGCTGCCTTGAAGCTTTTTACTGAGGTTAAAATCCCAGAACAGGCAGAAAGCCGGTTATTGTACGAGCCGTTTTTTCCCCAGTATTTATATTTAGTTGTGTTCTATTCCAGGTTCACGAATACCTTCGCAGTAAACTCTGCTCGTTGTATGAAAACGACTGCATCTTTGATAAGTTTGAGTGCTGCTGGAATGGCAGCGACAGGTAAGCCCTCAGAAAGAAATAGTTCAGCAAAACTTTTTTATTTTTTATTTTTATTTGTATTAAATCAATCTCACTCCATCAGTGCCATCATGACCGGCTCCTACAACAACTTCTTCCGAATGTTCGACCGCAACACCCGGCGGGACATCACACTGGAGGCGTCCCGGGAGAGCAGCAAACCCAGGGCCACCCTCAAACCGCGGAAAGTGTCCACCGGTGGCAAGAGGAAGAAGGACGAGATCAGCGTGGACAGCCTGGACTTCAACAAGAAGATCCTTCACACTGCCTGGCACCCCAAAGATAATGTGATAGCTGTGGCAGCCACCAACAACTTGTACATTTTCCAGGACAAAATCAACTAGAAGAATCGGTGGGGCTCCAGAGGATAGGGCTTTTACCGTACCTGTGTAGTTAAGCCTACTACTTGTCTATCTGTATAAGAAGAAAACAGCCTTGTTGTCCTCCTGGTGAAGATTTCGAAAGCACGTGTCTACTTTTTCTTTTTTTTTTTTTCAGTTTTCTTTTTCTTTTTTTTTGCCACAGGAGGCTGTTTTATTTCGAGTCTGAGCTTAGGTTGATTTTCGCCTGTGGCAACCAGGGCAATCAACATGCCTCCCCTTCCCTCCCCATCCCAGAAAGCCCGATTCAGGTCTAATTGACGGAAACCAGTAGAGGTCAAACTCTTGAAAGTTGCTGTTTTTTTTTCGACATTTTAAGCCTTCATTTCAAAGTTTATCATCTTTATAATGGCGTCTTGTCGAGTCCATCTTTCGAAGACTTCGGGGTCCTCAGGCACGGAATAATGGTTAGCATTCCCGCGTTTTGGCCACATCGTTTAGGCCAAACTCGTGGGCCGTGAATTTGGAAAGTGGACTTGTTTCTCCCCATCCCCCACCCTCTTATTTTACCCCAGTTAATACAGGTGATATAACTTCACTGACTGTATCTACTTAAATACACCTTGTCATCCACATAATAAAAAGAAACTAAAACTACAGATGTGTTTTTAAATTTAGAAGTATGTATTAAAACATGTTTATTGCTTTGCATGTTTTTTATGTTGTAGAGAGGTGGAAAATGTCCAGTCACACCACTGTCTATTGAGCAGATCTCAAAGAAAACGTCAATGGAAATAGTATTCGGGGCCATCGGTTTTTGGAAACGGCTCATTATGTGTTTCTGTGGAGAGGCGAAGCTGAATGGGTCCAGGACAAAGGGAATCTGCAGCCTTAAATGCCTACTTCTATCAGTGACAGCTACGACTTTTAACATCCCCAAGCGTTTTTAACGAACCTCATGTGCATTATTTGTAAATCCTATTTTCTAGAGTTATGTCCTCATACACTGCTGCTATATGTGGCTGTCTATGGAATCGCGAAGGAGGAAGATTGCACAGTTTCTCTCTGTGATGGAGTGCCTCAGAATCATGTAGGAAAATAAGACAGGCCTCATACATGTGCCCTTATTCATTAATAGGGATGCCATCCAAATTGAAATGCAGAAATGAAGGTGGACTACGCAGAACATATAATGATGACATTAAAACACATAATGCATTGTCTTTGTCCATTGATTCCTAACATGGTGGCAATGTATTCACTTATTATTTTGACCAAAGTTCAATAAAATTTTAATTGTGTTCATCTGCATGGTTGGTTTTACTTTAAATTCTGGCATGATTTCCATTTTTTTTTTTGTAGAAATAAAACAAGCCACATTCCACTATAACTGTTTATTCATCTATAAGTGGAGCTTTTGATTCATTAGATGCATAAAAGAAACAATTCCCTTATATATTTGTAGATCTAAAAAAAAAAAAAAAAAGAAATTTCACAGCACATGATCTCAAAGATTAATTTGAACATGAGTACCAGTCAGTTCCTTACTTAGCATGCAGATTACAGGAGCAAAAAGCAGCAGAACGGTGGTGCAGCAGATTGCTGCGTTCAAAGGTTTAGGCTGCAAATTTGGTGAGAAAAAGTCACAGCTCTCCGCAATATGAAGCCACTTTTCCTCGTCCACTTCAAGGTTTCTCATTTTTAAGGCATGCTTAGCTGTTTTCGGAGGAAGGTGCCCAACCAATCACCGCCATCTTTAGTAGGTGTTATGGGAAGTAAGGCGCTTCCCAATGTAAATCCTGACAGAAAAAAAGCAAAAAAAAGAATTAAAAAAGGTCATAAAATTAATCATAAAATACAGTAATTATGAATCAAATTAAGTTTTAAATAGGAAATACAGAGAAGTTATTTAACACCTTTATTTAACATTATTTATTATTTATTTAACACCTTTAACACCTGAGGCGTCACCGGTGACCTTAAGCACAAAGTCTTAAACATACTGTGACTTTTCAACCGTTAACAACGGAATTCCAGTTGATTCTGAAGGAGAAAAGCAACACGAGCCGTCCTTGTACCGCTTAAAAAGTTACAGTAAATCAAACACTGTATAAACACTGGAGCTGCGGTGTTGAAGGGTTAACTTCTAGTTAAACTACCTCAATACTTATATAGTTTTATGTATCAGTGAGTCTATGGGTCGACAACGTTTAACAATTAAAAAAAAACATTTGGGATCATTTTCTACTGATCAAAACCTAGAAGAAGCCGCATAGTTTTACTTTCAGAAATTTGGATTTGCAAACATGACCTTCTCTTTTTATAATAAATATTAATTATGTCAATTTTCTGGCACCAACAAAAGCAAAAGTTTAAAAAGAACTAAGCATCTCTCAAAATGGGATTTCTTCTTCGCAAGTGTGCATATATATATATATATATATATATATATATATATATATATATATATATATAAATAACTTTTTCAAAATAGAAGACGCTTTGTGCTAAACAGGATCTCAGTGCAGTCCTGGATAGCTAGTAACCAGTGTTGTGCAGCATAAGATAATATGTGCTTTTTCCCTCATTAAAGATCAAACTTTTTACCAAAGTTTTGCTTTGCAAATAAAATCTGTTCATTCTGGAGGTAGCGTTGAGGAAACAAGACATCTTCAGGTCACAGGGATGTAAGAACCTACATAGTTTATTCTCTGTTAATAAATGCTAATGAAGTAATCCTTACTTTAAAAAAATATATATTATTTTGTTTTTCTTTTTACCCTCTTTGTCTTCAACAGTCTTGCACTGTTGGGTTTTGTAATTTTAGTTGGGGTTGGACCTTGGTAGTCTTAGTTTGCTGGCTTTGTTTATTTGTTTTCTTTAGGTCGTTTTGGTGAGGCAGCCCTTAGCAGGGAGATGCTGACTCCGACGGTTGACATGGCTGGGTCAGCAGTCTAACTTATTTTATCTTTGCCCAAGGAGCCACCATGAAGAGAGAAAAGAGCCACATGTGGTTCTGGAGCCGCAGGTTGCAGACTCCTGGTCTTAATCTTAATTCAGAAATGTTGAAACAATGTTCATTTTTGCGCAAAACTGTGTAAAAAAAAGTTCTTACATAAAAGCTTTTAATTTGAAAGTACAAGTGCATGCAGTACCACAATAAAAAAGTTAGACATTAAACAAATCTGCTTACCCTAATCCGACAGCAAGTATGTGAGAAATGATTAACGAAGGAAGGAAAAGCTTGAGAAAGTCGGCGGACAGGATGCCTCCCTTCTTCATGACGCTGGTGTTCCTTATGCTGAGAGAGGACGCACACTTGGGGCGCTTCAGCAGGAACTCCCTGCAGAGGAACCCATGAATATTTCATCCTTTTCAATTCATTAAAAATAGATGAGACTTATAATGTCAGCCTGCCACTCTAAGCCCACAAAGATCCTAAACTTTGAAATCAAAACAATGCAGTCAAGTAAATGTACTTATGAATCGTATTGTCGCAGAGAAACTGCTCTTCTTTGAATATTTGGGCTTCAAAATAAATCTTGAAAAAAATAAAGACATTGTTTTTACTTTGGAGGGCTGTTTTCCGGTCGGCTGGACCAGTCCCAGATCCAGTCTGCGTTTTTCTTCATCAGGTTCTCCACCTCCCGCCTTCTCTCCTGGAAGTCTTCATCAGACTGAAAGCAGAAGAACAGATAATCAAGTGTTGACACAACACAACAGGTGTCACCGAGGCCATCGCGTTTCCTGAAACTATTAAGCAGCAACAAACTTTCACAAAAAACTTTTTCAAATGTATAACTAAAACATTTTAAAGCAAGGGTCTGTGACCTTCAACTCTTGAAAACAGACAATTTTTCTGTTGGTTAAAACCCAGCATGAGCTGCAAAGTTCAACCTTACTATTTAAAAAAATACATTTTATAGATGTTTTGAGACTATGAAGTGCAACTTTTTAATATTTTCAATATTAGGATTTTAAAATTCTTATATTTTTCTACATTTAACAGTTGTAGCTGCTTTTACTTTTGATAGAAGCAAAAACAAGTTTCTTTCAAAATAAAATACACCCTGTGATATAGAAGATCCTCTTCCTTGAGGAAAGTCAAACGTGGCATTTTCTTAAATTATGACTTTGGTGTGCCTTCGCTCTTTTTCTATTTTTACATTAATTGTTTCAAAAAAATAAATACAAATAAATGCAATTCTCTTCAATGATTAAGCAATATTTAGCCAAAATATTAAAAAAAAAAATCTATGTTGCGTAACTATTGGGAAGTAATCCTCTGTTGATATCCCATCATCCCTTTCCTTACACTCTCCTGTTTGCATACAGCTCCTTACAACCCCAAAGTAATGTTACTGGTATAACGAAAATGGTGAGCAATATTGGAGCTGTCCAGCTGTACAGTTTTGAGCCTGATCCCAGCTCAGACAAGGAAATTACAATGTTAATGTACCTATTTTTCCATCAGAATGGAGCGGGGCAGTCAGACTTTGGCCCGCCCATTTCACTTGCTACATCACAAAAGAGAGCTTTTTCAAACTGTGGCTTTTCATCTGCCCATTAATTCATCCAGATTTGAATAGAGAAATACTCTAAAGTATATTTTTATCTTAAACTTATTTAATTTATATATATATGTATGTGTGTGTGTGTGTTATCCAATATGAAAAAAAATGCTGCAAGATGTAAAAAAAAAATGATTTCCATGAGTTTAATTAATTTATTACAATACTTTTGCTCACTTATCTAACATATCAATACATAAACAAACTGAATTATCTAAATCAAATTAACTATGACAGCAAACCCATTATTTATTCAAACTATTAGCATTTTTTTTATACTGAAGAGCCATAGTGGAGGTCTGCTAATGATACCAGAGCCATATGTTACAGACTCCTGGTTCAAAGTGCATATATCATTGCTATTCTTAAGCCTTTCAGGGTAAACTTTATCGATATATATGATATTATCTTTGGAACACTAATGAACACATTTATTAAATAAAATATTAGTTAGTTTCACATCTAATTTTCAACTCTCACGAAATCTCTGAGGCTCTGCCTTTCGCTCCTTGTGGGTGCTGCCAATTTCAAGAACACAGAGCCAGCCTCAGCAAAGTGTCTGCTTTTCACCCACAAAAAAAAAAAAACAACATCCGAACTTTTGCATTGATAGATGTGCATATTGTGCATATAAAATGAAAGTTTTTTGCTGATCACTGCTAGCTCTGCGGTAAAAGTGGATGTGTATGTATGAGGGGCTGGTGCTCAGACTTTTTGATTAAAGCTCAGAGATTCATGAATGGAACAAAATACTGTTTTGGGGGATTTTTGTGAGGAATTTAGATTATAATGAACTCAAAAACTAAATAGATGCTTTTAATTTATGCTAATAATCATGAATTTGCATAATGTGATTCTGTTTACCAAAAAATGACATTTTCTTTGTTTTAAAATAGTATTTTTTTAATTTAAATACATTTTTGATGTATCATTGTTTGTTGTGTACACCAAGTACCTGTGAGCTGTTCCCCTCTGAGCCTCTCCACACCAGAAGAGGGGTCTGTGATCTGAGAGGGCTGTTTTAAAAAAGAAAAACATTTTTAAAAAAAAGTTAAACTTTGTCCACATAAATAACATTTCACAACAAATGGTAGAATCCCCCTCTTCCTCTTTTGGACCTGTTGCACTGAGAGCTTCCTCTCGAGCTGCTTCTGCCTGACTCATGCTGTGCTTCCAGCAGCATTCGCTCCACGTCGCCCTCTTGGCTGGACGTGGAGATCCCATGAGACCCGTTCCCGCTGAAGTGCAGCTCAACCCAGGAACCTTACACGAAAAATAGTCATGCTACTGTGTTGTTATTGTTAGCATCCGGGGGCTAATCAAGCTAAAGCGTCCCATGGAACAAAACACAAGCTAATATACGTGTCTACTTTATGATTTTAGCAGTGCTGGAAGATATTATTTAATCACATCGAATCATTTTAGAAGTCAAATTTTGATTAAAATAAAAAAAAACATCCACTCTTTTACATAAACATGGTTGTTTACATCGGTTTAATTTGGTTCAGTGAGCTGGTTACCTTGCAAACTCTCGTCAGAGGAAACGTCCTTCTGAATCGACATATTTTTCGTTGTGGTTTTTGCTTCTTTTTGGTTGCAGAGCCTCGAATGAAGGTGAAATGTCTGTAAGCAGCTGGGAGTTTAGAGAGCCACAATAACAATGACGCAACGCTGTGTTTATCTTAAAGACGATTGGCTGCACATGGAGGGCGCGCATGCGCAGTGTCGGGAGGACGCAGTTCTGACATCAGCGCACGCGCGTGCTCCCACGTACCAGTAAACATTTGATGTTACAGCTTAGTCTCGTGAGCTTTAACGTTTTATAAACGGAAAAACAACACTTTTGACTCAATTTATCTGAATTTTAAAGTTTAATCTACAAGAAGAATAGAAGTTCCACATTTCGGGACCCCAGGAAGAATAGTTGCAATCTATTCGGTTGCAACTAATGGGGATCCCTAATAAAAAAAAAAAAAAAAAAAAAAAAAAAAAAAAAAAAAAAAAATCATCTGAAGATGGCAGCCACTGCTTGTAACTTTTAGCTAAAAAACAGAAAAATTACAATAAAAACATTTACTGTCTCTCAGGCAGCATAACCTTTTGTTCCATAAACTGAATTGATATTTTTAGATGCCTGCACACAACCCTGGAAGAACGAAATACAAAGCAAACAAAAAAGTCCATAAACTTCCCAACTGTGGAAAGACCCACACAATAAAAGGCAAAAACAAATACATAAATCAACAAAACGACCACTTGTTAATATTCTTTACATAGCATGTCTAATTTAGTAATACTTTCATGAATTATGTGTCATTTGAGTTATCTGATTCCTTAAAAATGCACCATAAAAAATGTATTTCTGAACATAAGATTAGAAGAAGGACAATTGAAATCTCTCTGGACAGGACAAGTTTAAAAAAAAAAAAAAAAATCTCTCAGGCTTAACCATAAATATAAACTCACAAAAAATACTAGAAATTAATTTAGTCTGCATGATTATAATTCTAAAACGTGTACAAAAATTCTACCAGTTCTGTGGTACTCATCTGTCCTGTGTGCAATACAACTTATTGTAAGAATATTTAATTTGATTTTAAGTTATTTTGATTCAACCTCAAACTTTCAGCTTTGTAACAATGATTCAACCTGTGTCAATGTGCTGTTGTTGTTTTTGCAGGGTTGAAAAGTCATGGGGTTGAGGATTTTTGCTAAAAGTAGCCTCCTCTCTACATCATCTAGAATATGGGGCATCATATGGCATCAGGAAAACATTAAGATCCATATGTTTTCTCCAATACAATTTTTTTACAATAGTAAAATGTAACTTTTGTTTGCAATAGATTTCAAAGGTTGAGCTTCACAGTTTCTATCTAACAATAAAAGCAATTAAATATAAGAAAATATACTAACAACACCTCTCTCGGGAGTAGTTAAGATATTTTGTGTTGTCAGTGTCTGGGTCTTTAAGAATTTGGACTAAACACAGAATAGTAAGCTTTACCTGAAGAACATGCCTTTATTGATATTCCATGTATTTTTCTCATGTTACTTTCTTTTCAGTTCAAGTTGAAAGACATATGACTACATTAAGAAAAAAAAAAAAAAAAAAAAAATTAAATGAAAAAGTAGCTTTGGTCAGTAGGGACATGCTCATTTGACTGACCTCTACGCCTCAGCAACTCATAAAATGTATAATTTCCCTTTCCGCCAATTTTAACTGCACCTTTGACATGCAGGGTCGTTGGTAAGAGGGTGACGGGGCATCACTCTGAGCAATCAGGAGATGTCCTGTCAAGGCCCTACTCACCAATTTTAACTGCATTTTAACTCCTTCGACCTTCTGTCCCCTATCCCATCCCTGTCGGGGGGGCGGGGACCCTCGGCCTGGTGGTCTTGTCTCCTGGGTGCCGATCTCCTGGGCCCGATGGCCTCCTCTTCACGCTGGGAGTGGGATCCGCGATATTTAAGATCTAGAGCAGGGTATCAAATTACATTGGAGCCCGAGGGTGTCCAGGTCTCAGTGGTGCGGATTCCGGTCCTTGCTCTCAAGAACTGGACCTCTCTAGGATCTCCACCAATGAGTGAGCCTGGTCGGGCCTTGTTTACATCACTCCTCTGGGGCCTCCGTTTCTCTTGGGTGCGCCTCTCCTCAGCGGGGGGTGGGCGACCCCTTCCTTGCTATCCCCTGGACCTCCAGTGGCAGGGTGGGCGGTTGTCTGGAGCGTGGGAGTGGGTCTCCCATGGGGTGCCCTGACTCATACCTGGGGTGAGGCGGGGGATGCTCTGTGCTGCTGGGTGGTGGTGGGTTGCTCTTATGGGGTTGGGGGGCTCTCCGGGGGTGGGGCCTCGCGTTGGCCCTCCAGGCGCGGTGGGAGGGCTGCTCTTCTGGCTGGGCTGGGGCCTGCACTCTCTGTGGTCCTGTGCCCTCCTGTTCTTGGGTGTGGGGGGCCTCTGTGGCGGTCCCACGTTCCTTGGTCTGGGTGTTTAGCGGGATTGTCCGGCGGGCAGATTCTCTTCACGACTCCGTGGTGGGTCCTGGCTGCTGCCCCTGCGGGGGGTCTTGGCATGGGCTTTGTACGGGGCTCACCGATCACCTAATTTCTAATCGGAAGTTCACTCCGATTGGAAACGAAGCGAGACTACATTGAAAAAGGTCAGAGAGCGATTCCTGGTACAGGAAGGTAGTTATCTCCTGCCAGGAGACAGATTCTGGCGACAGGAGAGAACTATCTCGGCACCACAGCTCCACGGGTGTATTTTTGTTGTAGTCCAGGGGTGGAGCTTGCAGCACAGACTCTTCCTGGAGGGAGCTGTTGGCATCGATTTTACGTCAGCACGTTTCCAACCACTCGTTTTCGTGGGCTGCAGACTGTGCAGGTTTTTAGATGATTACTCCTAAATGCATGAATGGATCAAAATAGCGCTTTGGAGTTCTTTTATAGTGAGGAATGAACAGTAAAATGCATTTAAAACCTCAAAAAGTAATATTTTTATGGTAGGGCCTTTAATTTAAACTTTAACCCAAAAGTATTTATTTTTTTTTGTTTTTTATTTTATTTTGCCTCAATATTTATTAAGAGTGGCAAAGTTTTGAAATCCAAATTAATAATCCGTATATTTCGGAGTACCATCCCGCCCCTGGAAAAAAAAGCAACATTTGTAGAACATAATTCTTCCACCACCATGTTGTAGTGTGGTAAATGTTCAGTGTTTGATTTTTTTGTTTGTTTGGTTTTTTTTTTGCCTCACATAGTATTTTGACTTCACACAGTAACTTAAAAAAATTTTCTAATCTGATTTCTAAAAACAATTAACAATCTGGAAGATGTGAACACCCAATGAGGTAATATTGTAGCTCTCTCAATAAACTGATTTTCAGCCACACTAAATAAAAACTGTCTGTTGAGTTTTACAGTTAATAGCTCTCCCACTTGAGCTGCAGATCTCTGAGGCCCCTCCTATACTAATCCTGCTTTAAACTTCTTCACTACTTCATCCCAGATGATACATTTAGTGTCCTCTTTAGGCTTCATGATGCTGTTTGTTTACCAAAGTTCTCCTGCAATCCACTAGAGCCTCTGCAGAACAGCTGTGTTTATACAGAGATTAAAAAACATATGGGTGGACGCTATTTACTAATTGAGAGTTCAGGCTAATATGAAGAAGTTAGGTTGACTGGATTTCTCTTACTTGTTTTGGAGTAAGAGAGTAAAGAACACTGCACACACTGCACTGCACAACTTTTCAATTGCCAAGTCTACATTTAGGTGCCAGAACTGACAGCAATTGCGCAAAACTCAAACAAGTATAGGAGCATTAAAAAAATTAAAAATAAATAGAGGCATTCAGTTCTTATCAGTCTGCTTAGCTGCAGGGCTGGAGAAACGAAAATTAAAATATAAGAAATAATATACATATATATGTATATATACATGGAACAATAATTAAATTAAATTAAATTAAATTAAATTAAATTAAATTAAATTAAATTAAATTAAATTAAATTAAATTAAATTTCCAAGGCATTTTTAAGAATGTAAATATTGTTCTCCTGTTCTTAATTATATTGTGCCTGAATTTCGGGGGGGGCGGGGGGGGGGGGGGGGGGTATAATGCAAGTTTTATTTATTTTTTGATCCACAAAAAAGGCAAAAAACATGCACAAACTAAAAAGGCTAGAATAGTAGTGATTCACCTATGAATTATCAAAATTAACGAAGCAGACAAAAACAGTATCGGGGTTAAGTTACTAAGATTTAAATACGACAACTTCAATAGTGCCTGCAGCAAACCCCTTTTTCAAATCAGAAGCTGTCATTTCATCACAAGAATTCAATCAATTCCTAAAATCATCCCAGACCCTGACTTGGATTTTCCATTTTCCAATAGATAATCTTTTTTTTTTTTTCCATGTATGCATTTTAATCTTTTTAAATTAGAGGGAAACATGATTTAAGATAATCTCAGTTAAGACTAAGGGACCAAAAGTAATATAAGTGTATTTAAAATTCCATGAAGAAATTTGCCTAAAAGGAAAGACGTGCTTATGTTCTAATGTTATGTGAAGTCTGCACCTTCTGCATAATTTGTTATTATCGCAGGTATTTTATTTCACAAAGCACACCATTTGAACACTTTATTTTTGAAATTCAATATTGTGGCTTGACAGCAGGTAAAATAATAGGTATCATGGGGTAAATTTAATCTGTTCCTCTGGCTCCTCAAATCCTTCAGAATTAATCGTCTTGCATGTTTAAAAATTCAAAATGGAAAAGTTGTTTTAAAAAGTATTCATCATGCATTTGGCTTTTAAAAAATAATCTATACTTAAATGAAAATACTTCTTTGGTAAAACTTTCTGCTGCCCTTCTCTTGGAGTTTGTCTTTGTATGCGTTTAATCTGTGGTGTGTACACACCCAACGTTAACCTGCCAACTCACAATGAATTATGGCTTTATAGAATAAACATTGAATAGCTGGAGGTGAGAAAAAGACCACAGAAAAACCGTGTGAAAGCAATAAAAACGAAATCCTGCCAGGAGCAGCTTTTAGGATGAGCATCTATGCCACAACTTATAGAGATATATATATATATTCGGAAGAAACCTGTCACTCCATTTGCAAACATCAAGGTAGATTTAGAATGCACAAGATTAGCTATTAATGAAATCACCAGCAGGGCACTATCTGATGCTTTTGTGTCTTAAGTCAGAGTAAATACAAGAAGTTGTTACAAGAAGGAAAGGATGAAAGTGTTTTTGTGGGTCAAGTTAGAAAAGGAAACATTGATCATGGTGAGGATGGAAAGAGGAATGAAGAGAGATTGATTCTGAAGGAGGAGCTTGCTGAAAAACTTTTCTGAAGCATTGATGGAGTATTGAGGTTTCTACTTGAGGAAAACAGAGAAGCTGCTTTGTGGGTTTGTAGATCTAGAGAAAGTCTAGGACAGGGTTCAGAGAGAGGAGGAAGTCTGGAGTGGTGGAGATGTTCTGACTGAAAATGTGATTGAGCAGTTCAAGGTGGAGGTGGGACTGCATCAAGGATCAACTTTGAGTCAATCTTGTTTGCTGCGGAGCACAAAAATCTCTGTGGACAATGCTGTTTGCAGATGACATTGTGATCTGTCGTGAGAGGAACATCTAAGAAGGTGAAAGTTTTATCTTGAGAGGAGAAGAACGAAGGTCAGGAGACAGAGTATTTGTGTGTAAATGAGAAGAACCCAGTAGGGGGAAAAAAATGTTAGACTTGAAATACTTGAGGTCAACCGTCAGAGACTTGTTCAAGAAGGTTGAAAAGGACAAAGACAGTGTCAGTAACAATGAAAGGAAAGATGAAGGCTGGTGAGAGCATCTTGAAATCAACTCAGATTGAGATTATTCTGATACGAATCCAGATTAGATCCTTTCAGTGTGGCGTTTACATCTTCTCTGTGTGCTTGTGTGGGTTTTTCTCCCACAGTCAAAAAACATACTTCATGGGTTAATTGGTGAGTCTAAAGTGTCCCTAGGTGGGAGTGTTATTGTGGGGAAGTTATTGTGTGCCATGCTACAGACTGGTGATCTGTCCAGGGCAGACCCTAACCCTAGCCCCAGGGACAGATTTACCATTAAGCAAAGGTAGGCGATTGCCTGGGGCCTCCCACATTCTGGGGCCCCTTGAGTAGAACACCCAATAAAAGTGTCTGAAAATACATTTCACACCCATCACTATTTAACTTTGTCTTTAAAAAAGTAAAAATCACTGACATGGCACAAGACTGGTCATATTAAGGTATTTCATCCTCCCCCGTTCCTCTGCAGCAATGGAATATTCTAACCCACAGCAAGTCAAGATACTTGGGTTGTGTCCTGGATTTTAAAAGCAATTCAGACTCCATGCTCAGTGCCTTTTTGTTTAAACGGCAGGTATGATGTCACCGATTTCGCAAAGTCAAAATCTAATCAGTATGAACATTTTACGTCTATGAAAATGTTGATGGTTTATTTAATAATTACATTTAAAAAAAAAATTTCCTCATAAAATGTTCAAACGCATTGCATTGTGGTCTATATTCGTCAATCAAGAAAGCATCGATGCACACTGGTTTTTCTCAGAGAATTCTTGGAAATTGGTAGTGCACTCGATTTTGGAACTGTAGATTCAAACAGCGCTACAAAATGGTAAACACACTATATAGTGCACTATTTGGTAGGGGTGTGATATGTTTACAATATATCGCAACACGTGTTGTGATACAACATGTATTGCGGTATTTATCAAGACTGGACCAGAACAATTTTTCACTTTTCAAAGAGTATGACGTAGTTTAAGTCATACTAAGTAGTACATGTCTCAGAACAACAAAAAGCGGGAGGCTGACTGAACCAATGAGACCGATCATTTAAGACAAGCTGGTTCTCGTGAGATCTTCAAAGTGTGATGTGCTGCCAACTAGTGGTCGGCGTTTAGGTGGAAAACAAAAGTAAGACGCTGAAGGATGCTCATGAATATTTAATTAAATATTGTCTTTTAAATCTATGTAAGTATCGCCCAATCTTTTGAAGACATTTTTTAAAGAATATAATAATAAAAAAATATGGCACTGTTGCAAATGACCCCATGTTATCGTTTACCTGAGGACGCCACTATATACCCCAAAAGGTGGGACAGCGGGTTAAGAGGCTGGATGGATGGATGGATGGATGGATGGATGGATGGATGGATGGATGGATGGATGGAGTTTTCCATAATGATGATTCACATTTCTGACTGCACCCCATCAACACACCAAAAAGTGAGATCTGAAATCATAACTCTCACATCACAAAGATGCCCAAGTCCTGCAACAGTGCAGGAGAAACAGATTTACGTCATATAAGTTATTCTGTGGGAATCCTCTGACTGACTGTTTTTCCATTTGCGGTCAGTAATGCCTAATTTTAAGACTCTGAGAAACACTTAAACCACAGAAATGTCAAAATTCTAATCCAGAGTTATGGGAATCATTGTTGTGTACATGTAAGAACTCATGAAGACTTGACATATTTATTGCATCATTGAGAGTCTGATAGCCTTAAAGCAAATAAAACAAAATGAATTAAAAAAGGAAGGAAGGAAGGTGTTAGTGGTGTGAAAAGTGTGATGGAATGGAGAAGACTGATTAGTCTGAAGCAACGCTGACATCAGTTGAGGATCGTAGCACCGATAAGCCTGTGGACATCAACCCTCACACTGCAATCTGCAGCAAGCCACTCGTATTTCTATCATGGAATGACATCTGTTTGACTCTAGGGGAAGATTTAATGACCTTCTGCAATGAGTGGCAATAATTCATGATAAACAATGTTCAATATTATTGTGCAAACCTACCTCCAAGGCATCATTTTCTTTTTATGTAATTGTGTTGTTCTTGTCTTTGTTATGAGACGGTAACATCTTTTACGTGTGGTAAATATTGCTGCCTGAGGATCTTGTTAACCATGTGATAATAGTAAATACTTTTTATTTGTTATTTATTAGCTCATTTGGCAAGGACATATAAAAAATGCAGCTCTGCAAATGTACCAGTTAGTCAAAATGCAATTTTTCATCTGCAAAGTCCCTTCTTTAAAAAAAAAAAACAATTTACCCTTTGAAACTATCAGTTTTTTTTACTTGTCATACATATATACAGTAGTTATAGTTAACCAAAAACATTGACTTTGTTGTGATTCATGTTGTTTCTTCATAGCAAGAAGGCAAATATTGCAGAAATTTGGGTTTGGAATTAGAAGATTTTTTTTTGCTTTACCATTGAATAGATGGATGGATGGATGGATGGATGGATGGATGGATGGATGGTGGATGGATGGATGGATGGATGGATGGATGGATGGATGGATGGATGGATGGATGGATGGATGGATGGATGGATGGATGGATGGATGGAATCTTTTCATTCTACGTAAAAAAGTATCAAACTTTTAAGGACACCTCAAGAAAAAGACAAAACATGCTATTTATTTGTTTTTAAATGGCACAACATTACAAATCTTGAACAAACCAGATTACATCTTTTTTTTTACTTACAATCACAACAACTACTCGATTAGGTAGAAATACTTTAAAACTAGAGACTCGAGAAAAGCACCTTTATTTATGTTGCTTTGAACAAAAGAAAGTAGCAAATTTAATCAACTTTTTTATTGCATCCAGGCATTTTATAATATTCAACAGCAATAGGCAAAAGTGATTCTTCAGAATCTAATTTCCTGTCTTGAATGGCTAGGAAAAAAAGCAGATTATTGGGTACATGATCATACACTGACATGCCTTACCATGCAAATAATAAGTGCGTGACATTCAGGGCGGTGTCTATTAATTTAACATGTTGAACAAGCAACACACGAGTATTCCTCCTTTTAAAACAGTGCAAAATGTGCATAGAGGGAATAGCATGGGAGCTTCTGCAATGGGAGGCTCTTTTGTCTTTCATTACCAACATTTTCATGTAAATTTTGTTAATATTTTAAGATTTTTTATAATTAAAACTGTATTTTTGCTAAATAAAATGTGCATAAAATGCAAACACAAACTGACATATGAACATAAAGTATTATTTGACCTTAAAATATTAAAAAATAACATTGCAAGTTTTCACAATACCATAATATTAGCCATAAAACTTTTAAACATTACCTTAATGTTGTTTTACATGGTTAAAAAATGTTATCTACAGACTTAAGTCCCTTTTACAAAGGATTCTTTTGAAAGACTTCCTGAAATCATCATTAAATATTGTGTAAATGACGGGATTTAATGAGCTGTTGCAGTAGCCAAACCAAAAGAACATTTTGAAGAGTGTCTCTGGGACGCAGCAGGTGTCGCACACAGCTGTGAGTGTGTACGTGAAGAAAAAGGGGAACCAGCAAAGAACAAACACTCCCATGACCACAGCCAGAACAAAGGTGAAGCGCCTCTCTCTGTACTGCCTCCCCTTCCACCTGCTCACTCTCACCGGAGACGGTGCCTCTGCTTTTGGAGTTGCGTCTCCTGGCTTGGCTTCAGTCGCGTCGGTCTTCCTCACATCGATTTTCCTGCTCAGAGAGCGTAGGCAGGTTTCATTCTCGTCTGATGAGGACGGTTCCTCATCCACATCGAGTCCATTAATCCCTTGACTTTTGACTTCATTTACTCCATCCACGTTTCTGTCTTTTGTTTGTGAGGAGTCAGAGTTCTTTGTTTGTCTCTCTCCTGGTGGAGCTCTGGTTCTCCTAATGGCTATTTGGTAAATCCGTACATATACCATAATCATAATGACACAAGGTGCAAAAAAAGATGCAGTGCTGGAAAATATGATGTACCATTTCTCCTCGTTTATTTTGCAAACAGGGCTGTTGTTTTCTCCCCTGTTCTTCTTCATTGTTATAAGTGGAGGAAATGAAATAATGGCTGCAATAACCCAAACCAAACCAATAGTGCATTTAATCCTGCGCGGTGTCCTTTTCAGATTATACTTGATGGCTTTAGTGACAGACCAGTACCTGTCCAGGCTTATTGCACACAGGTGGACGATAGATGACGTGCAAAAGAGCACGTCGAGAGCCGAGTGGATTTCACACCACACTTTACCAAAGTACCAATAACCCATCAATTCATTGGCTAAGGAGAAAGGCATAACTAAGGTAGCAACCAGGATGTCTGCGCATGCCAGAGACACTAGGAACAAGTTCTGAGGTGCTTTCAGAACGCGGCATGTGATGACCGCAATGACCACCATCACATTACCAAACACTGTTAGCAGGATGAGCATGCAAACCAGACACGTGAGCGACACCGAGATCTGCGTGTTGAAAGGGTGCATGGCAAGAAAAGTCTCATTTCCACCTGTGAGGTTGAGACAACCCATCAAGACAAGCTGGAGCGTCGACAATATCTGAAGATATCCTTGTCAAGGGAATCGGAGAAGGTGCTTGACTGATGACTCTTTGTTAAATCCATTCAATGTTGGAGAACTGAGTCTTTTCCTGCAAAAATGTGTCTTCCTAATAGTGAAAAAAAACATTAAATCAACTTTAAAAAATGCATTCATAAAGTTAAAACACACTCATTTGCTAGATAAATAAATCATGACTCACCTACCTTAGAATTAATTTATATTACATCTTTAAATATATATTAAACTCCATTAGGTTTCAGTTTGGCTCTGGTTGGTCTTCTTTTCTGCTGCAAATGTCTCTCATGTTATCCTCAGCAAAAGCTGGAAATCTTTGATGCTCTCTAGACTTCAGTGAGAAAAGGGATGGGCGGAGTTCATCTGGTGTAGATTTGAAGGACGCTTTGTATTGCTCTTACACTGCAGCCATTGGCTGATTGTGACATTAATCCTTTTTATGATTTATAATCTTAATATCTGTGTGTTATTAGATTACAGTGGTACAACTGTACTCTGTTTGCCTTTGCAATTTTATTTCTTGCAGTACCTTGAAAGCAAGATTTGTGAAAAGATCCTTCTTTTTATATGAATTTCTGCTTTAGGAAGAAAAAAAGATGTGTCATTAAAGTAGCAGCAGTCATAATGTATTTCTGATATTTCATCTTAATTTGAAAGTTATGTTGACTAAATATAAGTGATTCATTTTAACACCCCCTACAGTTGAAAACATCCATGATTAAAAATTAGCATTAAAAAAATAAATAAGAACAAAAGAACCAAGTACATGTTGTTAAAAAAAATGAATACTTTGTAATAATGTTTTTTTTTTGTCTTATTCTGAAACAATGCTTTGACTTTTAGTTTGAAAATTTGCTTGAAAGTTTCAAACCACGTGACTTGTAATTAAAGTTTGTGTTACAGGTTTGAACCATTAATGCAAAATAAGAAAAAGTTTTGTTATGTCACAACTTCAGTCTACGCAAAAAAATTTGGTTGTTTTAAAATATTAAAAGTACAAACATCCAATTAGACCGCAGACTGAAGGTGATCTTCCTGTCCGACAGGGGGCAGTGTTGAGTTTCTTAAGGCTCGATCTGACGTGAAGAACTTCTCGCGAAGGAATTTTCCGCTTGTTTCCGGTCGGTTTGTGTCGCGGTGGAAGAATAACCTATTTTCGTCAGTCATTTTTTAAGGTAGTTAGCGAACAACAAATACTTTAATTATTGGCGCGTTTCTCTTCCCGTAACTTTCATACCAAAGTAAGTTTGTTTCCGGTCCATTTTTTCCTCATTTAGCTAGCATTTTCATGCTATTGGTAAATGTAGCCTCACGACTAGGCCTAGGGACCTTGATAACCCACTTAGCAACATGCTAAGGTTGACGTTGTTGACATATACACATTCAATTCTGTTTTTTGAGGGGAAATTATAGAAACCTTGCAATTGTGGTATATTTTATGTACAAATCTGTTTTCCCTTCATTTGTGTTTTTTTGATGTAAATTTAGTTGAAATGTCGAACAAATGCTAAGTGGCTAGTTTATGCTACATGATGCTGTTTGTTTTGTTAGCGCACCGATGTCGGAGGATCTGGTGAAGCAGTTAAACAGCTACAAAGCTCAGCTTCAGCAAGTAGAGGTTGCTTTGTCTACCGACACTGAAAATGAAGACCTCCAAAAGCTTCTGAAGGACTTACGGGTTAGTATTTTTTTTGATCTTGCTAATCTTTAATCACAAGTGCGAGGCCGTGTATTTCAAACGGAAGATATGTGTTCATTTTCTTTATTTATTATACATTAATTATGATTGATTATGAAAATAATATTTTTTTAACAAATGCATTCTTGTTTCATCAAATCTGTGGATCATTTTTCTTAAATAAAAGGCTTCCAATTTTATTGTCTTTTGGTTGAAGAATAAATATTTCTTAGGTTAGCATTTTTTGTTTGTTAAAACTGCTTTCTATTTCTATTAAAAAAGTAAAAAAGAAAAGAAAAAAACGTTAAAATTAAATCACAAAACGAATAGTATCAAATGATGCACCTGCAAGTTAAAATCGAATTGAGTATTTTCAGGTGTTTTTAGATTTTATATATTTTACCTTTAGACTATGCCTAGTCTGCAACATTTTCTTTTTTTTTTTTTTTTTTGGAAGAAAATGGTCTCATTATTTGCAAAAAAAAAAAAAAAAAAAAAACAACAAAACAAACAACAAAAAAAACAAAACTGTTTTTCTTTTTTACAGGAAGTTATTGAACTTACAAAAGATCTGCTGAGCTCACAGCCCACAGATGGAACCTCAAATACTAGTACTTCCGAAAAACCCCCGCCAAAGCGTACCTGGAAAGTGGGAGAAAGATGTATGGCCATGTGGGGTAGTGATGGACAGTGAGTGTCACCTTCTCCATGATTATTTTCATATGAATGTATGCTTTTACAAAATATCTAGGAATTTTCTAATCTCTTTTTAATTTTGTCGAAACATTTTACAGATTTAAAAATTTGATTATACACAGTCATTGCTCTTGACACTTAAGGGTGCTTACTTTTACGTAAAGTTGTTGGTATATAAAGTGATGGACTTAGACCTAGTTTAGACTAAATTATCACTTATCTTCTTGAAATACTGTTGGTGTTAACTTGGTGAAGTGATAGTAGTTCAAGGATTGAGTTTGAGCTGTTTTTAGAATAGTAACCCTGAGTTTTGGGTTCCTACTCACCTGCTTACAGACGGGATTTTTTTTCAGGGTGTATGAAGCTGAAATTGAGGAGATAGACCGGGAGAACAGCACTGCAGCCATTACCTTCATTGGATATGGAAACGCTGAAGTGATGCCTCTGCAGAACCTCAAACCCGTGGAGGATGGAATATGCACCATTGACGACAGTGCAAAGTCAAAGTCCAAGTAAGAACAACTGAATTGCTTGCATTTCTTTTCCTGTTTTGAGAGTGAAAGTTAAAGGGCTACTCTCCACATGGAGAGTAAATGTTTGTATTAAATTAGTCATGTTTATCAGCCCTCCTTTTAGTGAATTTATTTAATGCTCCTCCTCTACTGTCTGCATACAAGGTACACAAGCGTGCGCAATACAAGAACTCACCTCCACTCCTCATGGCACGTCTGTTAATACACGTCCACATAGTGTTTGGTTGGTAAAGTAGGGGCATATGTCTTTTTTTTTTTCTTCGATTCAACCAAAACTGGAGAATAAACCTGCTGGACTTACAGCAGCAACCTGAGAGTTCAATAAAAAGTGTTGATTTAAAGACAGCACTGTGTTGTTATACAGTAGCTGCACTCTCTGACCCTGATGTTATGCTAATGTGCTGGTTTAGTGTCAGACAATATTTTTCACGGATCAGACTTGCAAATGCAAAAGTGACTGTAGAAAAAACTCAATTAGGTCTTTAGATGTTTCATATATTGCTTTTTATACAAGTAAGAAAAACCAAACTAATTTGATCTGTAATTTAGTTATTTTGCGGCTCTTTGTAGACATTATAAACTGGTTTTAACAGCAGTGGATGCCGCAGCTTTTGCATTTTTTGCCGTCCCACATCTTTAAATGACCTATTTTTGTGAGTCTCCGTTTATGTCTTTAAAACTTGCACATCTCAAAACAAGCATTTCATATTGCTTCAATGAGAATTTATGGGCTACACTAAATGAATGAAAAACAAAAAAAATCAGATTTATTTTTTTAATTAGATATCACGAGTTGTTTTCATGGAGGCATTTCTGTCTTTGTTTTTACTCTTAACACATCTCTCACAAGGGTGAATTGTTTATTGTGTGTAGCTTGTATTATAATGGTTGAGCACTTTCTCATTACTGCAAACAAGAATATGCAGGAGAACTTCCCATGAGGTGAGACAGGAAAACCTCAGCTGATGTGTTGGGTTTTTGTAAATCTATAATCAGACCTGACGCAACATAAAAACTGCAGACGATTTCAAATTTTAGCTCAAGACTTCCCTTGTGGTTTTGTGCACTTTTCAACCGTATGGAAAAAACAGAAACATCAAAACCTTATTTAACTTTTTAAGATTTATTCTGTGAAGCTTCTTTTATTTAGAAAAGTCCTCCCAAACATGTCTGTTTTGATGCAAGTATAAACCTCAAATTTACAAATGCATTAATTAGTTTTTGTTCATTTTGTGGGTGGAAGTTTCAAAGCTTTGTAAAAGAGACTATTTCTCTGTGTGATCTGTTATATAATGCTGAATTGAATTTGCACAGTTTTGACAAACTGTTTCTTCATTTGTGCCTCTGCCTAGGAAGGAGATGATAGCAGAGCAACGGGAGTACAAAAAGAAGAAAGCCCAGAAAAAACTCCATAGGATGAAGGAGTTGGAGCAGGAGAGGGAAGAACAAAAGTCCAAGTGGCAACAGTTCAACAACAAAGCTTACTCGAAGAACAAAAAAGGACAGGTACAGTCGATTCATTGGTGCATTTAAATGATGAAATGCTATGAATTTGATCACTTAGTAAAGTTTTTGGTGTCTTACAGGTCAAAAGAAGCATATTTGCTTCCCCAGAAAGCGTAAATGGAAAGGTGGGAGTGGGAACTTGCGGTATAGCAGACAAACCGATGACCCAGTACAACGACACGTCAAAGTACAACGTCAGGCATCTAATGCCTCAGTGATTTCACACACTGTGTATATAATTTGCTATAATACTAGCTGAATCAGTGCTTTCCATTGTGTTTATACGTGATATTAAACTCTCAAGTAAAGAAAGCTTTCAAAGGAATTGCTTGCACACCAGTGTTTGTAATATTGTGGGATTTTTCTTTCCTCTTGTATTGTGTAAATCCAACAACAATCGGTAGGAGGGAGATTCTCTGGCACTGGATCGCAGTCCGCTGTTGTTAAACAGACTGTCATAAAGAGGTCGCAGATTTGGTTGTTTGTCTTCATGTTTGACTGCAGCAAAAGGCTCCACCCCTAAGACACGTATAGCCATACACGTCTAGAGCTGTGGTGTACGTTTGTCTAGAGTCCAAAAGTTTAGAAATTTAAATTCAGATTTTGGTGTTGATTTGACCGTGCTCCAAATGCATTTAAACATATGTATATACATAACAGTGAAATAAAGGATTTGTTTTTGGTTTTTAAAAAATCTCCATGTCCCATTTTCTGCTCTGTTGTTTTTAAGATGTCCTGCAGGTGGCAGTAAAAACTCAAGTACTAGGAGTATTAGGGCCACCATTAAATGAAAATATAAAAAAGGAGTCGTAAAATTATGAGAAATAAGTCAACATTTTACGAGAATAAATAGTTACATTTATGACTAAAACAGTACAAGGACAAATCATGATTTTTTTTGAAAAATAAAGGGCAAGTTCATAAAAATTAAGTGGTGCGTTTACACTTAAAGCTGAGAGATACTTGAGTAAAGTCACATCCATTCTACATCAATTAAAGGGTAATGTTACAATGTTTTTGTTGAAACGTTTTAAATGTTGAATTTAACATTCAACGTTTTCTTGTAAAAAATATATATATTTTTAAAGCACCAAGTACCAGTTGTATTCTGTTGATTTCTTTTCCCACATTTGTAGGACTATTTTAAAAATGTATACAATTTAATTCTTGACTTTTTTTTCTCAATTTTACTTTAATCTAGTAAAAATGTTGACTTTGTAGTAATTTTACAACTTTTGCTAGATTTTTTTGCTTATAATTTTATAACAATTTTTTCAAAATTATAACTTCTTGTATTTTTATGACTTTGTTCTTGAAAAATGGACTTTTTTTTTCCAAATTCTTTTACGACTGCTGTAAAATTAACACTTTTTTATCTTCTAATTTTAAACCTTTCTTCATGTCAAACTTTCTCTTTTTGTGATTTCTCGTAAAATTATTCATCCTTTATTATAATTTAGCTATTTTATTCTCGTAAAATTTTGACTTTTGTTTTCATAATTTTACAACTTGTAAAATACTGACTTTATTCACAATTTTACAACTTTTGTTGGTAAAATTTTGACCTTTTTTCTTATAGTTTTACAACTTTATTCTGGCAAAATGTTTGCTTTTTTCCTCATTTTACTATTTCTCATAAAAGGTTAACTTTCTATTCATATTTATCTTAAATATTGGACTTTTCTCATTTTATCATAAAATTTTCATTTTTAGAATAAATTTACAACTTTATTCTTGCAAACTTTTCACTCTTAATACTTTAAACTTACATTTTTTTAACTTTACAGTTGTAATCATATATATTTGTTAATTTTTCTTTTTTCATGGTGGCCCTTAAACTCCGCTGTACTCAAGAGATTCGTAGCAAAATGTCTATGTTATATATAACTCCAGAAATTCCCACAATTATGAAAAAAAGTCCATTTTTTTCTCTGACCAAAACCAAGAAAATCTTTCCAAATCCGATAGTTGTTTAAGATAAACCATCATCTCCATACAACAAGAAACTTTGTGTAGAGGTTTATTAAGATTTCAGGAGTAAGTATAAGGAATCGTAACAAAGTATTAGCAAGGATCAGCAGCATATTTTTAAACACAGAAATCACTTTGAATGGAGCATTTTCGGAACAAGAAAACATTCTAGGTTCTGTCTCGACATTTCATTCCATAACAAAGTTTTCCGCGGCGCGTGTACTATTTATCCAAATGTAGTCGGGTGTGGAGGACATCTCCGGAAAAAAAAAAAAAAAAACTTTGTGCAAGAATCGATCCCCGTGTTAAGACACAATTTGGTGGCGATCTCCATAGTACCTGGATCAGAAGGAGCGATCATACTTGAATTTGGTTTTATGGATTTGATTAGGTCAGCAGTGCAACTCTGTGGAAAAGAGACACAGAATCTATCTTATGTAAGAAATGTAAGAATCCATACTCCTGTCTGCTACAGTACAAAAACATCCACTATTAAACACTGACGTATACCCAAAAGCAGTATTCCATAGTTTTTTGTTCATGCTATCTACATTAAGAGTTGTCGATCCAAAGCTCATTAAAACATGATTGGAAGGGATACATTCATAAACATGCACCATAGCAATTGTACTCGAGTCCTTTTTAATGATTATTAGTAGCTGCTACTACTCTACCACAGCAGCTGTTGGAGTTGGACGGACAGAATAATCGACTAAAACCCAGCCAACGTCACAAAGAAGATCAAACTGGACACGTTATTGCTTGAGCTTTGTGCTTGGGGTGAAAAAAACAAAAAAAAAAAGATGGCTTCTTACTGTCTAAATCTATGACGTTCACCCACAGTGAAAGCATTCAACTGAACGTCACAGAGGAATGGATGAAAGTCCCAGCACTGCGTCACGCTTTAACGGGGATCAAATCAGGGGAAAATTTTGGTACACACTTTCAAGTAAAATTGGAAATCCTGCTTAAGCACAACCAAGAGTATAATTCATCAAAAATAAATAGGCTAAATAAATTAGACCAAAGTGGACTACGCTACCCGTTATAATAGGATTCAAGAAGGTGATGCTTGGGGGTCTGAACGCAGAAAGAGCAGGTTTTGGAATGCAGACATCATAGCCCTTGCTGGCGTGTGCATCAACAAGAAGTGCTGTCTGGATTATTTTTATCCAGTGGAAAAGGGCTTTGTTTTTTGTAAAGGCAAAAATGGAGCGAACGTTCCCAATGTGGAGCTTCTAGCTGGTATTGGTTTGTGTGTTTTGCTGGTTTTTTAAAGATGATTAAAGGTAGAGTTGACCCTTCAGTGTTTGACACCGGTGCAGTGGTGGGTCCTCTACTGAAAGCAGGTGAGCCAGGTAAAGGGTGATTGAGTTAATCTGTGTATTGCCATAGGTTTTACGGTGGTCTTGAGACATGTAGTAAAGCCTCGTCGGCTTTTGGAGGGAACACCAGTCGGACTTTTAGATTGAACTTAAGGCGGCTTCTTTAGGGGAAGGTTTCCATGTGTCTGAGTGATTGACATTTGGGGAGGAGCTTCAGGCCGGTACACTGTCAAAGGACTGGAGCATGGGGGTGGAAGTATCAGCTGGTGCTTTAAGCAGAGAAGGCCAGCTTTAGACTACATGTGGAGTAGCCTTCATCGCTGGCTGAGCTCTGCAGGCTGCTGTGGTCATCCAGGTCGCTTGCACCACTGGTGCTGATGCTGTCCATTTCTCCATGGGAGAACTCAGTGCTTTCCACATCAATTTCTATTTCTTCTGCCAAAACAAAAAAACAGTGAAAATGACTTAAACTTGGAAAAAAAAGTTCAAGTGAAAAAGTCTTTGTATTGGGAGACTAACCTCTGTCCGACTCGGAGCGATCAGAGTCCATGCGGGACCCCATGCTGTCGGTACGAACCCTCTCCCGCTCCCCATGAGTCTGCAGCAGAGCAAGTTGTCTCTGCAGGTGCCTCTGTTCCCTCTCCAGTGTCTCCAGTTGGTGCTGACTCCGACGGTCCGTCTCTTCAAGTTTCTGAAACCGATCCAAAGAAGAATTTACAAATCCAAGAATAGCTCCAGTGCTAAAAAAAAAAAAAAAAAAAAAAAGCTTCTCTAATCATCCAAAGGAAGCAAATCCCCCATTTTATAATCAGTTTCCCACAGTCGCTTTAATCATCACATCACAAGAGCTTTTTTGTCTTTTGTTTTTTTTTTGCACATCCTGTAGCTTTAAGCCTCCTGGCAGCTGCACCTGCTCCACCCTTTTACTATCAAACCCCTTCTTCCAAAACAATGCTTTAACCTTCACAAGAGTCGTTTCCTACACTTCAAATAGACCAGCCCAAAGTCAGCTGCTGACATCACAGTTATTCCACTCCCCGCTGTGTTAAAGCTGCCCGCACAGTTGCCCGCGTTGCTTTAATATTACAGCATTCATTAGCGCCTCAGCTGTTAGGATTAGTTTATATCTCTCTGGTTGCAGGCTTTGATAGTCGGTAGTTTGGGGGCGGAGGCTCTACTACAATCTTTAGTTGCATCATGAGGCTCATGCAGATCAGACAGTGAGCTGTTTGGTCGGACGATCGATCAGGGAGGCTTCCAGACACTAAAACCAGTCAAGGCTTCACATCCTGATGAAACGGAAAAAATGAAAAACTACTCTAAAAAACTAGAAAAGTCCTTCACCTCACCACATGTTTGCTATTTTGTGGGCTTGTCCAATCTACGATTCCAAAATCGAGTGCTCTAGAAATTTCTCAGAAGTCTTTGCGAAAACTATACAGTGCGTTACTATCTAGTGTCCTGGATTTTAAAAGAAATTCGGACACCGTGCTCACTCATTTTTTTTTTCTTTTTTCTGTAAACGTCGGATATAAGGTTATGTGATGTCACCAATATGAGGTCATTAATTTCACAAACTGAAAATCAAATCAATTCATTTGACAACATCTGTTTGAGAATCCACTGTGTTCTGATGATGAAAATATTGATAATTTATTGAATAATTACATTTAAACAATTTTTTTTTTTTTTTACAAAAATTGTTAGACCGCAATGCATTGTGATCTAAAGTCCCAAAAGTGGTGAGCTTTGATGCACACTAGTTTTTCACAAAGACTTCTGGAACATTCTAGGGATCCTAATTTTGGAATTATATGCTATGTCCGAATTCCAACCCTAATCCCTAACTACTAAAAAACTTTGGTGCGAGACTTACTTGTGCCCTGCATTTTAAAAGGAATTTGGACACCATGCTCCCTAATTCTCTCTCTTTTTTTTTTTTTTTTTTAAAGCCGGATATGACATCAATTTCATGAAGTGAAAATCTAATCAAAACGAACATTTTATGTCTATTTATGACTCCACTGTGTTTTGATGACGAAAAAGCATATATAGTTTTTTATAGTTTACTAAAAAAATTACATTTTAAAATGTTTGTTTTTGGCAAAAATTGTTCAAACGCAATGCATTGTGGTATATTTTTGCTAATGTAGTGAGCATCGATGCACACTGGTTTTTTGCAAAGACTTCTGGAAATTTGCCCTCGATTTTGGAATTGTAGATTCGGACACCACTACAAAATGGCAAACGCACTATACAGTGTATACTGAGACGATTGCATCGTGATATTGGGCTATGTACGTAAAACTGAATTGAATTGAATAGAGACAGGGGAAGAAATTTGGACATAGCCATAGATAAATATAGACCACATTGGATTGCCTTTGAACAATTTTTCATGTTAAAAATAAAAAACAAATTATTGTATTATTATTCACAGTGGATTCATAAATAATGCTTGTTTAAATTTTCATATTTATTATGTTTTTTATGTCGAGAGATTATTTATTTGCCATTTGGTGTCCAAAATGTTAAAATCCAGGGCAGTAGATAGTCCCGCACTATATATTTTTCTCTGGTAAGGAGTAAATTTAGACATAGCCATGATGTTCAAACAAAATGCCCAAAGGTGCCGTCATCCACTGACTCCTGCACTTTTTTCAAATGCCACACTAAACTAACAGTTTGCTGTTCACATATAAATTATGGATAATGTAGAAATACAACAAATGCTGCAGCATGAAAGCAGCATTCAGAGGATTTGGGTTATGCATTTGTTGTAATTACACTCTAAAAGGGTCTATTACCTATGGTTTGCCCAGCAACAAGCATTATCAGACTAATACGATGAAAAACATGATTTGTTTTGATCCTAAAAACATATCAACACTTTTATGGTGCCAAAAAACAGCATCATCAGCATCAAAAAGAAAAAAAAGTAAAGTAATATATTTTTTTTTTTTTATTAAGTCCCAGGGTGTAAAATATGATTGTTCAATTACATTTTTATTGCCGTGTTATCACACCAATCTTCGTGAATAATAAAAACCTGAAACCGTGGCCAAGAATAAACAGGAACTAGAGTTGCTTTTGAGGAACGACGGGCCTGCAGCGGTGTCTAAATCTGTGTTTGCACCATAAACTACCACACCTTGATGTGTGCTTTGGCCTTGTTGAGCAGTCCCAGTGTTGTGTGCCGACTGCAGTCTGGTCCCAGAGGGATGAGGGACTTCAACCTCTCCAAACACAAGCGGAGGTGTGCTCGCCTGTGGGAACATACAGTCACGCTTATGTCTCTTCAGAGAGAACATGCACACAGGTACACAATGTCAACCCAATTATAAAACCTAAAAGAAGAGCGTTTTGACATGTTTAGAGTAAAAATACTAAAATATTAGCGTAACTCATATTACATAAATCTAATTTCATTTAAGCAATGATATTTTTTTATATAATATTGTAACTAACTTGCAGAAATGGTTTTTCGGTGTGAAATGTTCTGAATTTAAATCCCAGCTGAACACTTTGAAACTGCTGAGGTCAGCTGGATATCCTGTTCCTGAGTCACCACGGGGTCTGCGGTTTGAACAAATGCAGGCACTAGCAAGGACTCCCACTTCAATTTCAAGTGACTAGAATGTAGGTCATAGTATGACGTCATCTGAATTTCCCCCTATTTTAGTATTTCCCCCTCCAGACTTTCTCCATCTTTTTTTCCTTAAATAAATTTCATGGATGGATTTTTAAATACGGGAGAACTAAAAAAAAAAAAAAAAAAACCCTGATTAGTGTTTATCTAGTGCAGCAGAAAGAGCTGCTGTTCGGTTCCCAACTGTGAAACTCTCAGGAAGGAGCCCTGTTGTCTGGAAACAGACAGTTCTGGTTTGCTGACTGGGGAAATGTCTGCACGTCCTCCAGGAACAATACTGCTACTGAAGCTGGATTTTATTTGCCTTGCAAAATGGTAGCTGCAGCTCTGTTAGGACTTGGGAAGGGAACAAAAATCCGTTTGAAAATGATTATGTGATTTTTTTTTGTTTTTCTTTTCCCTAATGATTCACCTTATATAGAGTATAAATAAGATATACAAATATGGCAATGTGGAGACATTTTTAGATAGTCTGACCAGAGCGCTACTTTTTTGAAATAAATTTTGGATAAGTCTGGCTTCGAATTTGAAGAATTAAAAAAGTAAAAATTGAAATTTAGATGCAATAAACTACATTTTCAGACTTTATCACAAAAAGAACCACTATTTGTTAATTTCCTCACCTGTTCTTTTCCAGTTCATTGTGCGCTGACCTATAAAAAAAATAAAAATAATAATTATTTACATGGTTTATCTGAGGTCACGTGGGAGCAAAATTACCAATATATTGGTCATTACCTATTGTGAATGTTATCCAACTTCCTGTTCTTGAATTTACGCTGTTTTTGTTGATGTGTAAGCTGCGATGCAGGGTATGTTGAAGCATAACCGTGTTCACATTCTGGTGAAAAATAAAGAAGGTTAAGAGGATTAAATATCTGTTTAATGTTAACGTGTGTTGCTAGCAAAAGAAAAATAGTGGAAAAACGTGACAAAATCTGTATTAAGTTAAAAAGTACACATGCATCATGAGTAAAACTCATTAATAGTTCATAATAATTCACATTATCCCACAAATGCTTGCGTTAAAGTCGTTGCAGGTTGTTTTATGTCACAGTTTTTTCAATCTAGCCTGCTTCGACTATGAGCTCATTGTTACTATTAAAACCTACAGTTCCCATGAACCCTTCGTCCAAGTAACATCTGACGTAACGCTCAAGCTACAACTCGATTGGCTATCCGCGGTGACCCAGGTGCTGGAGACATGTCCGTTAGCCAATGAGAGTGTCGGGATTTGTTCCATGTGGAAACCATGTGAACAACACATACAAGGAAGCTGCTTGTGCCCGAGGAAACCATGGCAGGACTTCGAAATAGGAAATTTAAGAGGAACTAAAATGTTAGTTCGACTTTTTATCAGCAAGAATACACACATTTAATCGTTTTATCTTTTGAAAAGCGACGATAAGCGGAGGTGGAAAGTTTGATCAGAAGTCGAAAATTATAAACGAGGATATAAATTCGGGGCCTACCTTTAAATAAGATAATTTGCGACGCAAATACGTTTTAATAAAAAACATAAAAGCATATACGAAGGACTACATTGAACGACATTGATAGTTGGAGCCATTATTTTTGCAGCATTTTGCGTTTTTTTCTGGCTGCCTTATGACGCCTCAAATGTTACGCGTTTTTAAAAAATCCCATCCAAAGACGCATTTCAACGTTGATCCGATTAAACGACGGTCCTGCAGAAGCATTTTGAAACATTAATAACGGCTGTCGGGCCGGTTCTAGTGTCCGCTGCGCGTCTTTTGTCGCCCTCGCCTCTATTGTTGTCTGCTCGCTTCATTATTTCCCTTTGCAGCCCGTGTTTTTTTTTTTTTTTTTTTTTACTTACTTCCATTGTTCTTCTCAACATTTTCAATATAATCGGCTGCATCGAGCAGAACTTGCACGTTCTTCATGAAAGTGCCGATCTGGTCCATTGCGGAGCAGTTGGAGTATAAAACCTCGCCAAAAGAATAGTCGGGCATCTCTGCGAAATCCTGCTGGTCCGTGAACGCGTCAGACTCCGACAGGACCTCTTCGGGTTTCAGCTCGCTGTGCTGCCGCATGAACTTTACCATTTTGTGCGTTTTTATGCTTTGTTGTGTTGGAAAAAGGGGAGAGGCTTTAAACGAATACGCAGCGCTGGAATTGCTCCCCTTTGCTTGTCCTGTGCGCGCACCGAGCGGATGACTGAAATGAACCAGGCTGGATGCAGTTGCAGTCCTTAGCCTCAGCCACTTGCCCTACTTGGTGGATAATCCCTCCCACTAACGCATGCACATTGCATTCATTGTCAACTGTTCTATAATAAATCCTTATCGATGAAGCAGGAGCATAACACTACCACACTTTCTGTCATAATAATTCAGCCTTAAATATACCCTGAAAGCATCACACCCTATATGGTGGCCTTAGTAGCACCTGCTATACCCCTAAGTAATAAATATGTAATTACATGTGCACAAATAATGCCTATCCTCTCATAATTTTCTTTCATTTGTAAAAAATATGAAGAAGATTAAAATTTTTATGTTTTTGGATGCAATTGAGACTATAAATTAGCACAGTCATAAATGAAGTTACCTGAGCACCTCCCGTCGTGCCACCCCTTTTTATTATTCATGAAATACTTTATTTTTGTCCATAAGTAACCTTGAACTTCCCAATCCAGGTTCCTTTTTGAGAGATTAAGAAGTCATTCTGCTCCCACCCACCCCCCACACACACACTCGAACAGAGAATGGGATGTTGGGGAATAGAAAGGAAAGACTGCCTTTGTAAGGCCAGCCATGCGTGCAGGGCCGTGGTGTGCCTGTGAGACAATGGGTGCAGATGGTCGGCCGGCTGCAGATGTGGCCAAGCCTGTGTAACGGACGCCTGTAGGAGAGAGAGAGAGAGCTCTCCCTCCCATGGAGTCTGACGGCTTCTTATCTGGACTCCAAAGAAAGGGGTACCATTATGAAATACCTGTGTTGAATGATTGCCACCTTAAGGCTTTTCCGTCTAACTTCATTAATGGGAGTGCAGTGCCTAAAAATGTCTAAAACTGTTGGGAAGCTGTTCTGCTACCGTGCTGCACACTGACAGCAACGGTCCAGAAAGCCGACCTGCTGCAGGTTGGTGTAGAATGTGACCCCAACTGGAGTAATCTGAAAAGCCTCAGGATTACACCAGTGGCTCGGCTGTCTGTCACACCGCGCTGGAGAGCGTTCGTAGAAGAATGGCACAAATGTTCCGCCGAGGTCTCTCGGGTTTCACCGCGCTAATCTACATTTCTGATGATGTTCAGATGCAAAACAAATGCAACTGCTACACCGCAGCGCTATCTGTGGGTGTTCCTGATGCTGCCGGCTGCACGAGCTGAAAGTGGCCTCACAGGATGGGCAGCAGCTATCTTCTGTTTTAAGACAATGGCTGCACTTTGACCTGAGGTCACCGCCCTGCAGCAGACGCCGCCACCTGCTCTTACTCCCTCGAAGACGATGAAAAGTGTGTTTGTATAGCAAGGTCTTGTGGCGTTTTTCTCAACATAAATAAAGGAAGCTAAACTTAAACTTTAATTTCTGAGTATTTTTGTTCAAATAGTTGAGAATGAGGAGCAGACAAAAAATTGCGATTGGAAAAAGCTTTAAGGTGTAGATGTACAACTTTGTTTTTGTCACCTGAGTTGGCATCTGGCTGTGTGAAGGTCTGTAAGTCAGCAGGGTGCGTGTAGAACACTCTCTCACTCACGGGCCACAAAAGGTTCTAAAATTTGACAGAAGTGCTGGACCTGGAGGAAATGCATGAAGTGTTTTGGTAACCAGGGCCCACCCTGGGCTGCATGGCGCCCTAGGCGAAACATGACACTGTAGCTGCCTGGAATATGTTAAAATAAGTATTTATTTTTATTTAATTTGAATTCTTAACAAAGAAGTGTTTATCAATTACAATTTTTTTTAGCATACCAACACTTCTCCCTCGCAACCCCAGACCTCTGCAATGGAAGGCAGCGGGCTGAGGGCTTGTTTTGGTGCTTTTTCTTCTTTAAAGTTTTAAAGACACATTAACAGACACCCCCCCCCCCCACCACCCCCCCCACACACACACACCTAGCTTTGATGAGGGATGTGTCAGGCAAGGAGGGATGCAACACCAGGCTAAATTATTGATTCTGTCAAACTCTTGAGTTATTTTATTCATGGCTTTAATTATTACCTTTACTAAACATTTTCAATTGAAATGAGTGGTGTGTTAAACTGTAAAAAAACAAATAATAACTCAAATTTGGCGCCCCCTCTAGCAGGTGGCGCCCTAGGCGGCTGCCTACATTGCCTATGCCCAGGGCCGGCCCTGTTGATAACCCACCTTATTAGAGAAATAAATTACATGGAATCTGGATGAAAACATTCGTTAATTTTGATAAATGATGAAAAAATATATTTAAAAAAACTGAATATTTTGGAGTTTTTGTTTCAAAATGTGTCATTTTCATTCTTATTTTTAGTGATGACTGTCTGGCTTGGAAAACTCACATGAACATCAGAAAAACAATAAATATAACAATAACACATAAACGCAGAGTAACAAATAATGGACAATTTATTGTAGAGCGCCATCTATGGAGAGACACTAGAATTACAGTTTGGCAGGCCAAATTAAATAGCTTGAGAGGCCACACAAGGCCCCGGGCCGTTTTCCCACCCCGGTGTAGACAGAGAGCTCTCAGTTAAGAGGGATGTGAAGGGGGGGTCGCGGTCGCTTTTCACCACAACTCAGGGGCAAATTTTAAATGAATAACTATGAGAGAGTATGTTATTATTTTGGCTAAAACTGGCAAAATAGATCCCAAGATGATTGGAGCGGGACTTTAAGATTTACACTTAAACAAAAATATTATTTGTATAAAAACAAAAAGGATCTTGTTTTCACTTTAAAACAGCAAATAAACACAATTTAAAAAACCTTTTACACCATTAACCTGGGATGTGAAGGAACAAAAGGTCTTAACATTAATGTGTATTTTGGGGGTGGTGCGGACAGACCTGATTGGTCCGTGGACTTGAACACCTGTTGGAGACACCAAATCCCCTCTTTGTCTCCACAACTCCGTCTGAGTGCATCCCCATGACAACCTCCATTCAGATCATGGCCGAACGCCGATTATTCAGCTTCACACGGTCAATTATCACCAGAGTGAGGCCATCGTTTTGATTCGTCAAGACGGAAAACAAGTTTTCAGAAAAGCTTTATTTCATAAACATAGAAATTCCATGTCAAAGGAGAGATCTAACTGGAGTTTGTTAGCATCAGTGTCAGGAAACGTTGTTTCGTCAGCAAAAAAAAGACAATTTTAACTTTAAAATGGCTAATAAGACAGGAAAAAAACAGGAAAGTAATGTAAACAACAAAGGGAATACAAGCACTACACAGGTAATACGATTTGTAAACACAAATTTAGCATATATGGCATCCATTAGTGATTATAAAACACTATAATACAAGTGTTAAAATAGTGTTAGATTGTACTGTCACATCTATAAGATTAACTCAAATTTGGCTTTGCATTAAAAAAAAAGTATTTACAAAAATTCACTTCCTTTGGGTTCAAAAGCAAATCATTCACATTGTTGATGGGGATGTAAATATATATTTTTATATATGTATGTATATGCTCCTCCAAGCCCACAGCATGTCAAAGCCTGAACAGTTCAAAGAATAGCTTTTCCTTCTCTGACAGTTTGGACATGACTGCTCAAAACATCACGTTCAGCCTCGCTTTCTTTCCTTAAAAAAAAAAAAAAAAAAAATCCCACTTTGTCACTTCGAAACAAATCCATTACCACTTTCCGAGCCTTCCGTTAGTCACAGTTGATTCCTGTCATGAAAACAACAAAGCAGCAACCATGGGAACCATGACACACAAAGATAAAAAAAAAAAAACCTACATGAATTATTAACGTTTGCATCATCACAGCATATTTAGCCTAAAACCAAGCAAGTAAATATGTATCGTTTCATATCAAACACTATATTGTTAATATACCAACTTACATGTTCAAATACAAATCAAACGTCTCCCAAGGTTAAACAGTAGATAATCTGGATTATTTGTAGCCACTTTTGTTGACTATTTCTGGGAAAAAAAAAACAGTTTCAATTTTATTTAGATAAAATAAAATGTGCAAAAAGTATTGAAAAAACAACTATATAACAAGCTAATTCAGATGTGTTTTTTAAAATTTTGATCTAATTGGTAAATTAGGGTTAATCGAGTAAATAAATGTCAGTTATTCCAATGGATTGACACACCTTTAAAGAGAAAACATATGAAAACACTTCTTTCCATATTTCAGGTCCCTTGAACAAACATAATAAAAGGCAATTCTACCAACATCAAAATCATTGCTAAACGGAGAACCGACAACTCAAGCTTCTTCCTTCTCCTTCTCCTCCTTCTTCTTCTTGCTCTTCTTCAGGAACGAAGGTGTGCGAAACTTGTTCTTCTTCTTCTTCGGGGACTTCTTCTGGCTCTCGGGAGTCTGGGGCTCCCCTCGCTTCTCCTTGGTTGTCACGGAGACGTCCCCAGTATCGGAGGTGCTGACGCTCAGCTGGGACACCTCGATGCTCAGATCCTCGTCCGTCTCCGCCGAGTGGTCCTTCCCGTTCGGGATGGCATCTGTCGAAACCCAGAGGGAGTGAGGCGGTGCCGGCGGAGAAAAAGAGAAGCCGCAATCACGCTGACAAGGCTGCGATAATGAGCTCAACTATCCGTTTAATTTGAGACATATTTTGCGGCTTTACGCAAATTGAAAAGAGCAGGCGACTCGCTAATTACCTTGTTTAGTCGGTGTCATTAGAGGGGAGAGGGAGAGGGAGATGGTGGAGCCATCAAACGTGGTCATCTCATCAGCATCAGTGGCATCATCCTCCTCTGTAAAAGGATTGAAGCCGTAAAGGTCAGTCATCCATCAAAGTTGTCATCCTCTCAGCTTCATGAATGTCTGCCTTCATTTTCAGGGCCCCTCGTTCTAATGCCTGCTGATATTCCAGCCTCTATATTAGCTCTGCCTGCAGTTAATGGGACAAAAAGCAAAACACGGTGGGATGTGGATTTACCAAAAACTCCGTCGGATGACCCATTTTCATGAGATATTCCCCTCACGTGATTGTAGTCGTAACCCTGTTATAGTTCTGTCAGACTTGGGGAGTTTGACGAGACTCATGTCTTTGCTGCTCTGTTCATGAGCTGACTTCACAAGCAGGAGAAAAACCGCAGATTGACAGCTTTGTTCCACCGATAGATGAAGCTACCATGCTGCAACACTGCTTTTTATTCTCTGTCTACACTGCAGTGAAGGATTTGAAACACACTAGCATTTTTGTTTGTTCCTGTTAGGTCACTAGTCCAGCTGGTGCAAGCAGAACTGCCATCAGACTGTTTTCGGACTACAGGAAGGATTACCGTCTTGGCCGAGCTGCTTTCTCTCCACCAGGCTCTTGTACTCTTCCAGAACCTTCTCTGAAAGCTCATTGAAGGGGTTTGGAGGAAGGGATCGGGTCTGTTCCTCGTCTTCAACGATGAAGGCCTGGTATGAGCAAGAGGGAAAACGGTGTTTGAGAAAATAGAAACAAGAACTCTGAAAAAGTGGAAATATTTGAAGAAATCTTGTTTTGTTATGCACTTCCAATTCTGTGCATTACAGCCTGATTTCAAAATAAAATTAAAATTAAACTTTGCGATAGAGTTTAATGTAGTCCTTGGAAGTAAATCAATTTTTGTATAAAATGAATATGATGTGTTTTGCTTTTAAATCTCAATCTAAATCATAATGATGGAGAAAAATATTGCCTTCTTAAATCACACCAAAACTATATTTTCATGTTTTTAAAGAACGCAATTGTATGTCCAGTTCATATATTAAACCCAGTAATTCCAAAGGGTTTGCATATTTTCTCCTGCAACTCCTTCATTAGAAATAATTAAAAAAACTCAAATTAAATCTCATCTCATTACAAAAAAAGTGGAAAGCAGTTCCTAAATTTCGTAAAGAAAGTTTTAACTTAATTTAAAGGTGACATTTTACGCTTTTCTAAATTGTATAATTAAAAAAAAAAAAAAAAAAGGCAAATCGTATGATTCTAGCTGCTTAAAGTCCTACTCCGGTCATATTTTGATCTAGCTCAGGGTCTGCAACCTTTAATGCTAAAATAGCCATTTGGTTCAAGTTTTTATGGAGCAAAACTCAGTGAGAGCTGCAAAGTTTCACCTCAAAAATAGAAAAATGCACTTAATTTGATCTTGTGGCAATTAAGCCATTATTTTATAAAATACAGTTTTGGCATGTTCTCTAGTAGCATATAACAAATGTAACTTCTTTCAATATTAACAATAGCACATTAAAGTTCCTTTCAAAATAAAACACGTCCTGTCTTTAATCAGATCCTCCAGCAGCAGCAGATTTACTTTAATTAAAAATGCAAGAAACAGATTTTCTATTATTGACTTTTGTGTTCTTTCAACATAAGTGAAGAATCCAAATTATTTTAAAATCTATACATGTAAATGCATTAAAATAATGTCACTATTGATAAAACTGCTCTGACAGTAAATTAAACCTTTTACCCTCATTTTGATCAGTTAGGCCTATCTGAAATGTTCAAAATCTAAACATTAATTAATTAATTAGTTAAGTTTGAAGTTTTTTTTTTTAAGCCAAAGAGCCACAATGGAGGAATAAAAGAGCCACTTGTGGCCCGGAGCCTCAGGTTGCAGAACTGTGATCTAGCTAAAGCTTTCCCAGTGCTATTTTAATGACGTTTTTTGCCAACAAATGGTTGTTTTCATTCATCAGATTCTTTAGAAATTCAGCTCCGAGTTGTGGGCGTCCCGATCACCCATAACTGAGAGTTCTCTGTTTACACGCACACTCCAAACCTAAAATTAGTAGTGCAAAAAAATTGGTGAGCAATATTTGAATTATCCAGATGTACATTTGTTAAACCAGCTCGGAGGAGGAAAACAAAGACGAAGTATGTGGCCCTCTAATTATATTCATATGTCACAAATAAAACTCTTTTTCAAACGTTCTATTTTTTTGTCTGCTACTGATTCACCAAAACACCAAAAAACACAATGATAAGAGTGGGTCTTTAATGAGCTTTAACTGGACTTTTACTAAAAGTCATAAAAGTTTAACAGACTACTCTATAATATATGTTAACCATCTGCTTCATGAGTTATAAGTGCAGCATTGAAACCTATAATAAACCGTAAATATACTCACAGGGCCTGGTATGGTGTCCACCACAATGCCTGCTAGTAACTGAGATTTTGGTCCTGCAGTCATCTGATCACCTCTGTGTTGCTCCTTTATCTGGATTATGAGAAAACAAACAGTTTTAGAGAAAAGAACACCTGGAAAAATAAGACAAACCTGAAAGAAAAAAGAGAAAAAAGGAAAGCAGTTTAAGACCCCTATTCATCAGCTGTTAAAGCCACCCTTTTTGAGATCTTCAGGAGACATGTTCAGACACTGACAACTTTGCTGGCTTTTCTGTGAAAACTGTGAGATTCTGAGATGGAGCAGAGAACGTTCTTTAGAAAACCACGGAGGTACACAACAGCAGCAAACAATGTCTTGTTAAGTGAAGGTATGGAGGTGTAGCGATGGTGGGAGCTGTAATCTGAGACATCCTGTTCCGTGTCGGCCTGAAGTGCATGTTGTGCTGAGCAAAACAAACCTGCAGCTTTGTTCAATTCATAAAAAGATTTTCTTTTGCTAAAAAAAAGGTCCTAGAAACAGGTAATTACAAAGATGGTGTGAATGGGAAACTAGAAAAAGAGGAAGTGAATGAGACAGACTGAGTGGTGAGAATCCTCCGTCTGCAGGTTGATCATCCTGACATGAGCTCTTGGATATTTTTAGAACATCACAGTCAGATGCTGAACAATCATTTTTTTAGTTGAAATCATAGATTTTCAAAGAACACTTTACTCTTGTAGATTTAGCTTTGTGTAGTTGACCTCTTCTGACTATTTAAGTAACCTATTAAGTCATTGTATTCATTTTTTTTTAGTTTTACAGTTAAACTTTAAATGAAATTTACATTTATAGTTTGGGTTTTCTTTTCTTTTTAAACTCTTTTTTCTGTGCAGTACTCTGGTGACTTGTGTTTCATGTGTTGTATAAATAAACAGTTTGGATTCCTCTGTTTCCTCTGGAGCAACTTAATTGGGATTCATTGTTTTTTTTCCTGGACTTCCTTTCCTGCAGAGATGATTGTTCTTTCTGGATTTTAAAGTCTAATATTTCGGACAGCTGACTTCCATCTGAAACTTTAAATGCTTTTTACATTTCTCAAAATCTTTTATTTTTATTTTTTTATTTTTTTTTATTTTTTCTGGTTTACTGAAACAAGGCTTGTATCTTTGTGCCCTCTTTGTTTAAATGTAAAATAGCAATAAAAGTGGCTTTATGAAGGTTTCCAAGTATAACAGACTTCAAAACTTTACTTTAATACCACTAAGGGGGATTTATCTCAACAATTGGAAAAAAAGACAAGAACAAAACAGCAGTTAAAGAATGCTCTAATTTAGCACATAAAAACAGTGGGAGCACTTTTCTAAGCAATTCAAAAAATACTGACCATGAACTACTATTGATACCATGATATATACTGTATGTTGTCATAACTTATTCCACATGTAATGCAATAGGTCCTACACGTACCCCATTAATTTATGATAAGGAGCACCTCATCGGCCTTTATCCATTACATATTAGATCACCGCTGTGGTTTTGTTTTGGGTTAGTTCTGTTAAGAACTACAAAGTCGCACATTGATGACATCACAGAAATGTACAGGAACATTAAGAGGGTGAATAAAACGATAGTGCAAGTAAATAGTTGTTTTTTATATTTGAGAACATGACAATAGTTATAGATTAAAAATAAGATTAACACGATAAAATAAATACATTTGTCAGCAATTAACACAACAATTTGAGACCTCTACTAAAAGTTCTTTAAAAATGGGGAATTCTTTCCTTGTTTTTAGTTATTATTATTTCATTCACCAATTATCTACTAATTCAGACGTTATGTGAATAAAATGTAAGATTTCCACCCTATAAAAAGTGTTTTTTAACATAAAATTCAGGTTGCCAAAAGTGAAATAATATAATGTCTTCAGAAGTGATTAAGTGTTGTTAATTACTCATTCCATGAGTAATAAGACAATATAGGAAATGAGTTACGATGTAAATAAAAAAATGATCAGAATCACTGAAGCAGACATTGAGACTGACCCGGTTCCTCTTGTTCAGAACCTCATTAGGATTAGTGTTGAGTGGGACAAACTGATTGGGGTCCTCAATTTTTATCGGCGTTCCGGCATTATTTCCTGGTTCTGAGGACTTCATCCACTGAAAGACAGAGAAAGGTTCAAATATGTAGTTTTTTATTCAATTTGCCACAAGAGGGCAGACTAATACAAAGCAAGAATTGATCCGTTTGCTTCGACGCTGCAAACTTGGACCTACCATGGTTTTAGTCCTGGGGCTGACGTCCCCGCTGGGCGACTGCTCGGGAACATTGACCTTTAGGTAGCTGTTGGGCGAGGTGAGCCAGCGGGTGCGCTCCCTCTGCTGTTTCTGGGCCATGAACTTGAGGGGACTGCGCAGTACCAGCTCGCCGTCGTCCGGCGGCACGGCTGACACCGTGGCGGGGATCTCAACGTCGTTCTTAGAGCGGGGTTTTTCCCGGACAACGGGGTTGCGGTAAGCGTAGCCCGTCCTGTACCCCTGTCAGGGCACGTGGAGATAAAAATGGAAGTATCTGTTAAAGAGCTGTTTCATCAGACACTTGAGGGTTAAATATAAACAAAGCAAACAACTCCTAGCCCACCCATGATGTATTTACAACATACTTTAAGACATTTAACCTTTTAATACTGGAGCTCCGGTGTTCATGTTCTTTGCTTTACTGTGACTTTTCAACCGTTAACACAATCGATGTAATTCCAGTCGATTTTGAAGGAGAAAAGCAGCGTGACAGCTGAAAAGTTACACAAGATTAAGGTGTATTAAAGGGTTAAACAACTGAACCATTCAGATACTAGATACTATTAGCAAAAGGAAGTTACAGATGGAAATGTGCGGTGTGCAAAAAACCATCAGAAAATAACTGAGTGACACTTTAGCACAATCAATGTGACGCATTTACTCTGGAACAAAGCTCTGTCCTGGGCTTTGATCAGCACCACCGCGGAGCTTCAAGCCATCCAAACAGGCTCAATACTTTGATTGACAATTTTTGAACAAATATTGTTGTTAAACTATGTTTTGCGTCTTGCCTGACCATCCAATCACGTTTTAAATCCCTTCTTTTCATCTGCATTGGGGAGTGACTTTTAAAGCCGACTTTTTTGTTTTTCCTTTGAAACATTTTTTTGGTTTAAATGATCACACAAACTGCGCCTTCAGGCAGGGAAGTTCCGACCCCGCATTTGCACTCCAACTCTTAGAAAAAAAGCCAAATCCAAAAACCAAGAGCACTTGATTTTTTTTTTTTTTTTTGTTCTCACAATGTGACTGTGTGGTCTGTGTGGCGGGAACAGCCCACAGCAAGCAAGCAAGCAAGCCCCACCATCTGGAAGCTATGATTTCAGGGTGGTGGGTGGACTGTGAGCGGTGACTTAACACAGCTGCAATCTGCTACAGACACTGCACTCCGACTAGCAGCCTCATAGCGATCATTCCTATATTTCAGATGCAGATACGGACTTTGATTCTAGTTCCTGAACGTTAGTTTTTGGATACAAATTGTAACTTTTAGCAGAAAAAAATAAACAATTTTCAAAAGTGTTAACCATTTTCACTAGCTTATTTCTTAAACAAAAAAAGAAGATCAGAATGTGATTAAAAAAACATTTCAGGACACATTTTTACAAAGCACTAAAAAAAAATCTCTTAAATCAGGCTTGTCCTGTACCAAAATGTAGCTTGAAATGAAAATTATTCTTTTGATACTCAATAGTAATGAGGCATTCGGTTGGTGCTAACTGGATACCCAGCCTCAGTAATCAGGATGCTCTAAGTCCTGGTCATTATCTGTGCCATTCAAACAGCAACAAAAGATCTTAATGGCAGCAAAAACCAGCTGACTGTGTGTCACAAAGACCAGCTAAAGCACTAAAAACAACTCTAATTCTCTTGGAATGAGAGACATAGAAAGCAATCCTAGAAAGATCCAATTGTTTTCACATTAAATTAACACAGTGACTCTATTTCTTTAGAATCTAATGAGCTGCTTTCCTCTGAAAGTGCTTGAGACAGAAAAATCTGAGAATTATGAGTAACACACACACACACACACACCAGGTTATCCAGCATCCTCATCAGTGACTCGAACTCGGCCTCGCCCACTTTCCACTTGACTTCGTTGTCGATTACCACCCCTGCTGCAGCCACTCCCTGAGTCAGAGGCTTGAACTTCTGCCTGTCCAGCAGCGTGAGGTTGTCGGTGCCGCCTGAGCATCTCATGGAGTTCACCTAAATGAAGACATTCCATTAGATTTACTTTCACCTTTAGTCCATTTTACTGTCAAACTGGTTGGATACATGGTGTCGTAACACAATCATTTTCTGTTTCTGCAGGTAATTTTTCATGGACACACAAGCAGCTGCATTTCTGTATCTGAACACTAGGAGGCGTACTTTGTGCACTAAACATTATATTTGGAGAAAGTTGCCAAAAAGAAGCATAATAACAGGATGAAAAATGCACTGTCGTTCCACACCTGGATTTCACAGGCTAGCTGTGAGTGGTAGACATAGTGAAAGGCTTCTTCCACTGTTTCCCCTAAAGCCAGCAGTCCGTGGTTGCTCAACATCATCACCTGAAAGACAAACAAAACATTTCCTGTTTCTGTTCCATCTGACATGCACCTGGCATTGATCATCATGCCTGCACACACAGCATCTTCCTGACAGAAGAGGGAGGGAATGTTGAGCTGATGCCTTATAATTGTGATGAAAAAACTATCTGTATTTATGAATTCTGACACCATTATTAACAAATTGAGTGGTAAATATGTAACTTATTTACACACTTAAGATAGATTATTAATAATTCAGCCAAATTTATTTAAAGAAGTGTTGTATTTGTTGCTTATTTTCTGTTTCTTTTTGAAGTTTTTCTTTTATTTTCCCCCTTTTTTAATTGTGACAGAGCAAAGGATGATATTGGCTTCAGACTGAAACTTGAAAACAGCTGATTAGCAGCTTTATAGGGCTTGTTAAGCCACACATTCATTGTAATGTATTTGATTTAAACTTAAGATGCAGTGTCAGTGTCTGCTGTGTGATGACAGAACCTCGTAAAGTCTAAACATGTCACCCAGTGAACGGTTTCACACATCGTAAACAACTCCCAACACTTTAGGAGAAACTTTTCAAATACTTTTAGAGGGAAAAAAATCGACAGCACGGTTTTTAAGCTCCAAAAGTTGATAACTCGTTTAATTCTGGGCTTTTATTTTGTAGTAAACAAGCTTTGTGTGGACATGTGAGCAGGAATATTAAATCCTATCCCTGATAATGTGTCTCGGTCTGATTGTACCTTTGCAGTCGGGCCCAAAGCTTTTTGAAACTCCACCATCTCCTCTTTATTATCCAAGCTGCCATGGTAACCAAAACAGCTCACATCTCCCAGAAGCAAAGCCTCCTGGGAAATGGGCAGGATTCCACATTTCATCGAGGACACCTGTTAATGTGGGATAAAAAAAAAGAACTCTCACATACCAGCGTCTCCATAGAGGTAGTTTTTTTTTTGCTAAAGGGCACAAATAAAAACAGTTATGCAGTGAAGTTCATAGTGGCCTGTGCATTTTACAGGCCAACTTCAAAAGAGACGGTAAAAATACATTACAGGCTGTCTGCACTTTAAATGAACAGGACATGCCGAATGAGTGCAAAAAAAGGGGGGGATTAGCTCGCTTTCAGGCTTAAAATAAATTCCTTTTCATGTCAACGCGGCGTTTACTTACAGCAGTTGTAGCCGGGGTGTGGATATGGATGATGCATCTTACATCCGGGCGCACCGAGTAAATGGCGGCGTGTGGAGCAAATCCAAAATGGTCAATGCCAAGTTCAGTAGAACCCTGGTCCACAACTTCACCCACGATGTTCACTTTAACCTACCAGGAAAAAGGTGGAACGAAAGTTGTTAAACTCACCCGACAGTAGGGCTGCATAATATGAGGAAAACTTGCGATGTGCGATATTAGAGACAAATATTGCAATGACGATATGACTTGCAATACATGAACAAATAGTAAAAAAAAAAAAAAAAAAAAAGTAGCACAAGTGTAAAAATGTAAAGTGACCATTTATGGCAGTTTACACCGTCTTCTGCGATGAGCGTATTGCACAGGCTAATATTGCGATAACGATGAATTTGCAATTTATTGAGCGGGCCTATCTGACAGTTACTCTTCAACATGGGAACTGTATTTTAGGTAAATCTATAACCCCCCCCCCTGCAGGAGGTCAACCATAAAACAAGCCTGCTTTATAAAGGAAGTTAACGTTTCACTATCACTATTAGTATTATTAATCAATGTTCAAGTTGAACGGGGCAATGAGTGGATCTTTCAAAATAAATATCTCATCTCTGTGGGGAGAAGGGGTGTGGGTATTTAAAGTGGTTTAAAAACAGATGACAATTAACTGAAACAGCTGACTTTCAAAAAATACTTCTTGGGGCAAATTTTAAACACTCCTTGAGCTTATATGTGTAACTTTTCGCATACAACAACAATAAACCAATGACCAACAATTAGCATTAAACTTTAGCGGCTAATTTGTAAACCAAACATCTGACTACTCATTTGAGAATAATAAGTGTCTTTATAGATTTTTATTCAATAAATAGTTCTGGTTAAAACTAAATCATCATGCAGATGCTTGAAATGTGTAATTGGGAATTAAAGTTGCTCTGGAGTGTTTTAGCCATGGACTGTACATGAGAACTGGACTGAGTAATCCCTCTCCCAGCATTCCAAACATTGACTGTCTGTGAGAACTGGACAGCATATCAAATTCCAAGAAAGGAAGTACCCGCTGGTCCCAGACAGTTTTTGGTTCCTAGTAACCCTTTTTTTTTAATGATATATTTTCTTTATCTATCTAAGTTATAAACCAATCAGATGCCTCAATGAAGACTCCAAACTCGAATGTTCAAGACAATTGATTAACAGATTCTCCCCAGGCTACTTTCAGTGGAAGGAGTGTGGCTTTCTAATAAGCTCACTCCTGATTAGCGAGAGTGGTTGCCATAGAAATGATGACTCAGACCGACTCCGACCAATAACTGCCAACTAAAGTCGTCTGGTTCCAACATGCCGACGCCTGTACCACGGAAAGATGGTGAATTGTCTTCATTTTGATGGAGCTACCAAAATGCTTATGGGTGATGTCACAGGCACTTTGTCCATCTCTATACACTGTAAATAGTATATAGAGATGGACAAGAAGCCAAAAATCCCAGCCTTCAATTGACAAATAAATACATCATAACAATAACTATTCTTGCTTTAAAAAAAAAAAAGTCTTGCTGACCCCCTTTTTTCATATTTTTCTTTATTGCAAGTTTTCAAGTTATAACCTAGCCAACCAGATGCCTAAAAAAAAACTAGGTCATCTCATATACAACATTCAAAAACTTTGAAGGAGTCTCCTGAGCATGCTCACAGGTGGTAGGGGTGTGTACTTCCAACAAGCTCACTCCTGATTGGTGAGTGAAACAATGACTCAGACCAATCTGAATCAATTACTGCTTACTGACGTTGTGAGCCTCAACGCTGACGGCATCCATACCACAAAAATAGAAACTGAATTTACTTGATTTTGTTGGAGCCAGAGGCAAGTCGTTTTAAAAAGTGCCAGAAAACACACAACATATTCTGTAAAGGCCAAACAAATGTTTACGGATTAAGAAAATCCATACATGAATGGATAACATTTAATGACATAGCAGTTTTATAACGCTGCTATCTATTGGACCCATATTAGTGAACAGGATGTAAGAAGCAAGCAGTGGATATAGTGAAAATTTTGCTGTTTTATTGTGAAATTTTAGTGAAAACAGGCTAAAACCAAAAACTTTAGCAAAACTTGTTCAATTAATAATACGTTATTAGGAAAGTGATAAATAGAATGCAATAAGAATGCAAGTTATTTTTTTTCCTTTAATGAAGTTTTAAAAAACTAAAATTTATTGTGAAAAGATTTATTGAATTACTGTTGGGATGAACTATTATTAGTATGTGCTTACGCATAAACAACACAACATATTTTGCTTTGCTAACAAAAAGAGAAACATCTGTTCCATTACTGATGAAGACAAAAAAAACAAGCCAAAAGCTATAAATCCGTATACTTGGATTAAATAATAGCAATTTATCTGCTTTGAAATGACAAAAATTGATGTGCTGAGATCCCAACTTCAGTTGCAGCATAATGTACACACACATCTTCTCAAAATGGTACCAAACAAGACAATGTGGCTCTTTCACACATGGCGTTCAGCTGCCATAAGATTATAGGAACTCATGGATGTATGAAAAGGGCTTTTGAGAAAAGAATTTACCAGATGCCACCAAATGTGGAATTTTACAGCTTTTTTAGCTGCAGTACAACAACCTCTATTTTGCAAATGTTATCAATGACAAATTCTTGAGACTTTAAATTATTTCCACTTTATTGGAGTTCAACAAAGCTCTTACAATGTTTGTCAAAGACCCTTCAGATAAAAAACGTATTGAATGATTCGACCAAGTCTGAACTTTTGCCATGCTTCTCCTACAACTGCCTTTAGTCCTCCAGAAGAAAAATAAGAACATTGTCTTGTGGTTATGCCAGAATTCCTTCACTATTCACTACTAAATGTGCCATCTACTGTGTTTATGATTTAGTAGTCCTTTCCAAATCTATAATTCCAAAATTGAGAAAAAAATTGCTCAAATTTTAGCTTTGTTTTAATGGCAATAGCCAGAAGTAAAAAAACAACGAGTTTGGGACACCCAAAACTTCAAAAATGGACGCACAGGGCTCCTTAACCATGATTCAAAATGTGAACACTTAGGAATGAGAAAGAGTTTACTCTGGACGTGCCGTAAACCCACTGAGATTCCTGAAACGCACTGCGACCAAACCACCAAGCCCGACGCTCAAAAAGCTCTGCACCTGTACATTGACCTATTGAAACTGGAGATTTACATTTGTTGTGAAAGCAGCCTCATCATTAGGACTGCCACAAACGATTATTTTAATAGTCGACTAATCACTGATTATTTTTTCCGATTAGTTGACTAATCGGGTCATGCACAAACTGGATGTAAAGGAAACATGTTAACCATCCTTAGCTTTAAACTAACTAAAAACTAGATATTTAGCATTACTTGCACTAATGCTAGTGTGAATACTGTAAGCTGAATTTGGCCACTGAAGATGCTAGTGATGAAAGCTGAAGATGCTGAAATTGATAGCTAAAAATGCTGAAGCTGATAGCTGACTGAAATTGCTGAAGCTGATAGCTAAAATGTTAGCTAAATTCCAAATTAGCCAAAAAACTGAAAAAAGCCTAAGTTAGCCACAACAGCTAGCATGCAGTTGAAATATTAGCTAAACTCCAAAATAACCTAAAAAACAAAAACATTGTAAATTAGACAAAATAGCTTGCATGCAGCTGAAATATTAGCTAAACTCCAAAATAGCCTAAAAATTAAAAAAAAACTTAAAATATTCAAAAGAGCGAGCATGTAGCTGAAATATTAGCTAAAGTCTAAAATAGCCTAAAAAACTTTGATAAATGCCAAAATAGTCCAAAGAGCTAGCATAATGCAACCATAACTTTACTTCTCTCCGACTCCATATAACATAAAATAAACTAATAGACTTTTAAATTAGTTGTCAACTATTTCAAGAGTCGATTAGTCATCGATTAGTCAACTAATCGTGGCAGCCCTACTCATCATATAATCACACTTCAGATGTTTTTCTCTTTGGCCACCAATGAGCAATCGGACAATTACCATCTCTATCACCTTCTAAAAGATTCAACAACTAGACCTGGACACTATTCAAAAAGAAACCAATTGCTGGTAAGTAAGTGCTTATAAATAACTGACATAAGGTGCAAAAGCATTCACACTTTTTGCATTTTAATGTGATCACTGTGAAGAATCCACATGCAGATTTACAGACAATAGACTGGCATCAACAGAGCAATACAACACAATCACATAAAAAAAACCATTAAAAAAAAATCAAGCCAGCCGACGACTCCCCGGTCCCATGAGGACATTGTGTGCACAGCCATCAATAATAGAGTGTCCAAAACAGCTCTCATCATGTATGCACAAAAGGACAGAAGTCAACAAAAAATGTTTTCACGCTGTTGTTGTTTTATAACAATCCATGACATAGTGCAGCAGGAATTATAGTCTAACAGCAACCAGCCTCTGCATTCGATCGATTTATTAACATAAACTGCAGCTCCTAACATGACAGAAGAAATGCATGACAGTGCAAAAGACCACACAGATGGTCATTGTTCTTACCAAATTCGCTGCCGTCACCTCGGCGAACGACAGACCTCGAGGACTGATGAGAACGTGATCCTGCTCTTTGCTGACTCGCACCTAAAATAAATAAATAAAAAAAAACCCTCAGTAATACATTTTTTTTGCAAGATTAAAATGCATATTTAAGAAATTAACTTTACTACAAAAAAACTTGAGAATAGCTATGCAAAGCTTTGTCTATGAGTCAAATCTTGAGTAACACATGCCCCGTTATTGCATTTTATATTTCCACACTAAAAATAAATATTTAAAAAATACCGAAAACAGTTACAATCCGTAACCATGAGTAAGCTTTCCTCTTTTCGTCACCTCGGGGCAAATAAACTCACATAGGCTCACATAAAGAAACAAAACATTGTGCTGCGTAAACAGGCAGATGTGCATTGGACCGTGACAGCAAAGTTGCACTCACAGTAATGTAGGCGCTTGTAAAACGAGCCCAGTTGAAGAGGTCAACAAGTCTGTAGAGGCTCGCGAGCTTGCAGCGACTCTGCTTCTCCCCTTTGGCAAAAGACGGAGACTCGATGCCGAACAAGTCGTTGACAGGAGTCACCATCCCATAGCCTGCCACGAGACATAACATCGTCAGTGTGCTGGTCTGTACTCCAAAGACATTTGCAAGGATGTTTATGCACTTCTTTTTTTCCCTCCATTGTTTACACAGTTAAACATTCAGGGAACTTGATTCTCTCCAAAAACTAGTTAAAAAAAGGCTTTTCTCAGAGCTCTCAGACATGAATCTAGAAGGTATTTTTGGGATTTAAATGCCATATAAGGGCATCTAAAGATTCAGGGATGATCCTTAACAACCACTTTAGGAGTTGTTTTTTTCAAAAACTCCAACGTTTCAAAAAGATTCCTTGGATCTCTCTATAAAAACAAAAGACAATCGAGTCATGCTAATATAATAACCACAGAAAACTTTGAGAATTTACTGCTGAAACTGGTCATGAGGGATAGGAAGAAAATAAAGAATGCTGTCAACAACTTGCTGCCTTTTTCTTTTTTTTTTTTTTTTTTGCAATTTTGGGGCTGGTGAGTGTCACAAGAGTCTGAGAATTCAGCCTTTGGCTATAAGGATGATCATTTAGTGTTCAAAACAAAAGTCCAACACAAGCAGAGAGGATGTGTACGTTCACACAAATACTGCTACTTACTGATAGGTGAGGTCAGAGGACCCGCCCCTCCGACAGTACTGGCCATGATCAGGTCAGCGATTTGCCGTAGCGCCAGGAGACCCGAAGGGTTGTGGCCTTTGGTCAGCTGGTCCTGAATCAGGCCTTCCAGCTCATCTTTAAACACCTTTAAACAAACCACAGGGGAGATAAATCTCCATTCTCTTAGCAACACACATATACATAACCATGGGCTCTGTTCAACACTCTATTAGCAAAAACAGCCTGCTTTCAGAAGTTCCTTAATAAAACGCTACACAAATCACTAAAGGCTTCTTTGTGTTTGTGAGAGGAGAACTTATTAAGAGCATAGGATGTGTGTGTGTGTGGGTGGGGGGGTGGGGTTGGTTTGTAATAAACTTGACCGTCCATTCTTGTACTAAAAACACCCCGTGAATCTCTGAGTGCCACTATTTCCCTGAGAGCTGCAGTTAAAAAGCTCCGGCATTCTGCTTCATCCATCCACCGTTCCCATGGCGACGAGACCCACTTGTTGGGCTTGTTATGCAATCACAGATGAGTGTGGGCTCCCTCATATCCATGAATGTATCACACATCCTTTTAGTTTCAACTAAACGGCCGGCACTGCTGCCGTTTAATGTCAGATAATGACTGATAATAGACATATTTGATGCTATTATTTGACTTGAAAATGTGCCAAAAAAGAAATTGAGTTGATTCTAAAAGACCAAATTGAGTTTTTAAAAATCAGCATATTAATGTAAAAACTTATTAATAAAAATGTAACAATGCAACACTTTTATTTTAAAAAATGTGCTCAAATGAGCATAATATCTTAAAATAAGTGGAAAAAACAATGCATTTTAATGCCTCTTTGGCTTTCAAAAGTCACACACTGTGTAGGAGGGCCTTTACAGAGCTGCAGGCTTACGTACCGGACTGTGCAGAATCTGGGTGACTCTCTTCTTCTGCTCCATCATGTTGAAATCCTGCCTCAGGTCCGGCGATACTTTGTCCCGCAGGTACTCGCCGTCGTCCATGCAGCTCATGTAGCGCTCCTTGGGGTCGCTGCTGGACAGAGGCAGGGTCAGAGACCCCGCTGTCGGCCTCACGTCCACCAAACTCATGACCTCCTCAGACCACGGGGCCTCCTCTTCCTCCTCCTCTGAAAGAGAGCATAACAGTGGAGCTCACAGTCAGGCTGTTGTCGCTGTGGTGACCCGTGTTGTTATAGAGCAGGAAAAACACTGTCATGTGATGGATGCTGGGTAGTGACAAGAAGATGCTTAGAGGGATGCTTTGATTTCTAAAATGGGAATAGCCTCTTATATTTAGTCTAAAATATATATACTCTCAACAACAAATATATTTATTTTTTTAGGTAAATAAAACACCCCCATTTTTTGGGTAACTTTTTTTTTTATTTTGGAGGGAAACTTCCTCAAAAAGAGTAGCCTCACCACTTCCGGTCGTCGGTAAACAATGATAAAAGCCATGCAAATGAGCCGTTAGCACCTCTGGGGGTGCGGTGACCTGGCTGTGGGGGTGCACAGCGGCACATTGGGCCCGGGAGAAAGTAAAGTTTTTGGGTTTTTTTTTTCCTTCAACCATACTGTACCAAAGAAACACATTCCCTCCTGCCTCAACACCCTCAACTCTCCTCCTAAAAAACTCGACGGTAAGCATCGAAATCCACACTTTACGTCGATATATGACAGAAACGATGCAGGAAGTGAACGTAAGAACAACAATAAGCAAATAAAAATACGAACACGAGTACGAATGTTGGGAGTAAAGTGATATTTACCTGAAACAAAGTACTAGGAATTGCCTCCAAAAGAGTTAGACCGAGTTTCACCGACGGCAACGTGAACGCTATTTCCAATTCGGGCTCATTGTGAACAAAATAATCTACAAAATGAAAAGAAATCCTAGCAAGCAAGGCACAAGTCGAGGAGCTACAGTCTGGAGCAGCTGCGCTGCTGTAAGAAGTGAGTGAGTGAAGAGAGGGTGGAGGAGATGTGTGGTGTGTGGTGTGGGAAAAAAGGAAAAGTGACCATGTGACTTCACTTATCCACCCACTGGACCATGTTGTGTTTTCGGCGGGACAAAAGAGAGGTCGTCCAGGACCTGTACTGTCTCACAACTCCGCCTCTGTTTCACGTTGAATCTACGAATAACACGGTTTTAAACTATTAATCCAACTACTATTTGTACTAAGAAGTTTGCTTTCTTGTTAGTGCATTGTTATCCTGTTTTTTTTTTTTTTTTGGCTCAGACTTTCAAATACCCTTCTCCTGATGGACAACACATATAAAAACAATTTAGCTTAAAAAATGAATTTCTGTATATTTCTTTATTCAAATCAGTGAATCAAAAACAGATAATAAAGGCTGTTGGAAAATCTTGTAGTTGTGACGTATGACCATTGACTGTATATGAGAACTGGACAGAGTGAGTGAGATGAAGAATCAATTCGTGTTGTTGCGCCTGTGCGTGTGTTTGGTGTCTTCTGCTGCCTTTCCCTTTGCTCCTCCTCGCGCACAGGTGCAGCTGTTTTCCAATCAGAGAGGATGGAGATAAAAGGGTGCACCTTGGAAGTGCTGGAGAGAGACCCTCCTACGTTTGTTGGCCAGATCCGTTGGTTGCAGCTTTGGTTCTCCTGGTTTCCCTACTCTGTTGGGTTTGTATGCACATTAAAACATCTTGTGCCGGTGTGTGGTGCGTCTTCATTTGTTACGGTTCAGAGCTAGCCGTAACAAATTGGGGGCTCGTCCTAGGCGTGTTTGTGTGTTTCCACGTCGTTTGTTGGTGGGCGGTTTCGTGCGCGCGCTGGCTTTTGTTTGTGTGGGCTTACGCCTCTTTGTTTTGGTTGCTGCGCGCCTCGATGACGTCTTCTGTTTTTGGTTTCGTTTGGGGTGACGTGCCGGTTCTTGGATTTGTTTGGATTTTGGTCTTGTGGGGGTGAGTTTTTTTTTGCTCTTATTGTGCGCTGGGTTTTGGGTGTTGTTCCCTGTTAGGCTTAGCGGCGTTTCTTCATAGGGGACTCGCCGCGAGTTTTGGTTTTAGTGCGGAGGTACGGCGGGCAGAGCTTCCCTCTCCCCTTCGTCGGCTCGGGAGCACGTCCGTGGTTCGGGGGGGTGGCCCGTTTCACTGGTCACTTTCCCGTCCATCGGATAACTAGTGCGTAAATACCCACCGCTACGCCTCCTGGGTGTGAGGTGGAGTTAGCTAGTTTGGGCGTTGCGGAGTCACGGGCCTATTTCTCATGTGCGCACGTTTTTGTTGTTATCGCCCCTTTGCATGTTACACACCATGGCGATGGTGAGTGGCTTTATTGAGTCCCCTTCAGAGTCTGGTTTGGACATGTGCACAAAAAAACAGCTGCTCTCACTCGCGGAGCATTATCGTGTTGTCGTCGGTGACGCTAGAATGAGCAAAGAGCGGATTCTGGTTCATTTAAGACGCTGTCGGAGATGGGGTTCTGAAGCTTGGTTCGGCTAAGCCGCTCTCCTTTGTGCGGCCTCTTTGTCTGCTGGATCCAGTAATGATTTCACATTTGAACAGCAGAAGGAGCTGCTATTGATTCAGTTGGAAATAGAGAGGGAGAGAGCTCGAGTGGAGCGTCCGGTTCATTCTGGAGGCTGGCGCCTGGGATGAACTTAACGATTTGACTTTGGTTTCCCATTTGGATGAAAATGACCAGAGAAGCGTTTTTTGTGTTATTCGAGGCGTGTGCGAGAGCGGGTTGGTCTGAGGAACACAGTTTACTGATGGTCGTGATGTTCTGATGGGTAAAGCGCGCAGACTTCTCAGCGTTGAGTTGGTGCTGGAGGTAGCCGTATCTCTATGATCAGTCTGAAGGCTTATGATTGTACACCAGAGCGTACAGGCAACGGTTTCGAGCCTGTAAGCATGGGAATCAGACTCATTTGGAGTTTATGCGGGGGCTGGTCAGGAGTTTTGACTCTTGGTGTCTTGCTGTGGGCGTTGTCACATTTGAGGGTCTGAGAGAACTGATGCTTCTGGAACAGTTCAAGGCTTCTGTACCATCTAGCATTTCTACTTACATCAGTGATCGTGGGGTTGAGTCTGTAGCTGAGGCTGCTGCTCTTGCTGATGAATTTCACTTGATTCATTCAGTTGTCGGGGCTCATTCAGGTCCAGTGCACATCTCTTCAGGCAGACCCAACGTGGGTCATCGAGGTAGGTGGTTTTCACACCACAGGAATGTTTGTAATTATTGTCATCGGTATGGACACTGGAAGAGCGAGTGTTTTCTCTTGAAGTCTCGGCGGGAGAGGGTGCGTAGGAGTTCTCGGTCATCTTTGTGTGCCTCGTCGGTTCCTCTGGTCACATCTGAGACTGGTGGGGGGCTCCAGTCTGGACAAGGGTCTTATTTGCCATTTGTGTCTGAGGGTTTGGTGTCAATGGTTGGTGGTGGGGATCAGGTGCGCGTCAGGATATTGCGTGACACTGGAGCTATGGACTCCTTCATTGTATCCTCCACTCTGCCATTTTCTGACCTGACCTTTGCAGGCTCTGAGATTCCGGTCATGGGGATGAGCCTGGATGTCGTGAGTGTCCCTCGCCATAGACTTTTGATTTCTTGTGGTTTTTTCCAGGGGGAGGTGTCGATGGGGGTGCGTCCAGCTTTGCCCATTAATGGTGTCCAGATCATCTTGGGGAATGACATCGCTGGTAGCACAGTCTGGGCTGATGTCCCCCCTTCTGTTGGAGTGGCTGGTGCTCCCCTGCCTGGTTGTCGGTCTGGAACCAGTGAGCGCTTGGGTATGGAGCAGGAGCCAGGAGCCGAAGTGGAAGAGCTTCAGGGCTTGGTTTGTCCTGCTGCTGGGGTTCGTCATATGGTGCAGCCAGTCCCCCCCTGCTCAATGCCAGAGCCTGTGTGGTCTGCCTGTCCTGTTTCCCTCCCTCGTATGGTGGGGACACTGGATGCGGGGGAGTTGCCAGGTTCTCCCAGCTGTCCTATGTTCGTCCCAGGTTATTTGTTTTTTTTCATTTGGGGCTTCTTCTTTTTAGGGGGAGGGTGTTACGGCCCTGGGCCGTTTGGGTCTGTTTCTGCTGCCTTTCCCTTTGCTCCTCCTCTCGCACAGGTGCAGCTGTTTTCCAATCAGAGAGGATGGAGATAAAAGGGTGCACCTTGGAAGTGCTGGAGAGAGACCCTCCTACGTTTGTTGGCCAGATCCGTTGGTTGCAGCTTTGGTTCTCCTGGTTCTCCCTACTCTGTTGGGTTTTTGTATGCACATTAAAACATCTTAGTGCTACAAACCGGTGTCGTCTCCCCTTCATTTGTTACGGTTCAGAGCTAGCCGTAACACAATTTCTTCCGCAAAATATCTGTCGCCGTGTTTGAACCAGATATCCTCATAAAGCCATGATTGACCGTGTCCATCTTAGTCTACATTTTTATAGGAATTACTCTCTCCAATGAGCAGTGAGCCTGTTGGAAGGCCCCTCCCCTCCCACAGAAAGTGGACTCAGGAGAAGCTGTCTATCAAATGGTCCAAACGTTCGACACAAAGCCCACTACTTTTATTGAGGCATCTGATTGGTCAGTTTATAACTTGAATAACTCGTGCCACAGTAAAATATAATAATAAAAAACAAAGTATTAGCAAGAATATTTTGAAAAGATGCACCAGAGCAAGAATGAGTATTCTGACAAATACAATGACTGAGAAATAGCTGTTTATTTATCAATACAAGTCTTGGGGATTTTGGCTTTTTGGGACTAGAAGGTGCTTCCTGTTGGAAACGCAAGGTGGGAGGGCTCACTCAATCCAGTTGTCTGTATACAGTCAATGTGTAGAACCTAGATTGGAAGCCATAAGCTCCCTGCATGTACATCTTTGTTTTCCTCGTATAAACTGGCATCCAAACTATAAATGGATTGCTCCAATATTGCTTACCATTTTTGTTCAAGCCATAATGTTATGTTGGGGTTTTAAGGGTCTGTAAGCTAGTGAGAGAGCATGTAAAAAAAAAAAAGGGACAATGGGAAATGAGGCCAGGCTTACTCCATGCCAATGACCTGAGGTGAATTTCTGAAGAGCTACTGCTGCTCTGCAGAAACTATGTTCTAGAAAACAATAGGGTTGTGTTTTCTTTCTTTTATTTTGGCTCAAAATGGCATAATCAATAAAAAAAAACACTTAGAATACTTTCAAAAAAGTTCAAAAGATGATTAGACTGAGACTCTAAAGTAACTCTTTCCTAAATGCTTCGAAAACAGAACCTTTGTATACAGAAATCAATGAATGGCAATTGTGTAGGGCACATATGTAAATTAATTGACAGTGTCAGGAACCGTGGTAGGACACAGACGCAGATGCAGGATGATCTTTTAAGAATTGTAGTTGAATTCTTTTGTAACTCTTTTTGTGCTGAGTAGTAACTCAATGAGGCTGGAAGGCTCGTGGTACTCGGGAAAGCACACAGAACCATCTGGCAACGAGTGGAGGAAAACAGGCAGCTTATAACAGTAACCAAGCAATCAAACACAGGTGTATTCATTAAGAGGGCTGGAGGAACAGGTGAAAAGAAGAAGGAAATCAACACACCTCTAAGTGAGAGAGGTGAAAACAAAAAGTGAACAGAAACACAACCATATCCGACCCCAAAACCCCACAGAAAGTATTTGACAATCTGTAAATTCATGGACTTTCTTATTACTGGTTAAACCACCAAATGTTTCCCGAATGCAGATGTGTCTGCAGATCACCGCTCCCCCTGGGGATGGGTGAACTGCAAGCAAATTTCCCACACCTTGGTGAGTGACAAATAATATAATTTTAGTTACATTTCTTTTGTGTTTTAAAAAGAACAATCAAATAAAAACATGTCAGAGTAATAATAAGAAAACACATCTGAGAAATAAGGTATTGACTGTGGGGTGTCAATCATATACTTGTTTTAGATTTCTGCATTATTTTCGAGGTAATTGAGCTCCGTCCAAAAGAGAAGGCCCAAAAGGTCTTACTGCATAGTATATAAAGTAAATGGAAAAGTAAAAAAAGAAAATAAATGTATCTGTATAAAGTCTTTATTCTGACTTAACAGTGTGTTTTTTAGCAATTTTTTCAAAATAAAATGGGAGCCCAGCGGCAATTTTTCAAGCCAGATTACAGATTCCACACAAGCAATTTATGGGTTAGCAATAAAACTTTACAAGTCATTAGCAAAAAATTGACAATTTTGTATTGCTATGTAGACTAATTCTCAATATTCTGTATATTTGGGATAATTTGCCCAACAGAACCTTTTAGGAAGTAGATTTATTTCTGTTGTTTCCTTGTACTTTTCCATGAAATCCTGAACTTTGACACCTTATGTGCATGAAAAAATAGTGTAAAAAATGCATTTTAAGTGTAGTTGAGGTTGAAGTCTATTTTTGCTTAAAAGTTTGCTGTGAATAAGCTAATCTTTCAACTAAGTAAACAGTAAGGAAAGGGAACCTGTACATAAGATGGACACAATTCAGTGGGAAAAACATATTTTCTGCTGGACAAAAACAAACTTTTTGCGGTACTTGCAGAGCTTCAGTCGTTAAAATTTTCTCCACCAGTAGAGCTCATAAAATATTTCAGCACTCATAAACCCAACTAAAGATTGACTTCTTACACCAGGAAGTGCAGCCATGCATGTTGCTTCTCTTTCTGTAATCTATCTTGTACTGCTTGCACAGCTGGAGCCTGGAACTCTGTGCAGATAATGTCTGTTTGGTCGGTCATTTCGGACACTTTTTAAAACTCTCTCCCTGTTCTGTGAATGCAACCCTGGAATGTTTTAAGCCTCCATACTGCCCCAGAAATCCCACAGTAACATGAAACACATCCAATCAGACACGATCACGCTTAAATCCTGACTTAAGGAGTAAAAAAGATAACAATTGGATCACTGACTCACATCATAACTCTAAGAACGACAGTGGAGTTTGGGAGGCGGGGCATGTAAGTGAACGGAGCGGTTTAATAAAAAGCAGAACTCTCATTCTGGAACCCTGTGACCCCCCCCCCCCCCCCCCCCCTCAATTTGCCTCCCATTTTCTGGCAGAGTTCCCACTGAAACAACATGCAAACTCAGATGACTGAGCACAACATCCTCCCACCTTCCAGCCCCCACATTCTTCTCTGACAATTTGAAAATTTTCAGTGAAGGGGAGTCCATCTGGAAAGCAGCCATTAATGTTGAGAAATGTGGTTTGACACCTTGTTCACAGATGGCCACTGAGGACAGTAATGGCCACAAATCAAACTCCTCTTTGCTCATGTTACCATCTTCTCCACCCTCCGATGCAACCATGAAAAATACTTCCTGAATTACATGAAATTTTTCCAGAAGTAACAACATTTCAGGAGAATTTAGAAAGATGATGTCACTACACACTAAATTATTCTAAAATAATCCCAGTGTATTTTGGAAACTGAGAAAAGATGGTAGTCTCTCTAAACTTAAATGTAGTTAAAACAAATATGTGTGCGAGGAGGATGCATATCAATGATGTGAACCTAAAGATTGATAATTAGTGCCATGTGGTGGCTGCAGTTTAACTGAGGTTTCTTGTAGACAGAAAAACACTGCGATGAAACAGTGGGTAGTGTGAGTTCACCTTTTGACCTGTGGATTGCTGCTGTCACTTTCATTTGGTCTTATCTCCTTCTACCAACTGATGGATGGAGGCTGGTGCTAATACTGTTTTCTCTGAAGATTCCTCCTCATTTTCTTTTCCTTTTTCATTTTTTCTCCTATAGTTTTCTTATTTCTTTCTTAATATACAAAGATGTACTACTACTAAATTAACATGGTTTTCACAAATCTCATATTACTGTTGTTCTTCCATTACAGAACATGTATTTTAAACTTTTTTTCAATTAAATGTGAAAGAAAATGAGGATATTGCAAGAAAGTAATGACACAATCAAACTTTTCTCTAAAAATCATCAAGTTTCTTTTGGTTCCATTTAGGTAATATATCCATTGAAATATGTCACATTTTATTGATCTAAATCCCTTAAACTTGTTTGTGGAACTCATGGATTAATCAGAAACAGAGGGAATGTAGACTTTGAGAATGCATTGGTGGGTCAACGCTCCAAGCGTACACATTTAAATATTCAGAGCATGTAGGATGTTCCAAGTACAGAATAATTTATCTTTGACATGGTCAAAAAGTCTTGAGCATTGATGTAACAAACTACAAAAAGAAAAGAATGGCCTGCCAGCATTCAAGCAGTTCAAGTTCAGTGTGTTCCTAGGGAGAGAAGAACTCCCTTTGGTCTGAGGTTAGAATTAGTAATTTTGCAGTTTTGTTTGAGCCACAAAAAAGGCTGTCTATCCTTCTTAAAGAAAGAAAGTTAAAGTTTGTTTTGTTTTTTTACTTTGTAAATATGATTTTTAACTCTTTAGATTTTAAATAGGTTTATTTCAAAAATAAAAAAAAGACAAAAAAAAAAACTCAAGACTACAGACAACAGAAATATATATCTATAGATATATCAAACTTAGTATAATTAGCCCAGCATTGATTGAGAAATACATACATCCACATACACATGTAAATAATTCAATTATTACTACTCTTACTCATAAATACACAAACTGGCATTTTTACACAAAGTACACGATACATTGAAACCATTAATATTAACCTTGTCAAAAGGGGTTAAATTAATTGCTTGAAAAAGAGTGGAGGGAATTCCTTCTAAATGTATTCCTACCCCATTGTGTTTTATGATTATATCTAGTACTTAAAAGAGAGCCGAAGGAAGCAAATTTATATAACCCTATCCCTTTTACTTAATGTTTTACTTCATTTTCTTCAGGGTCTTAACTTCTAATCAGATATTTATACTTTACCGTCTCAAATTCAGATAATTTAAAAAATCCATATGTATAAAAAAAATCAAATGACATAAGAAGACATTACATTGCCAGAAATCATTACATGTCACAGTGTTTGTTATTAGAAAAAAAATATAGCAATATTCAAGAAATTATTAATCCTTTTGGTAATTTATGGGGTCCAGATGACCCCAGCCTTAAATTGACGTGTTATCCCTCCCGCAACAAATGTTGACAAAGGTGGACAGGATTTCATGTCTGCCAGTGATAATTAAAAATCATAAAAGAATGTACAGTGCGCTGTCTTGCGGGGTCCAGATGACCCCACTCCCAACGTCAAAATAACTAGGATAACACATTAATAAAAATCGCTCAACAGATATCGAAATCATTTCTACAAATCACATATTAGGAAACAAAGTTAAGTGCTTTTTGAGTATGATTATAAAAGACAATAACTATAAAAATGAACAATTGATTTACTGGTATTATTATTAATGTTGTTACAAACAGGCAGGTAGACTGCTGAATCCAGGAGGTTTATTGGACAGATGGGTTGATGGAGCAGGCACCAATATAAGTCTATGAAGCTAAGGCAGAAACGAGTTGGCAGAGATCAATAAGGAGCATGAGTTTCAGGGATCAGACTTCGGAAATCATAGTTCAGGCGAAAGGTCAGGACAGGCGGCAGACAAACAGGGTCGGAGCAGAAATGGGGTCAAGAAAACAGAATGTCAGGTCAGAAGAATAACGCTTGGTAATGCGCTTTGGTAGGGCACAAACAATACTTCGCACTCAGCGAATCTCAATGAGATTCAGGTGAGCAGCATTCGGTTTGTACATGTTGAGGTGGCTGGGAGATGTGGTGAGTCAATAGCTCGGGGATGGCTCCCGCCATTGTGTAGACTCCTGACAATTATCATTATCGTTTAGGTCAAAATCAGTGTCCTTGTCTCAGCTGAATCAGTTAACAGATATGGTGATTATGTTAAATGGCACGTCCATATTCTGCAGAAAATTAATGGTGGGTCCAAGATTTGTATTTATTCTTCTGCTGTCAAAGTGACTGTCTTTTTGACAGTGTTTTTAAAGGTCTTTAAGCTGTCATATGTGCAGGCAGTGTTTATTGGCAGCATCTTTCTCAGGTCTCCTTATAATACATTATGAAACTGAATGTGGCTGTTGGTGTTGCTCATGGTTCATGGAGTTTCTGTTTTAGGGAAAAATTGTGACTTTTGGATTTCCTTTTGTGTTGGACTCATAAAATGGGTGTGGGACACTAATTATTATTAAAGAGAGTAAACTCTTGAGGCTGAAAGTGCTCTCAGAACCTTATGTTGGTCACAAATGTCTCATCAAAGTCATCACAATGGTTGAAATGTACCCGGCAGACACTGCTAACATTTACAGCTGAACATTTTTGTGATGACTAATTTAGAGCGAGGAGGAAGAAAATGACAACTTTGTCTGTGGTCTGTGCAAGCACGGTCACCATGGCAACCAATGTTCATTCTGCCTGAGGAAAAATTAGTAAAGGAAAAGGCTGCCAGATCGCATGCCTTTCTACAGACAAGATGAAGTTCCTTGTACATTAAAGAGGAAGAGGACAGCTTATCTAAAGAGTCCTCTCAGGTCAAGGATATACACTGAGATCTCTTTGATCTCAAAAGTAAATTTAACTCCACCACTGATTGTTGTGTCTCTTTGACTGATTGCTCTCCTTTGTACTGAGAGCACAAGGTAAAAGGGTGGTGTATTTCCTAATTAAACAGGGCAGTTCGTCTTTATATTCTGGCATTTAAAATCAAAACTGTTTTCCTTCAAAGTCATGACTATTTGAAACATCGCCCATTACACTATGACCCTCTATTAGCCAGCAAGTTCCCTCCTAGACATTAATTACTAAACTGCACTTTTTTCCTTACAATTTTTGGAGCCCTAACCCTGAGAATTAATTAATGAGAATAAATTCATATTTTACTCTTTGTAAAATATTTCTACTTTTGGAGATAAACTTCAAACGACAAATATACTGTAAACTGTTAGTTTTACTTTGATATGACAAAAATGACTGACTGTCACATTTTTTTGATCTTGGATTTACAACAAATTCTTCTCCTAAGTTAATCAAAACATTTTTTTAAGGTTGTTTCCAAACTCTGATAGTCATTTTGGCCAAAGCGGGGTTAGCAACACAACACAGATCTAAGCATTAACTTGAAAAATAGCAAGTTGCATCATGGATGCTTGCTTTGTTGTCATCTCACAAGTGTTTGTGTCAGATGGAGTGAAACTAAAACCTTTTGGACCTTTTGGGATGCTTAGACGAGTGTTTAGAAAGTGAAGAACAACTGAATAATTTGTAAAGGAGATAAAAAAAAAAACAACAACAGTGTATGCAGTTTATTTGCCCTTGAGTGAAACATTTATGTGACAGAAATGTCACATATATTTATTTTTTGCTCATGCTGCTTCTTGGAATCAGTTTGGATTAAATAAATGTCGATTTGTTAAACACTACTACCATAACACCAATCTTTAGTAAAGCTTAAATGATAATATGCTTTTATTTTTGGAAAAAACAAACTGATTTTTTAAGCTTCAGTAAAGTGGGAGGCAAAAACAGAGTACGTACATCATGAAACAAGTGCACCCAGCTTTTGCTACAGGAGTGATGTCTTTGCAGGGTATCTGTTTTCACATGCTTGCAGCCACACGCATTGCAGCTGCGTGGAAAGCGGCCGACTTGTTTACTGAAGTGGACAAGCTGCCCGGACTCCCCATGATGGTTGTGTTTGGATGGCCTCCATGTTGAAGATCCAGTGGTAGAAGACTGGTTTACCTTATTTTAGGTTGTGATGGTGGTCTGGCACACATGTCTCATGAGTGTTGTCACATTTAAATCAAAGCTGTTTGAAAATGTAAATGTTTTTTTTTTAGCTGTCATGTTTTGCAGTCATATTTGATCATAATTGTGCTGCAAAATATCCAGAAACAGAGGATTGAATTACTTGGTGAAAAATGAATTTCATGGTAAGTTGTTGAGGATATGAGCTAAAGTTTAAATTATCAATACAATGTAAACATGCAAAGTATGAAGGATGTCTCAGGAACCATATCTTACATGGGTGAAGAGGTTTGGGGTATGACCTGCTCATTTAGTTTTACAGCAATCCATAACTCCCACCACCAGACAAACCTATTGTGAAACCCTGCTCTCCCCAAGCTCCACATCTAAAGTCAACAAATGGTTGTTGAGTGTAATGTTATGAGCGAGTGACATTAATTGAGAACAGCTGCTTAACGTTTCTGCAGCTGGAGTGGACAGCACACAAATGGGCAGGGAAGCAAAGTTTAAACTAGAAAGTCTAGAGAAAACTAAATCTTATGCAGATAAAAAAGAGCACATTATTCCCCAAAAAGGAAATTTCACAACTTCTCAAATGGGAACAATCACAGCCTCTAAAGTGGCTTTTTCTTTCCCGGTTATCAGCTCATTGTAATCTGTCTGTTTCTTTCCAAAACCATCAAAGCACACTTATCACGGCTTTTCACCATCCTGTATAACTTCTTCGCTTTGATCTCAGCTCTGTGCCTTCAAGATAGAAAAGGTAAAAATGAACTTACAAAGCTTGGCTGTGTTTGCACTTTTCCCTGCAGAAATCTTCCCGATTTATTTCAGACTCCCACGGATCCCGTCATTGCTAGATAGCTGTTTACATTATCAGTCTGAGGAGGGTCATCTGGTTCCTCAGAAAAGAGACAAGTGCTGTTTTGCCTCTGAACTCCCTCTGCTCCTTTGTGACGACCAGAGCTCGTTCTCATAGGAAAGTCAGAAAAAAACAGACAGAGGAGGTTCTGCAGACTGAGCGCCTGCACTGGGCTGGACAGCAAAAAAAAAAAAAAAAAAAAAAAGGAACGGGAGGGACAAACCTTCTCCTCCAAATTACATATACAAATTTTTTGTGATTGGTTTGACTCAAAACTGAAAAACAGCAGTAACTGCGTGGTATACTTCTATACAGAGAAAATACGGCAGCTGTCATACTTCTTTCTCTGCATATCGAGTATTCCTCCCGATCTAAATTTTGCTCTCAAAGGAGGCTTTGCACACAGTGAATACCTCGCCTCCTTTCACCTCCTCCCACACGCTTTCTTTACAGCGGATGAGTAGGATGAGCTGCTCCCCCTTTTCACTGCACCACCTGAATACTGTGGCCTCTACAGAGTGTATGCTATTGCTGCACCGAAGGTACAAATACAAAGTAATTATATGCCTCAAACTGTGGTCTGGAAGCAAGTGCACCACGGGCTGCATGCAGGCCTATGATTTAAGGATCTCCAAATTATAAAAGTCTACCAAGAAATGACAACAGTGTGAAATATTCTTAGTTTAAGTGCAGTCTCCGTCTCCTTCTGTGTCAACCAACATCTGCTTTAACAGCTGTGACGGTGCATTTATAATATTTATGTTGTGAAGCAAACATAGATTTAATCTACCCAATAAAAGATCATAGGTTACGGACGTGAGACCGACGGGAAGCTGTCCACTGATGGCTTTATTTGACTTGGCCCGAGCTGTGGAGTTAAATTTAGACCTTTTTCTTCTTTTTCCCACCCATCCACTACGCGGCTGTTGTTGTGGTTTTTGCGCAGTCTGATAAAACATTCATTTCCTGAGCTTTCCACAATCACTGCTACCACACCCACAGGACGACCACAGTCAAAGAACAAACCCAGCAAGGTCAGAAGTCACACTGAGATGAAGGGCTGTTCTTAAAATAAACACCCACACGTCAGTTCCCCAGAAACTTCCTGGAGAACTTTTTTCTTTCTTTCTTTTCGTACAGCTGCAAGATCACACAGAGAAATCCAGAAAAAGAGGCCTCAGAAAGTTTATGCATTGTTGCTTCACTTGCTCGAACTTGTTGAGTAATATTCCTACACCACACTGCCACCTAGTGACAACTTTACAAACTGCAAAAGAGAAAAAAGAAGTCTGTTCTTGAGCGTTGCATTCATCTGTGATGTTTGGCGAAAGCTCAACTACTGAACTGGAAATATCAAGAAAATAAGGTTCTGCAATCTTCAGGGTGCAGGTTGCTCCCTGCAGGTTGTCTGAGAAAGGAGTGTTTCTCTTATTCTGAGACAAGAGCAAAGACGACAGTGATTAGTCAGAATAAAATCCAAAAATATATAAAATTCTTTTCACATTTATACTAATATTAAGGAGAAAAACAGTTCAGTTATGCCTTGTTCTTCCACATTTTATAACATAACCTTTATTTCATTTTACAGCTTTTTTTCCCCAAATTATTTGCCTCCATGTCAGCGTCTGCCTGAACAGCAGATTGGAGGTTATTTCAGAGAAACAAGTCTTCAATATATCAAGGATCTTCTTCATGTTTCACAGAGGTGGTGACATGATTGGAAAAATTGGCTGCAAGTCATTGCACAGCGTAGCAGGGGACATGCCAAGAGTGTTGATATAAAGGGCATAAAAAACTAGTTTTTATTTGGCATTTTGCTTTTCAGAGAGCACCAACCTTGAAAGTCAAGTTTACCTGCGATGACCTAAACATTTTATGGATCTGAGTCGGGATAGTAAAATAAAATCAATAGACTTAAATATATGATCTCTCAATAGTTATTCAATATGAAAGGAAAACGAACGTGTCGTGCAGCAAGACACAACCGCAAGCCAATGTTTTCTCTCAAGGAAGCCTCTCCTGTCACCTGTCATCAAACCTGAACATCACTACAAGAAATCCGCCGCACACAGCTTTGAAAAGCTGATGCATGTGTTGCATCACCTTAATCAAAGTTGGAGGAGGGATTTTCTGTCAGTGTCAGAGAAATTCTGAAACAAATGAGCTGCTGCGCGTCGCTCCAGAAGAAGTGTGAGTCGTTTCTTTTTTGGCAACGATATGAGCTCCTCCAGCTTGGCTGCATGCACTTATCACAGAGCCCAACCCTTAAATAAATCAAAGCTCTCTCTTGGGGCTGAATGTAAGTCTTTGTAGTGTGCCATTTTTCTGTTACGCTCTTGTCAACTGAACTCTGGCCAAGGCATTTGTTTTGGTCACTCATATAACCAGCTTGTCGAATGGAAAAGTACAGATTCTATAGTGTGCAAATGCCTACAGACTCTCTTCCCTGGCTGGTTACACCCCTCAAATCTCTGCAGCTCCTATCTTAAGTGCAGCTTCTTCCTCGCTCCGCAGTGAGGCAGAGAGGAACGCCTCTGATCTGATAGGCAGAGCCCCAACTGAGGTTCCCATCATGCTAGAGGATGGACGGGTGTTGTCAGACCAAGTTTCAAAGTGGATGAAGAAGCCTTCTCAGGCACAAAGCAATTAACTGTTGTGGCTGTGATGGAGCCAGTTGGGATGTGCCGCTTTCTTAATTATAGATACATTTTGCCCTTAGTAACTTTTGGCACATTCTCAAATTTTCTCCATATGAGACCTCTTTTATTAATATTATGACTGAGTCATTGGGTGTCACTTTGTCTTGAGGAAGAATTTGAAGTTGAAAAGCAAGCAGCTGCTTGACTAAGAGAAAGTTTAGCTTTTTTGGTGAGGAGAAATCTTTTGCAAATATGATGGAATTATTTAAAGAAAATATAAGCAGACTTTTATGGGGTTTTTTTTAAATCAGATATATTAATTCTGCATTAATACATCAACAACTGAAGTGGACTAAAAAAGAAATTGCTCTTGAAACTATTTAAAAAATTGCAAATGTGTTGTTCCATCAGGGAATGGGGAAAGGTTTTAGGTAGCATAGGTACTATCAAGCTAAACTCAGTGTTTGGTGTTTTTTTTAACATGTTCTTGTGGCTTTTTTCTAATGATGGAGGACATATATTAAGGCAATTAACCTAAAAATTGCATTTCTGAGTATTTCTTTTTGCAAAATATGGTAAATCAAGAGCATACAAATGGTGATGCAAGTGCTACAGTCGGCAGGCTACAAGCTTCCTGCTGCACTCCACTCTGATGCATCCACTTCAAGACTAATGGATCCATGAGCGTCTTTGTTTTCCTTTTACGAACATGCATCCGGCTCAAAACTATATGTTTGGATAGCTCCTCTATAGCTTGCCATTTTTTTACTCCTCTAATGCTAGGTTGGGGTTGTGAGGGGCTGTAAGCTTGTGGGAAAGCATATGAACAAAGGGATGATGGGAAGTCAGGGGCTGGCTTACGTAAACAGTCTTGCTCACAACTCTTAGGTGAATTTCTGATTAACTACTTCTGCTCTGTGGAAATTATGTTTTAAAAAACAACTTCTTTTTTTTTTAATTCTGTGTAAAAAAAAAAAAAAAAAACGTAATCATAACAAAAAAAAAAACCTCTGCACTCTTTTAAAATAAATCAAAAGATAACCAGAGTGGGACTTTAAATGTTTCAAATAATGGAAACAAATTTTGAGACGGATAGTTTCATTAATAGCAAGCATGTATGATGGTGATATGGGGTTGTCCAAATAGGACATGATTTGCAAAAATGTGTTGCAGAAGGCAACACAAAAAGAATATAGTCCAAAAGATTTGTCCCATCACCTGAAATCTTTTTTTTATTCAAGAGAAATGGCTTAAACCATAACAGTGGAAAATCCACCTCCACAACGAACGACTCTGGCCTCTTTGTTTGTACCCTAACCCCAAATGATTTAAAGCAAACATTTCCATTTTTTTTGCCCACCTGAAACATTAGGGATGTAAAAAATATTAGATACGCATTGAAAAATCGATTGGTCAGTGGAAGTAACAGCAGTATCTGTTAGGGATGTAAAAAATAGATTTGTATCGAAAATTGATTGAGCAACTGCAGTATCTCTTGAAAAACACAGATATGAAGAACATTATGTTGGTTAAAAGGTATAAAATCAATCAAAAAGTAAATAACTGTTTTCTGGCAAACTGCAGTTTCTCTTTTTGGTTTTTTTTTTTTTTTTACTTTTTTTGGACTTTTATGTACATGTGATGCAAACAAAAAGACGTCCAATCATAAGCATGCTTCTTCCAAATCAATACTTGAATAAATTTCTCTGTCAAATGCCACACATTATTATTTATAGTTTTAAATACCATATCAACAAGAAATATCTCAATTTTAGCATTTTTGGTAAAAATCAGACTGTATCGTATCACCAAAAAGTTGGTTGAATCCTTCATGTATCAATTCGTGGACCATGTATAAAGATGCGTATCGAATCCTGTGAGAGTAAAGGATACGCACCACTTCTGAAACATGATCATAGAAAAGTACACTTTCTTTTACATGTTATGATTCTGAATTTTAAAGAATTATTACCAATTTGTTTTTCTTTACATCTTGCATTGCAAGAACTGAACCTGAAGAGAACAAAAAGAAAAATAATGTCATAATAAAGGTTTTTCCATACCAAAATAATCTTAGTTTAGGAAAACATGTCTTAGTGTCTAGGTTTTTTTTCTTAAAATATGAATTCTTGGTAAAACCTTTTTCATTTTCTATATTTAAAGAAGATTTTAAAAATGATTCTCTTTTTTTCTAGGTGGATTTGTAGTGTGTCATGTTTCTGGTCCTCCTTTTTGTGGACTGTCGTTTTTATTTTTTCATATAATCTGTCACCATTAACATTCATCCAGAGAGAATGCATTTTAATTTTGCATGGTTTTGAAATATCTTTCCTGCAGATTCCATTTGACTGTTTTTTTAAACATCCCCAAGTGGTTGGTCACCTCAAAGGGCCTTTCTGGGTTTCTTTTAATTCAGTTTGTTTAAAGAATAGAAATGGCTCAAATAAAAGGTTTCAAGTCAACTTTATTGAAATGTTTCCCTTTTATTGCTTTATACATTTTTGTTTGCTAACTTTACAATTTACACAGTATTCAAAAGGGTTTAATGACAATAAGATACATCGTTTATCAAGATATTGTCATAGTACAGTCTTGTCACCCAGCATTAGACTGAAATTTCCATTATTATATTAAGCTTTCATGTTTCCCCTATGGTTGAACTTTGTAAAATAATCTTTATTTATTATTTCACATCAAGACAACCTTTTATTTAATGGGGGTCTTACCTTTGCAGCGTGCACACACAGTCTCATCCATAGATTAACTCTCATGCTGTGCCCCAGACTGTCAAAGCCAGCTAGCTTGAGGAGAAACGATATTTCCTGAGGTGACACTGAGGCTTAATTACCCAGCGAGGAAAGGCACAGATAGATATCTGAGACTTCCTCAGAATTAGGAGACAGAGGTACAAAAAGGGAAACAAATCTAATCTCATGAACAGATTTAAAGGCTAATGCCGCCTCGAATTCTCTCTTTATTTTTTTTCTCCGCTTCTGTCTTCATTCTTGTCCAGACTTTCATTAGCCCAGACTCAGAATAACAGAACTTTGCCAAATACGTCCTGCTTGAGACATCTTTCAAATCAGGCCATGTATAGGTTAATTGGATTCCTTCACTTTGGAAAAAAAATACCCTCAGGATTTGTTTCAATTTGCATTGAATTTGTGGATTAAACAATAAATGTCTAATGGTGGAAGTCTTGGAACCCAACCAAAAAATGATCAATTGTTCTTTGGCCAAAGGCCTACCTGTTAAGCTAATGTTATGAAAAATCAATTTGTTCATTTCAAAAACTCTGCCAGGACAAATTCATTTCAATAAAAGACAAAGAAACAGTTGTGCCAAAGCAGGTATTAAGAGATCAGAATTGAAATAAATATTTAACACAGGCTGAGAAACTGCATATTTTCTAGGTCAGTGGATTGTATTAAGCAGCAACATTAGACAGAAATACATGTCATTAAAAGTTACTTTCTCTGACTTTTAATGATGATGACTCTTCTTAGTGCTTTTATGCTTTGATATGGCATACTACTTACTTACACGCTGCAGTGATCTGAGAACTGTCTAATTCGAAACAGAACTTAATATTCAGACGGATAAAACAGCTTTTAGCACAAACGGTGTAATTTGTTACCTTACTATCACCCCTGGGTGCTCACATATTAGTGTAATCTACATGGACTTTTAAAAAGTTATATTTTTTAATTCCGCTTTGCATCATTTACATTGTTCACTGCCTTATTTCACATATAAGTAATTCATTTTATTTATATTGTGTTATTGTTATTACCTTGTTATAATTTTATTTAAAATTATATGTAATTAAAATGTTCCTGGTGGTTCTAATCTTGTACTTGTAAGTATTGTCTTGTAAAGTTGTGTGCTTGTAACGCACACATGTATACCCTTAAATATGAGTCTGTTGCACACTAAAGTGGGATTAATCTAAAAACATTACTTTAAGCTAAAAAAAATGCAATTTACAATTATCAAATGACAGTTTTCAAATGCTGGGAATATGGATGCATCTTAGGGCTACACGATTAGAAAAACTTGCAACGTGCGATACTAGTGATCAATATTACGATGGAGAAATGACTTGAGAAATGACATGACCATGTAGCAAAACAACTAATACAACATTTCCACTTTAATGCATCAGTTTTATTTAACTTAATTCCACAGAACTTAAATTATACTCCAAAGAACCACTTCTACATAAGAGGAGAATATCTAACATAAAAGAGGTCTAACTGATTAGTCAAATGTGAAAAGGGCTTCATTTAATTTGTTAAATATATCAAGCTGCCATAAGATTGCTTTTTGCATGTATATAGGGAACCATAGATTGCAATATAAGCCGTTTTTTTAAATATGTGTACTGCACAGGCTGATATTGCAAAGATGATAAATTTGTGATGTATTGCGCAGGCTAATACATCTCATTCTTTAATTAAAAAAAAAATGTAAATTAAATCTAAAGGTTTAAATCACATTCTAAATGTCTGAAGACTGGGAAAAAATAGATTTCCTGCTTAATTAACATAAATTATTTAAATTGATTTGATAATTCAAGTAAATAATATAATTACATAATATAATTGCATAATAAGATAGTATACATTGTACAATTTTATTACAAATGTAGTTATTCACAATAATTTGTTTAATTTTATTTATTTATTAATTTTTTTCTGCAGTGAAAAGTCCTCAAAACTTTCCAGTTTGATTATGTGTTCCTGCAAACTAACTAAAAAAAAAAAGTATTTTTAGGGAAATTGTCTAGTGACTATTTTTTCTCAAAAATGCACGAGCGGGGAGAACATATTGTTCAACTCACACATGTCTGTCAGCATATGCTGAACCTGCGCCCGACTTGTTCCCTAGGTGGCCCTTGATGTGATTGGCATGGAATATTTCAGGCTTTTCTCTGTGCAGGAAGAAATTATATTACAGAGGTAGCAGCGTTCAGCTGAGGTTTGCATTTCGTGAGGAGTGCACGTACATATATAGCTTATCTAACTTTAACTTAATGCTGCGGTTTGTCAGCCCCTGTCAGACTGGAGTTTATTCACAAAGTTGTGTTTATTGGAGCTCCATTGTTGGCTTTCCAATGCAGATGCTAAAAAAGGAGGTTTAATGCTAAATGTCTACATGCATTCAAAGAGATAGGCATCTTGTGGTAAAACGTCAGGATTTCAACTCCACAACCCTTTTTATTCCCTACTGGCTTCGACTCATTGTGCTTATACCTTTTACCTGTGTTCCACACTATATCTTGCAATGTATTGCTCAGTCGTAGCCTGACAGTATGTTGTAATAGACCATGGAAAAATACATAAGCAAATCCACTGCTTCCTGGTCTGATTCAATCTTCCACATCACTAGCAGGGTTAGGGTTGTTATTTGTTAAAAAGAATGATGGCAGTTGAAACCTTGTATTGATTACATGGGGTTCAATCAAATATCCATCTGTAATTGTCACCCATTACCTCCTATAGCTTTGGCTTTTGAACTCTTGCAGGGAGCCAGCATAATGTTGTTGTTTTTTTTTCGTTTGTTTTTTTACATGGGTTGCATAGAAAAGAATAGAATAGTTAGTTTCTAGTCTACAAATACCACAAGAACCTTGAATATTTCTGCTAAAGTGTTAAATGCTTGTCTTTGCACAACCTTGATTTTCCTGAGTCAAGGTGGTCGCGGTGCTTGCTCAATACTTCTTTTCCTCCTAAATGTCCACCAGGTTTGTTGCTTGTACTTGCGCTCTACAAGACTGAGTGAGAAGTTATACTTTATAAGTTATAAGTGAGAAGTTATACTTCTCACTTCTTGTCTCCACTGCCACTCAGGCCAAAGAGAGATAGTCGATCACAGATTCTAGTAGCTGACGGTGGTCTCTGAGGCCAAATATGTCTGCACGTGTCCGACTTATGCACCAGTCAAGTGCTCAACCTAGCAACCTACAGATTTACTGCAACATATTTCTGTTCCCAAACACCCCTGGTTCAATTTGTCAATGTGTTGTATCAGTAATCTTTCCCCCCTGACTTGGAAACACCCTTACTGTTGTGGACTGGTTTCCTAAAGTGATGTACCTCCTTTCCCTGCCTAACCGTCTCATTGTCAAAAAAATTAGGAAGATACTTCAACTGCATGTCTTCAGTGTTCATGGACTTCTCTTTATTATGAGTTGCAGTCAGTTTGTCTTCAGTCTTCCATCCAAAGTCTAAAACAGCAGTTCGAGACCAGACTCCTACTTGTAGTCTTGCAAATTGTTTAGACCAAATATCCAAAATATTCTCCCTCCATCTGTCATAGGACTTTTGCCTTTTAATGTGGTGTTTTCTTCTACCTGTCTTTGCCTCACAGGAGAGTTTGGTTTTGATATCCTCTGCCCAGAACTTTGTTCAACGGGCCTGGAGGAAGGTAATTTGCTTCAGACAGTTAGAGCATTTCATGCTTAAAGTAGGAGGCAGGAGTACCATGAGGTCTGAATGTTGACTAAAAACCTGGCTTTCAGAGTGAACCACAGGGAGCTAGCCCCTCAATTTGTTGGTCTATTTCCCAAATACAAATTAGTAATCTGGATCTTTTGTTTCCATCTGCCCGATCAAGCTACACCCCACTTTTTGTGTATTTAAGGCTAAACCTGTCTGCTTCTTGGAGTCAGTGCCCTCCTTTGGACTCCGTCCACCTTTCTGTCATTAACTGATTAATTGTAGTCTTGACTAAACAGTCCCATCTCTCTTTAAATCTCACTACTGGGACCATGGTCTGCAGTACTTTGTGGACTGCGAAGAAAATTGTCCGGATGAGCGGTCTTCGGTTCTTGCCGGGTATCTGGCATCTTAAGCCAAAAATTTCACCAGTATTACTCAGAGAAACATGTCTAGAAACTGAACAGTGCAGGTAAAGTTTTCTAGAGTTCTTGTATACTTGCAAGATAATAAAATGTAAATTAAATATGTGTAAAGACAAAAAATAAAGAAGAATCAATGATATATCTATACATATTTTAGTTTCATAAAGGGAAGATTATTAGAATATTAGACCGCACTGTATGGTCGCATGTCCACACATTGGACATTGGAATTATATATTGATCATTTTTTGTCTGCTATGATGACACTCTGTTGTTTTTATGTTATAGTAAAAAATAAATAAATAAAAAAATAAAAAAAACAAGCCTACCATATTTCAATCCAAATAGTATTTTCCAAGTTCAGTTATCAATTTAACTAATTTTGAAATGATTTTCTAATGATATAGGTTGACTTGATTCAGTTCATAATTTGTCTCAGGTAGGTCAACCTGGTTGGATTGTTGGAATAGAAATTGATTAATCATTACACCACTACTGTCAAGATTTTGATTCCTCACTGCTCCTTACCTGCCCAGACATCAACTGATTGTGCTCATGCCGTTCTCCTGGGTTTCACTTTATTTATCGCTCTGTCGCAGTCTACTATGATGGAAGTTTGTGGTAGTTTTTCTGTCCAACCTTCAAGTTCAACTGAATGTCCTTTATAACTTTTTACCGTTTTTCAGCATGCCTCTGCTGCTAGCCCTTTTTCATTTGTCAGCTTATTGTTCTTGGACCCCCACTGTTTTTTTGGATTAGTTTCAGTTTTTCCTGTGGAATATTAGTCACAGTTCTCTTAGAGTTTTTTACTAACCATTTTTTGTCGTTCCTTAGTTTAACTGTCTTCCATCTTCCATGTTAACATAAAAACAAGCACAAAAAATAAAAGTACAAACACAGCAAATAGGTTCAGTTAAAACTAAAGTCCAGCAGAGAGAAAAAACTGAAGATAAATTGAAAGTACAATCATACTTTAGATGTTTTTGAATAGTAAAATAATTTTGGGTTTGTAGCTTCTAAATCACAGATGATCATTATTATTACAGAATGACCATTTTAACAGCATGATTCTTCTATTCTGATTTATGACTTGGGTCATCAATAAATGAGCGAATTAGCATTAGGACATTCATTTTTTTTCAATAATTTATTGTATCATTGGAGCAGAAATTATAGGCAGAGACAAAGAGAAGCTACTACCTTGACTTCCGAGGACCTTCAGTAAAATCTCCAGTGGTTTACAGCAGTCATTTAGTGGCTTATATTTCTGTGTTTCAGCTTTATTAGCGAGTGTCACACATCATTTTATAGGATCTTGGAAATTTTACAATTTTATATGTGACATTTTATTTTTTAGAGTTGCCTAGTTAATCTGAATGTCCAGAAATAGTCAACATTTAAACCAGAGAGAACACTTTTTGTATTAGATGCTGCTTCTTTGCAGCTTACAGGTGTGGTGAATTTAAAGGTAGCAATAACTTTAAATATCTTGTGCATGAGTGTCTTTGTTTGTAGTAGTTAAAGGCAAGACTGATTTGGAAGGTGTTGGCAAGAAGTTTCTGCATCTGAAGGAGAAATACGATTTCCTGTCAATGCAGATATAGTAAAAGAGTATGAGTTTTGCTGCTTTTCATTCCGACTAGATTGATAGAAATCTCAGTGGTTCTCAAAGGGTTTGCAACAAGCCACACCATTTATAAAAATATTTGATTAGAAAATACACATGTTCCAACGTATGGGCAGAAACTGAGACAGGTAAAGATAAAACTTCAAAAGGATGAAAATTTGAAGAAATAAGATTTCATGAAAAAATAAGTTCACTTCAAGATGGATCAAAGCTGAAGTTCATTCCTCCTGATATGAAAAAGCACAGATTGCACAGTCTGAAATATTTTTTGAAAGGAAATTTGGATTAAAAAAGTCTTGTCTGCCTTTCAAACTCAGCTCTTAACATAATTTTTAATATCTTTTTTTCATCATTTCTCTTAATTTAAAGTCCAGCTTTTAAGTCCATCAATTTCTATTTATCTTGATGAGATCCTTAAACGCTCCTTAAAATTCTTAAAAAATAAAACGGGTAGAAATAATTTTAGGTAAAACATCTCAAAAAGGCTAATCTATAAAAGGAAAACTATGAGTAATTACCTATTTATGAGGATAAATTGGTGCTACCCTGAATATTTTGGGTATGTATGAAACAACAATGTTTAAAAACTATCATCAATGCAAGTTAATATTGTACCACTAGAATATAAAATAAAAACTTGCATTCAGTTGAAGAGTTGTTTTAAAGACCATGTGTATGCACAAAAATTGGATTTGTGTATTTTACCAATATTTTTGCTTGATATATTCAAAGAACTTTTAAACTCAACATTTAAACCCAATAGCATTTGAAGCACAAATTTCCTTTTTTGCCAGTGAAAAGAAGGTGCTTTTTTGTTTACCGTAGGCTATGAAAAAAAAATTGAGGGGGAGTTTCATCTCTTTTAAAAGCCCGAATGCAGTATGATGCAAAGATAGTCTCCAGAGTTCAAACTTCACTTAAGTTTGGCCCCAGCTGACAGTTCAGATTCCTAGATACAATTCAACTCTACCCTGGCAGCTCACTCAAATGGAAATGAGAGAATAGGTTTAAAGACTTTCCTTCTCTTATGTTGAAAAGCTTTTGAAACATAATGCAAAACCATTTAGCATCAGAAAGCTGGAGGTTTTAACTATTCACAAAGCATCTGCTGGTGTAGTGCTTAAGGAAGACAAAAGCTTACTTTTACTCTGAGATAGTACGTGATTTTTCATCAGACACCAAAATGCATCAGAACTCTGAGAGAATAGATTTGTCAGATTCATTAGCGAAGGCAGCTCGGTCATCTTTCAGCAACATCTTTCTGGCCTCTGGAACATCAGCAGAATACTTGTGTGAGCCCGTAGGGTTATTGATATTGCAGTTGAGACAGCAGCACCAAGAAAACAATTTCTCCACAACGTAAAGAAAAGTCTGCATTCAGCTTTTTGCAGTGCTGACCATCCCGGCCAGAATGTATTCTGCACCCCAATAATTATTGAAGCAAAAAGAAGACAACAAGGCTAGGAAACAATATCGAACATCACTTGTTTGTTTATTGCCTTAAAGATCACTCGAATCATCTTTTGGAAAACTTTTTCTACAGAACAGCAGGATTTTAGTAGAAATTTGTCTCTGAGTTGTGGGCGGGACTGTTGGCAAGGAGCAACCTCGCCCCCCTTCCCATCACCCATAACCAAGAGCTCTGCTTTTATCCCGTCTCCCTGAAGCTTAAAGTCCTTCACACCCCCCAATCTAACATTACCGTGCAGCAAAAATGTTGGAGCTATCCAGCACTACAGCCAGCTCAGACGAGAAAAATGAAGATGAACATGGACACTGTCTTCTACAAGAGGATGCATCAGAATGGAGTGGAGCAGGGAACTTAAAAAAGGAAATATGCTTTTTTAACAACATTTTTCATCTGCTCCTGATACACAATGATTTGAATAAAAAATACTCAGAAATGCAATTTTCTTTAAATATGTCCTCCATCATGACCAAAATACCATACGAACACTGACTACTTTACAAAGTAATCTGTTTACTTGAGAAAGTATGAAGTGTGGAAATATGAAGGTATAATCTGTTGGCATCAGATGCATGCGGTGAGGCTTTGCTCCCGCCCCTGTACGATCATCTCTAGATGCTTCATTTTTCTTTCACTGTCAAAAAGCTAGTTGTAGTGGCAATTCTGTATCGTCTATGACAAATAGAGTGAGACCATTCATGATTGTCCATATTTGTCTGAGTTAACCCTGTCAAACAGTCCAGAGCAGGTCTTTCACATGCAATTTTGTCTGTCGCTTGACTTTATACGTTTCATTTTTTCTTTGAATCCATTTATGTCATCATGATAGCATTTGCTGTTGAGCTGATGAACTCACAAATAGTTCTAATTCTCAAAATTCTGAAGATACTTGTTTTAAAGCTAGGATTTCTCATTCACAGTCCTATAACTTAAATAAGGTGACTTTATTCTGCCATTTTGTGTAAAATTTCAATGATGTCAGAAGTGGGACAATTTACAGTTTATAAGTGGAGTCTATTTCTGGTGATAATTTTGTCTGTTTAGCTTTATAACCAGTCACAGGCCAGAAAAAAAAAAAGATCAAAATCAGAAGCTGCTTTGGAGTCTCCTAAGCTCTGCTATGAGGATAAAAGTTGCAAAGAAGAAAAAAATTGCAAATTCCCTAATCCCCTATAGAAAACGTTTACATTTTAAACTCCTTATGATTCAAAACCACAAACTATAGACTGGAATAATCCTTCAGAAACCAACAAAAACGTAGAAAAAAAAGACTTTTGAATTTATTTTCAGGGTTGTCTCAGTAGAACACAGAAATACAATCACTGTAATTTTTAAAAAGATAAATTATATTCAATAAAGTACAGAAAGAGAAAGTCCTAACCACTGATTCTGAGGGTAAGTCAGAAGTGTGACAATATGAATAAGATGTAAAGATAAAGAATAAAGAAAAAGGAAAAAGGATAAAAACCTTTAAATTAAATTTTACATTGTTTTTAAGTGAAAGAATCTGAGATTAAAGTTGTTTATTATAACATTTTGGTTATATGATTTAGAAAAAAAAATATTTCTGTTGTTGGATTGTTGTTGGACACGACAAAGCTGGACCTGCAGGGTGTAAAGACGACCAAAATACCTCCTTCAGTGTTTCTCCTTGTACTCTTAATTCAGAAATATTTGTCTGAAGGAGCAGGCTCTCAATTCAAAAGGGGAGAAGGGTGGTTTAGGCTCTTATACATCTTGGAAGACAGCGCCCCCCAACCCCCTGCCCTCCCCGACATGCTCTACTGAGTCTAAAGGACAACCCGGGACAGGGACAGTGCCGACTCCTTTCTGTTATTTCTTCACTTCAGACTAGAAAGTCTAGACTAAATGTGAGCACACAACACGTCTGTATTTAAACAAGCCTACAGTTCACATGATTGGAATAACAGATAAGCATTCTGAGTCTCTTTGTAACACTTCAATACTGGAAATATAATACAGTCAGTTCACCCAAAAGGAACTGAGACTTAAACACTGTCGGCGAGCCCTTCAATTGATTTTGGATTTGCCAGTAGTGTAAATTGCCTCAATCGACATTTGAAAACCAGCTTTCATGGACTTGCCTTTTATTGGCATTGTGTCCATCTCTGCAAGAAGCGGATCCGTCTTTCATTGACTTACCTCAGAGAGGGGCTTTAGGAATGGATTAAACTTTATATTTGTCACACCTTTCCGTCTGTCTGAGCGGAAGAAGTTTAGATTGAAACTTGGTGGGGGGTGGGGTGGGGGGGGTCTTTGCTTCATGGCAGTTAATAAGAAGATATAAATGTAAGCCATTAGGGGTTACAAATGATGTCCTCAGTTTGGGTGCTATGCCAGGTGCTTTTGCCTGTCATTGTCATGATTAAAAAGGAACATCGTTAAATAAAAGAATTAGGGTCGTGACTGCAGTCTTCGCACTGATTCATGTCAGCCGGCTGTCTTGGGGTTTGAACTGTAGCTCTGTAGAGACTAACCTCAGTCATTTTAATGAGATCAGCATATCATCTTTAACGAAGATGTCACCAGTGTCACTTCCAGGTCCACAATAAATATATGCTATTGTTGCAAGTATTGATTTTTATCCTTGAATGCTTTCATTTTTTTGATATATTTGCTGTCCTGTTTCCTCAAAGGCAATCAAATGAGGTGACACATCAAATCTCCAAAGACACTGAAAACTACTTAAAATATCCGCAAAACTACCCTGGATTCCACATAAATCGTTATTTGGAAAGCCTCCCAGGTAGCAGAAAAAAACCCTGCAGGAAAAACAGGTTTATTAAAATTAAGTCACTAGCACACTGTATCGACATACTGCAATTTTTTTGACAGGTTTGCTAGGTAAAAAAAAAAAAAAAAACTTCATTTGAATTGAATCCAGCCAACCTTGCACTGAGGATTGGATGACATGTATGACAGATGTGTGAAGCTGAAGAAAGTGACGCCAGATGCAGAATTTGCATTCAGGTTTGGGCAACAGAAAGTGAAGTGAGGTAAAAAGGATGGCTTCAAATGAGATGGGCGCTAAGCAGTCTTATCTTCCTTTTCATATCCCTGCCAAACAAGTCATAACAATTTCAAGGCCAAGGGCGGGGGGGCGCGCTCAGTCAGAAGTGGTTTCTGTGATGAGATGTGCAACCAAAGCTGGAAATCATGAATACAGATAATTAAAAGATGGAGTAGGCAAACGTCTCTTGTTGGATAGATGCTCTAACAATGCAAGACCCTGAAAGTGTCACGCTCTGCCCTTCAAAAGAAAAAACGAAAAACAAAAACACTAAAGAGATCAAACAATTCTATATGAACCACCTTTGCTACTTTGAAAAAGAGATAGACACCATAAAGCATTTTCATAAAGTAATTAGGTGTTTCATAAAGTTAGAAAAAGCTGCTGAAGTGTTAAAAACAAATCAACATCATTGCAATTTTGGCATAGAGGTGTTTGACATACAATGGTGTTTTAGCATGTTCTTGAGGCATTTTTCTCATGATGGCAGATATGTATAAAAAAATCTTAAACTGATTATGTCTTTATCAAATTATTGTGAATCAGAAACAAACAAAAAAATAAAGTGTGAAAAAACTTGTGAAAAAGCTACAATGGCAAGCCACAAGTTCTCTGCTCTGCTCCATTCTGATGCATCCACTTCCAGACAAATAGATCTATGTGTGTCTTTGTTTTCCTTGTCTGAGCTGTGATCTGGCTCAGAACTGTGCAAATGGATAACTACAATATTGTTCGCCATTTTTATTGCACCGGTAATGTTAGATAGGGGATGTGAGGGGCTATAAGATAGTGGCAGAGCGTGTAAACAGATGGGTGATGTGATGTGGGAGGTGGGCTTACTCCAAACAAACAATCCATCCCACAACTCAGAAGTGAATTTCTAATGAACTACTGCCACTCTGCAGAAACTATTACTCAGAAAACAACTCTTTTTTTTTTTGTTGTTTTTTGTTTTAAACGGCATAATCATAAATAAAAGACCATTGGGAAAGATTTTAAATAGATCAGAAGATGATCGATGTGGGACTTTAACAGGCTCTCTAGCAGTACTGAGGACACAAAATGATGTATAAATGCACAAATAATATGTAAATATTAAATTAATTAATTTGATTATTTTATGGTCCTTGAGATTGTTGTCATTTTCACGCACAAAAATGAAAAACTATCGTTTTAAGGTCCTGGAAAAATCAATTTGTTTTTCAAATTTAAAAGAGTTTATAAATAAAAATAAATATTGTAAAATGTTTAAAAGTATTTCACAAAAGCAATAAAATGAATATTTTCCTACCCTTTTCAATATCTATTTTTTTCCTTACAAAAAGCAAACTTTTTGTAGCAACTGATTCTTTTGTAGCTGGATTTCCAAAAGGAAAATATCTTTGAAAGTGGTTGAGTGCAAAATAAAAATAATAAAGCAGCCACAGTCCAAAGAAAAACTTTGAGCGAGTTCTAAAGAGTAAAAAAGTAAAATAAACTATAATAAAAATGTTTGTGATAAAATAACAGTTCTTGGAAGGAAAAGAAAGATCTTCTACACAACAGTTATGATGGGGCAAAGAGGTGTGGGAGGTGGTGTTACCATCTCAGCTGCAATTTGACATGAAGTGAGCTAAAAGCTGGACAAAACATGCAGGGAGATAAAAAAAAAAAAATAAGAGAAAGAACCACTGTACCTATAGAAATACCTGCAGTGATAGAATCCGTACCAGTACTTTCTCACACAGAGAACATCTTCTTCCATCACAGTATGGATTCTGACTCAACTACTTCACTCTTCTTTACCTTGCATGGAAAAGGTGGTTACAAACTGCAGACACTGCAGTAGAAGTGATTTTTTTCCCCAGAAAACAGATTTCTAATCTGTAAGATCACCCCAAAAAACCTCCAGAAAATGCCAAAATTTTCAAAAATAAATTGAATTTGAAGCACTCAAGCAACAACAAAAAAAATAATTATTGGCTAATTTAGTTCTAAAATGAACTTTAGAATTGCTGATGAGAGTTTAATCTTAATAGGGGAGCACACAAAGAAAGAGCAAACGAGTTTTGACATCTCATTTTCAGAGTACAGTGAACGCAGCCATGCAGTAGGATTTTCAGCTGTGAGCGGAGACTACATGGGAGGAAAAAGGTGGGTATGCACTCTCTGTAGAATTACTGTGGATTTCATAGTAATTTTACTCAGAGCCAGTTTTCTAACCAGCCTCTCTTTCTCCAACTGGCCAGAGCATAAACCCCTTAATGAGATATTTTCAGACCTAAGTGGCCCTAGTGAAACAGACAGGTTTTTTGCCCCATAGCTCATAAATTTGTTGTCACTCCAGACATTTAAATGTATATTTTCAGAATAAAATGCTCTCTTGATTTCCTACAGGGAAAGATTTGATTCTTGCTAACATGAAAAAAAGTTAAACAACTTGGTAATTATAAAAAAAAACATTTTAATGGAGAAATAATTCCTCTTATACCCAGGTGTATTCCTCAAATTTTTTAATCGTACAATAGTCGTTTTTCAGTTACTCAATTAAACCAACTAATTACTACCCTGCAGCTATGTAACGTGAAATTCTTTTAAGCTTTGGTAGTTATTAAATACGTTTAGATCTTGTTAGTCTGTTGACTTCTATGGTACTTTCTGCACAGCCAATTGCTGCAGCGCTCCAAACTTCATGTGACCTAGCTACACAATGCAAAGTGTTGGATGCAGTGATGTGAAGCACGCAGTCAATGGACTCTAGAGTAGTGGAGACACCTTCTCTGAAGTGATGAATCAGACTTTTCCATCAGATGATGTGATGGACGAATCTGGGTTTGGAGGCTGCAAGGCGAACTGTGCATTTCAGACTGCATTGTGCTGAGTATGAAATTTGGTGGAGGAGAAATGAGAATGTTTTTTTTAAGGAGTTGGGCTAGGCCCCTTAGTTCCAGTGAAAGGAACTTTGAACGCTTCAGGATTAGGACTGTAACGAGTATCTTGGTGCTTGAGTATTCGCAATCTGCTCCCGAAAATTTGTGTACGAATATTCTCAACATCTGAGATCGCTGGTTCACGATCTTTATGAATATAGTAAATTGTAGTAAAATATGATCAAAATATTATCTGGCAACGATGTATTTTGTTCTGGAATGCAGATTAATCTAGGATTTTAAGTTTACGAACTAAAACAAAGCCGAAAGAGTCGCGGTAGTCACCGGAAGTAAACACATCTTGGTGGCGGTGAAGCTTCCGGTTTTCAAAGTAAAACTAGCGAGAGCTTTTTTCCGTTCAAAAACCGAGTCTGAACTTCTGTTCACTGACATAACTTTTGAAAAAATGAATTAGCTTTAACATCAGAGCTTTAGCTCCAGTGTTTACATTCTTTTGGTTCTGGTAACTGTTCAACAGTTGACGCAATTAACGAAACTCCAGCTTTATTCTGAAGAAACGCAGTCTCGAGCTGCTGAAAGGCGAATGTAATCAACATGAATCAGCTGATTCTTCTGTGGAAAAAAGCAACTTTTTCATACGGCCTCTCCATCAATAATTTTATGGAAAATATTGAAGAACTTTGAGGATAGAAAACTGGAAAACATTTTCAAGTTTTGTTGTTAAATGACATAAAATGGCAGGAATTTTTATCCTTTTTATGTTGTTTATGTTACTGTTGAACTTAACCAGAAGGTTGACAAAAAAAGTTTAAAATGACAAAATTTCTTTCTATCTGAATCTTAGTTTTTTTATTTGTTTTTTTTTATCAGTTTTGTTGATTCTGATCTACTGTTCTAAATAAAGGTAATTTAATTGAATTTGTTATTTAATACAAATAATTTCAATTTTTTTCCATCTAGTAAATGTACACATAACAATAAACATAATATTAAAAAGTAAGAATCGTGTTTCGATTCGTGAATCGTTGAGCTTGATTCGTGAATCGTATCGGATCACCGCCTAAGCAACGATCTACAGCCCTATTCTGGACACCAAAACATTTTGGAGAATTCAATGCTACCAACCTTGTGGCACAGTATGGAGCTGCTCCTTCCTCTTTCAACATGACTGTGCTCCAGTGCACAAAGCAAGGTCCATAAAGACCTGGAGGACAGCGTCTGGTGTGGATGAACTTGACTGGCCTGCACAGAGTCTTGACCTGAAAACCATGGAACACCTTTGGGCTGAAATAGAGCGGAGACTGAGAACCAGGTGTTCTCCACCAACATAAGTGTGTGACCTGAAGAATGGTCCCATCATCATCATCATCATTTTTAGCCTGTCACGCCACTGCTGGTGGGTAGCCTTCACAAACGTCCCCATTTTTGGCGGTCTTACGCCACATGCATCCAGGCCCTTCCGGCTTTCTTCTCAATACCATCTCTCCATCGCTGCTTTGGTCTCTCCCTTGCTCTTCTTCCATCTCTTGAAGTTCATTCCACTACTTTCCTGGCCCACTTTTTGGTATCCATTCTGGCAAGATGCCCCGCCCACCTATTTTTTGCCTCTTCTGCTGTGCTTATGAACAAGAATGGTCCAAATTCCTCTAAACACACTCTCAACCTTGTGTTTCCCAGAAGAGTTGAAGCTGTAATAGCTCCTAAAGGTGGACCCACATCCCATTGAACTCAATGGATTAGGAATGGAATGGCACTTTAGTTCATGTGAGTCAAAGTATGTGGACCAATACTTTTGGTAGTACAGTGTTTATCAAAAGATGATCAGATCTTATCTTTAATAATATTTCTTCTGAGTATTTGACTTATTTGCCACAGCATTAGTTGCATCTGTTTGACAGAGCATTGATGTAAACATAAGATTTGATTTGATAATTTCAGTACAGCACCTTTATAGATTTCTGCATTCATTTCCGCATTAACAAATGTTAACTGTAAAGAGTATTTTTTTTTATTAAATGAACTCTTCTTATTAACATAGCTCTTATCATCTTAACCAGTTATGTTTAGATCTTTTAAAGCAACATTTCTGACAGTATTGGATCTGGAACCAGCAGGAGATCCTTTCCTTCAGTGGCAGCCCTTTAGCCACTGCAGCCTGCATCAAGCCATGCAATGGTATGTCTGTCTGGTCACCCGCTGCTCCATTTAGCACAACCTGTCTGCCTGTTTCAAGTGGGTTGCTTGGACTGTTTTTATCCTGTTGACCTGTTCTGACGAGGTTACTAATCTGTTCCACCTTTGCCCACCTGTTTGAGGAGGTCAACAGAGACACTACTCATCTGTTAATCAATTTTGAAGGGGTTACTGGGATTGTGCTCTTCTGCCAAATGCTGCGCGCTTGTATTTTTGTTCCAATTCATCTTAAATGCTTTAATTCCAAACCACCTGCAGGAAAACAAACATTGAAAATGCAGGTAAACGACTTCTCTGCTTTTTAATTTGCAACATCCAGAGGCTCAGCCGAGAAAAAGGTAACTTTATTGTGATTTCCTTACATCAGCTCCATACACTGACACAGCCTTTGATCACGATACACGATACATGCTGTGAAAGAGACTGCAACTTTGTTTGCGTGCCTCCTTTTTCCTTCAGAAAGATCGTTTTGAAATCATTGCAGAACAACACAGAGAGCATTTTTTTTCTTCTTTTTGTTGCTTAAGCACACCCATGTGAACGTCATGTTTCATTTACGAAGTCTGAGAGTGTACCAGGGAGAAGGCTTGGCTCCCCATGTCAGACTTCAAAAAAGTGGATGGCGCTCATAAAAGTTTTAGTTCCCTTCAGAGTGGAGAGTTCAGCCCTGTTGTCTTAAATTATTTCATTTTGCATTGAAAGTTGGAACCCTCCATGTGTGCTCAAAAAAAGGGAAATATTCCAAGTGCACGACATGGGCAGCTGTTACTATGCTTCCCATTTCCATTCATTAAACATTTCCTTAAATGTGGGAGTTCCTCAGTAGCTTATCGTGCATGCATACTGAATACAGAGAAGTTTATTAGCACTTGTCGTACACAACATGTTTCATAAATTAATTTTAAAAAAAGTTCTGGCACTGCAGAGGAAATGAGGAAGTCAGGTTTTTGCTATTTTTAGAAGAACCCTCTTTTACATAAATTTGAAGCTTACATCTCTCTGAAGATTCCTGACTGGATTTTCAATGAAAATTTTGGGTAATTAAAAACCAAACCAAGCATCTTCATGATGAAACATACTTGAAGATAATTTTCTCATATCATCTGGGCTTCTCTGACATTTATCTACGCATTAATATTTATATTTGTAGCCACAAAGTAACGCTGAAAATCATCATTAGGAAGATTTTTTTTTCCTCCAAAAAAATCTGTAGCTTTGATTCGAGCAATCTTTCCAATGCTGTCACATCAAAAATGCTCTGAGCCGCTACTGAACTCTGATAGTCTCCCAAGTGAGATGCTTGCACCCCCGTTTTGAGTTGCTCATCTCAAGCCTTTCACAATAAAGAGCTGCATGACAATAATGATGTCACGCAGGTAAATAAAGTATCGGCATCATCGCTTCAATGCTGAATCCTGATGCTTCTATAAATAGAGGAGCAATTAACGTCACATATCAGTGCCTCACGCGCGTTAATTTGAACCCACACAAGGTTTGTGAACGCATTTCTGATGGCCTTGACAACTCTCTTTCTCCTGACTCCAACAATACGAGTCAAGTGAGAATTCTGCAAGTCTTTGTGTGTGCTTTTCACTGAGGCAAATCTCAGAGGAGCTGCTGCATGTTGTGCAAAAGCAGTCGAGCCTGGGACGCTGGCGTCTCACACTTTTCTTCTTATTCTTTCTTCTCCTTCCTTGGTTCCCCAGAATAGGCCGAGCCTTCCCAATTAGCGGTTTTCTGAAGAGGTGTTGTCACACTTGGGGAATACAATTTACAGTTGCTCAAGCTTATCTGAAGTCACTGTGAACATCTGACAAAGATAATATTATGCTTGGTAATAATACACCGAACCGTTGGAGCTCAAGAATTGTGACGACTGGTTTGACATATTCGGATGAAAGGTGGTCTAATCCCAGCAGCGTATCTGTCCAAGCCTCACCTGGGAAATTGCTGTGTTGCTGCCAGTGTAGCCCAATTGCAATCAGAAGTGCCTTTTGTAAGCTGCTGGAAGCCCTGCATAGCTTAATCAAAAGGAAAATAGAAAAAAAAAGTGAGATTGGTGCTGATGCCTGCTAGAACTGATTTAATTTTTTTTTAAACTTTCTGACAGTAGACAGTGAGAAAAAAAAGTGGATGAAAACAGAATAAAGCTGTTTCGCAAAGAAGAGGCTTGTTTTTTCTTGTACAAGACCATTTTATCTTTTTGAGACAACCGCATGTATTTCTTCATCCTACAACTTCTTCTGTTTGTTTAGTGGGTAAAAACCAACTACAGACCATTATAGATATGAATAAATGCTAGAAAAAAAATCTGAATAGGGATTTTTTTTAATCCCTTTTTTAAAACTCATAAATTAGATTTAGGCTACGAACAAAAAAAGTTCTGCAGGTGTACATCAAACAAACATACATTTTTTATCTGTTTGAGAGTGAAAAAAAATGGACATAGAAAGCAAAAGCCAGGTTAAATCAACAAGCACAAATATTGTGATTCGCTTAGCTGAATATAAACAAAAGTGCTTAGAGATCTCAGGATTGTATGGACAAATACAAGAAAACTTTATGATTTCATTGGAAATAAAAATTCAAAAGTTTTGTAGATGACTGTGTACTATGCAAGTATAAGAATACATTTGCCTGGATTATATCATGTTTTTTGTTTTCTTTCTATTCTTTGATCAGATGAGACGGCGGTCAAACACAACAGCAAAGTTGCTTAATTTTGGTTTCCTGAAAACAGAAGTCATATTAATTCTAATTAATCCAAGACGTCATTGAGATTACTTGTTAATTTGAAAATGGTCCAATACTTTAAATTCAAAATAAATAAATGATTTTGACCGATTGAAATATATGAGTCATTATAATAATTATCGAATGTTCTTCTATAAATGTCAAACTTAATCTCAGTTTGCTTAAAAAGATAAATTTCAGGGGGCAGTTTATTATTATTTCCATTTCTACTCATTTATTTGCTGCACTTTGATTTATACAATGTAAGATAAATGATGGATTCCAAATTACTTTTGGTGATTGAGTTTTAAAAAAGATACATTTTGTTGTTAAAAGTACAATAATGTTGATTTTTAATTGTTTTAAATAAAGCTGCATGATCAGCATTTAGGGTGTATTCAGACTGGACACATTTGGTTTGCTTGAAGTAAACCAAAGTTTGTTTCCTAGAAAATCCGTAACAAAGTTTCAGTCTGAATACATGTAAGCTGGGACCAGTAACCGCTCTCGGACCCATCTTTTGAGGTGGTCTCTCCGTTTCCAGTCGGACTCCAAGTTTCCTCAGTGTCTAAACAATCAGTTCCCGGAGAGGCAACTGACTTAATCCGAAACAAAGTAAATGGTCTCTGTACACACTAAAAAATGTTTCTAGTCTGAATACACCTTAGACAAATTTTGGGTTTTTTTTTTTTTGCACATTCTTCTTCCAAGCCACCAGACTTTAAAACTCTGTGCTTGGATTTCAGCCATACCATAGCTTCAATCAGAGTAAGAAAAGTGCATTATGGGTTAGGACTGGAGCTAGGCTGCAGTGAAGTTTTACCGACAGTCAGAACTGATCAGTGTCCTTCTGTGTTTGCACCACATATCTGTGCATTGCCATCTCATCTTATTTGGAATTTAACACTGAAACTTTGTAAAGTTGGACAGTAAGTCAACAAAGTCTGAAATTTGTTGACCGAGTGAACTGAGCTTCAAAAAGAAGAGAAATCGTTTATTTTTCTTTTCTATGCAACATTACTTCTCTCAATAAATCTTTTATGCTTATAAAGCCTGATTACTTACAGTTTTTCCCAAATGCTAAAACAAATCTTCTGAAACATTTAACCAATTTAATCAAACATCAAACACAATTTTCAAAATTTAAGCTAAATATACAAAATTCTTGACTCTTGAGTCAAAATCTCACTTTGAGGTCAAAATGAAGACTCTGCTGTCATAACTTACACACACACAGCAAACACAACACACTACACATCAAAACACTTGTTACTGTTCACAAAATGATTTTTAAAAAATGTCCGCCCCCCCAAAGAAATTAATTAATAAAATAAAATTAAGCATATAAATATTTAGGGTCCAGAATTTTTACTTCATTTTGTTAAGTTTTACTTTAAATCCAGGTTTACATTTATTGCGCTTCACCATCTTTTCTCTGTTGGTCAGACCAGAAGACTTCATCCACATCACTAACATGTTCACTCTAGACACATAACAGGAAAAAAATGATTTGGGATTGAAATGAAATTTGGGATTTGTGTTGAACTGTCTGATGGGTAAACTTTTGTGAAAACTGACATTGTCCCAGACAGCAACAAAGTCTTCTCTGTTATTTATATGAATGATGCAGATTATAGTAATAACTTGAAGCTGCTGAGTTGAGGGTTGACCTTTTGACCTGTTTCCCTCATGGTCATTCCATATACCAACATATGGTCAATAACTATAACCTGGATCTCATCAGAACCTTGTTCTGTATCTGGGTCCAGGTCTTGGTGCACATTTAGGTCTTTCTCTACTATCCATCTTTGAAAAGCATCTCTGTTATTCCAGAACTGCCTTATATTTACTGCAGTTGATTTGCAACAAGTGTCTTCAGTTTTGACCAGTTGTGTGTTGATGGTGATGGTTGTGTTGGAACAGAGTTTGAGTTTAGACTCATTGTGTTAACGTTTTGCCTCTTGTGTGTTGTGAATGCCAGCTGTGTTTTAAAAGTGAAAATGTGTCTTGTGTTCTGCAAAGAGCAGATAAGAGTTTTACAAATTGTGTGTTAACTGCAAATTGTGTTTTAGGTTTTGACCAAAGAGTCATGTTTTTGAGAGAAGAGTTAAAGCAGTCGATCAGCTGGTTTGGAGAATGGCACTTAGTGTTTTAGCAATTGGGAAAAACTGTAATACAATAATGTTTAAAAAAAACACACATTTGTGGGATAAGGACCATAACCAAGTGTGTGATTTACCCTCATAGATTTCTTTTTCAAAATCTTTTCCACAAACACCATACAGCTGACATTGCTGTGGCTATTGACTCTAGTTTGGAGCTTCTGGTATTCCGATGTGACTAGTTGGAACCTGACAGACTGCAAAGTGGGCTTTCCAAGAATATGACACCCCTAGAAGACTGTTTTCTCACCCTGTCAGCACTTTGTAGTAGTAGGAAGTCTTTTACATATTTTCAGTCGAGTGGATTAGACTGTACGCAGCTCAATCTCTTGCCTCAAAGGGCTGCCAGGAGATCTAACATGACTGTCTTTAACCATCAGGCCCACTTTGACTGGTTTGCACTAAAACTTTATGTAGACATTCTGTTGGATTGGATGTGAAGACGTGATGAGTGCTGCACCAATAAAATTACACCTTTCGGTAGAGGTTGTGAGAAATTGTGGGGTGGCACCTCCTTTTCCTAGAAAAGCAAGACTTGCCATCTTTGAAGGTGATGTCATGGCAAAGAGACATTCTGTAGCAATCCCAAATCTCTATTTCTATGACAAAGATAACAATTTTAAGCACACAAAATGTATCAGTGACTGTATTCAGGATTTATGGCAATTTATGACCCCATTACAATTTTATTAAAAAAAAAAAAACGTTCTTAGTAGTGTTTTATATATGATTCTTCAGTCTGGTGGAGATTTCACCAGACTGTACCCACGGTACAGTTCTCAGCCTTGGTACCGTAAGTATTGGATGAAACTCACACAAAAAAATCCAGTGACAGCTGATTTGACCACAGAAATGTGAACGGTGGCTCATTTGACTGCAGTTGATGTGAAGATACCATCTTCTCTTCTCCAGCACCTGAACTAGGCACGCTAGCCAGACCAGATGAGGGTTTAGTGCATGTGCAGCAGAGCTGCTGTGATGGAAAGAAGATCATTCATTCAAACAGAGTCTGTCCAACAAAGTTTGATTTAAAAGGAGAAATACTCGGAAATGCAAAAAACAAAACGATTTCTGATTGCATTTGTTCTCTTTCAGAAGTAAAATGTCACACAGAAATGTTAAAAATTCTAAAAACAGGATTTTCATTGGGGGAGGATTTTAAACTGATCACATTGTTCTTTTGTCCAGATTATAGAATTGATGAATCTGGCAACATAGAAAAGTCATATTTGTCATGCAACTTGTATCTCTCCTTTTCTTTTCCTCATCCTCTCCTTAAGATGATTTGGTTTGCGCATCTTCATCCTCACTTTTGGATCTTCCTCGCAAGCATCTGATTCATTTTTCTCTGCATCTTCTTTTTGATTTACTTTTTCTTTTAAATAATTTGATGCTATTTTTCACAATGTCACAATTTACTTTTTCTATCTTGAAATAAAAGTATATTGAATTTAAACAGAACAATCACGATATTGATGAGAAGTTTATGAATCATTTATTGTTCTTGTAGCGTGCACATTAATGCTCAGGTGACTGTGAACGCATTGATTGCTCCCGAACAAAAAAATTAAACAGCACCCGGGACGCGTGCTGGACACAGCTTGACTCAGCGACGGATGTGGACGTGGACGCAAACCGAAGCCGGGTTTGGGCCGGAGGTTCGGGACCCGTGATTTAATTGGAGCGGCTGGCAATCAGGGGCAATGAGTTGGGGACATGTCAAAAAGTGACGCGGAGGAATCCCGAACGTCAACATGAGTTGGCCTAGGAACGAGGACGTGTTTTTATGGAAGCGAGAGAGCGCAGACCGGGAGAGAGAGAAACGCAGATGGTTTAATAAACTGTCCGAAGCGCCACAAAAACAATGAAAACATCCAAATAAATGTCAATTTTGATAGATAGATAGATAGATAGATAGATAGATAGATAGATAGATAGATAGATAGATAGATAGATAGATAGATAGATAGATAGATAGATAGATAGATAGATAGATAGATAGATAGATAGATTAAAACTAATTAAAATGATAAAAGAATAAAGAAAAAGTACAGAAAAGGTACAAAGTAATAAAATGTACAGAATAAATAAAATGTACAGTCAGCAGTGCCTGTTATAAGGCTCCAGTCTGCAAAACAAGCAGAACAACACAATAAGTCAAATTGCCAAAATGTCTTGTCTCTTCAAACTTTAATCATCTAAACATAAAACAAAGTCAAAACCAACAGCAGAAAATGAATGTTTGGTGTTGGCAGAGACTTTTTGGCAAATTGTCCATGGGCACCACCCACAAAGCCAGCTCTCCTGTTCATCCTATAAATGAATGTTTCCCCCAAGGTAATAAAAAGGCTTTCCAACAGTATACAATTTATCACCAAGAAGCTTTGTGACAACAAAAGAATAAATAAACTACCAGGCACAAATTACCTTACCATTAAATTAATACAGCTAATATACCATAAGGTCTCAAAACAAGTTGGGCACTAATTCCATTTCACATCACCTCAATATCATAAAAGGGGGACTTGTGTCTTATGAGGCAAGCTGTGAGGCAGCAATATCACATCCCACCAGTACTGTTAGAAACAAAATGAGTTAGAAATATTGATTTTTAATGGTGGGTTTTATCTTAAATGACAGCCTTGTGCAACTGCCATTATCTGGCAGGCGCTCCAGTAGACTCCATTGATTAATGCTGTGTTTGGAAATGGCAGCTGTGGGTTCAGTTGAAATAATTTGTTTATTCTGACACTCTAGTCAATAGGTGGCTGGCTGCTTTGTTTTTCCCAGTCAACCTCTACTTCATCTGAGAGCTGTGTTTCCGAAATGACGCCAGCAAGAACAAGTGCCGTGATAGAATGCAAGTGGTCAGGCTTTCTCCATTTATTTCTGCCTTGTTCGTATACAAATCGGGAGAGCCACCTGCATGCAAGAGACTTCCTCTGGAGAAATGTTTCCGAGGGCTGAATCCATCACTTTATAGTGTCTCAGCTCAGTCCCACCAAGGCTGAAACAGCAACAAATGGATTCGCTTATATAAAATCCTAAGTCCTAATTTAAAAATTTCATAAGTTAAGATTGACAGCTCAGTTGCCTACTTAGGGATTCTTTTGGACTTGCTGTAAAGTGCTGCACCAGCATCCCTGAGCTACAGTGAGGGGTCAGCGCTGGCAGTGGCAACCTAAGCAGAGTGGGAAAATGGCCCGTAAATCACAAGTATTACCGGACAGGACTTGTGTGGAGATGCATGTTTGTGCAAACTTTCGGATTTCAGTGCTGCTCATCCTTAGAGCTGTCCACACAATGCATGCGTGATTAGTCAGGAGATTAAGCAAATTCAGATGTCGGGGTCCTCTTTTGTGCCCAGGTGAATGACTACATTTGCTTCCGTGTGTGCTTCTGAGAGCACATAGGTCACCCTGAAGCTGCCAGACCAGATGTGCAGGAGTTTGGATTATGCAGAGTTATGAGTGGCTCCCTCGCTGACTCTGCAGACTTGGAACAATGCGCACAGGTCTCTCCAACTAATGAGCTCTCTATATAGCGAACACGTACACACTCAGAATCCACTGTGCCTACGGTTTCAATCAAGGCCCTCCATATCTGGCAGGCAGAGATTTTTTTTTACTTGTGCTGGCACTGGACCAAAGAACTTGATACAGTACAAAATGCAAATCAGCTTCCACTACCTGAGCTTGTTTCAGGTTGTTTGTGCCACAAGATGGAGAGTAGCAGGTTTTTCAGATAAGTAGTCATAGCAACAAAACAAATTTTGCTTTTCACAAGTTTTTAGGCTTCCTCTAAACGCTGCTATATAGCACTTTGAAACGGCAAACATAAAATAAACAAAGACAGTCCAGCAAGCTGCACAGGTACATGTGTGAGCAACTTGTCTCATCAATGCAGCTCGGAGCTGTTGAAAAGCTGTTTGCTTGTAGACTTTTAAGGTGGATTCAGACTGGTAAAATAATTTGTTTCAAGTCCTGAATCTTGCGTTTGGTCTGATTACAGACTGCCGTCAAGGGGACATTCCTGTTCCGGAACAAAGCCTGTAAACAAAACCACATGACAAAAGATCTCTTCACTCATTGGTCAGGAATTACGAGAGCGGGGCACAGCAACTCGAGGTGGAAATTATGGAATTCCTTTGGAATATTTGGGATTTTCACTGACAAATTTTGAATCTCTTTATCAACGTCGAATACAACACTTTTTACTGCTGTACTTTGGTACGGTGGAAGCATGGTGCAAGACAGTGACTGGTGAGACGACGGCTATGAAAGTAGGATATCAATGCTTACGACAGATTGTTTGAAAAATAGTGTGAGAATCAAAGTGTGTCATGTTAAAAGTTTTTTGAACGAGTTTTAATGGCTGTTGGGATAACAGCATCTGTCATAAAGAGACACGGAAAAGCACGTTAGAAGCCTTTTTGGTGGTAAAACAAAGTTTTCAACATATTTACTGAAACATGACTGAATTTTGTTGTTTTACTTTTGGTTCTTGTAAAAACCACAAAAGCTGGCCTCAGATTTGGAAAAGCACAGTTACTACAGGCAGATCATTTCCATTTAGTGCAAGAAATACAGTTTGATTTGTCAGCTGGAAAAAATCCATTAAGGTTTAAGTTTGTCTCGAGGAAGCAACTACAAAGAGAGAAAGAAAAGCATATACATAAAATATGGCCTTCCTATTGCTAAATAGGACTAACCTTTTAGGGAGTTTTTAATATTAGATAAACATTTTTTATCTACCATATGGTGTGAAACTTCCAGGGAAATGACAGTTTACTCTTTTTTAGTGCTGGGTACATTAAAACGTCTACAGTAGGTTATGATGACTTAATTTTTATTTATTTATTTTTGCACAACAGGCAGTTTAGAATGCAAATCTACTCTTAAGCTACAAAACATAGCCTGATAGCACTGTCATAAAATATTCATTTTCACAGGAACCCTATTCTGTGGTGGTGCAAAATCCTCTGCTTGGGAAGGGAGAGTACAAAGACAGCTTTACATATCCCACAGTCTTCCTCTGCCATATCATGTACCTGTCAGGGATATTACAAAGACTTGTGAGCTTCTCGTCAGATTTTGACGCCTAACCTTTCTGTTCAAGGTTTGTGTTTCTCTGGCAGCACTAAATATATGAGATGCCCTGTAGTATCTTACAAGCATGTTGTTTTGATCTAGCAGGCTGGGATAGAGGCTTTGGTTAATAATTGATGTCTAGAAAGACGTCTCTTTCCAGCTACTTCATACGACTCAAAAATGACACTGTTGAAAATAAGAGGGGTCCTCTGCAAAAATGTAAAAAAAATTCTCTGTGAATTGCTGATACACTGTGTGGGTGTTCCCACCCCTGCTGGCTGTCTTATTACTGAGCAAAGTTCAGTGTTGTTAAGTTGCTCGTGGCCTTTTAGAGCAGGAATAAAAACGCTGGGATGACCTCATTAGTAGCTACCATCATGTGCATCCTTTGGTTCATCCATATAATAAACATATGTGTTTCTTGTGACTCACAAACAGGAAGAAAGTGTGATAAAATGACACATATGAATAGAAAATCAAAAACACAATTTAAAGGTAGAACCAACTTATTTTAAGAAACAGAAAAAGAAACGTGAAAACATGTTTTCTTTTCCATCTTTGGTCCTCATGTCTGCAGAAGTGTCCTTGGGCAAGACACTGAGCCTCACATTGCCCTGATGCGTTCACTGGTGTGTAAAGGATTACGTGTGTGTGTGACTGGGTGAACGCGGCTTGTAGTGTGAGGCTCTGGGTGTTCAGCAAAACCCAGAGAAATGTCACATGAAAGCAGTCCATTTGGAGGGGTTGTTCCCACTGTTGTTTCCAGCTGGTAAACCTGATCCTGCACCCAGCAGCATGTTAGTGCACGAGCCAAAAAAGACAGAAATAAACAACGCATTAAAAATGTATAAGTCATTAATCTTTCCACAAACAAAAAAGGATCTGGACCCTGTGAGGAGAAGAGTCTCTATACCAGAGAACAAATAACTGTTGACTTGTTAACTGACATCTGTTCAGCCTTCTTTACGCCTCCTTCATTCTCAGGGTCACCTGAGGGCTGGAGTCTATCCCAGCTGTCACCGAGCTGGAGAAGACGAGTAAACCCTGAACAGAAGGCTGGTCTATCAAAGGACACACTCAGACATCAAAAAGTAAAATACATGTCAAGGTTTTCCTGTGATAGAGTTCTCAGAGAGCAGCGGCCTGTTGATTGAAGATGCTTAAGGTGGATTCACTTACAGTGCAGTGCAAGTTAAATCCAAGCTTTACAGATTGCCTGTAATCATTGTCAAATAGTAATTCTTTACCTCAGAATTTTATCTAAAAAATTGTAACGCTTTAAATGATTCCTGCAGTACTTCTAAGTTCCTTATAATACTAAAGTAGGACATAACTTCTGAAGCAATAAATGTGCTGAAAAGTATTTATAATTTATATTTGTGGATGTATAATTTAATTTCTGCAAAATAAAAACACAATAAAACAATGAAAGCGCAATCAAGGGAGCAACTTTCAATACTTGTCAGTTTAGTCTATAAAATTAAAAATAAAGGCCATCAGTTTTAAACAAAAAGAAAACAGACCAAACAAAGAAATTGTGATCTACATGACTCAGAAAACCTAAAAGTAAACAAAAAAGTTCAACACGCTTTAAGTAGCTTAACTTAGATTTACCAGACAGACATCTCCGAAAAAATAGACTTAAAAAACTTTTAAGGGACACAAAAAGGAAATTAAAGTCTTTTGGTCTAACAGGAAATTTATTTCAGTTATTGAAGTCTGTATGAAGTGAAAAGATTAAAGTGACTGACCACAAGTGTGAAAAAATGCTTTGTGGCCTTATTTGATCCTGAAATGCCTCGAGGTCTTGTCTCTGAACATTTATGTTTTGAGCAGTTAGTATGTTATAAAATACAAGTTGTTGGACATGTATTGAGTAAAATAATGCTCAATGCATGAGTACACTAATCAGTTATTGAAAATTTGATTTATTCCAACATTGTTCACTCAGAATAATGGAATAGAATGTGTTTCTTTGGATAACCATTCTGGTGTATTCAGGTAGTGAGATAGTCTGAACTCCTCAATCAATTTAGCAAGCAAAGTCCTGAAACACAAGTTCATTTTTCAAGTAGCCCACGTGTGGTTCACTTACCTCTGGCTAATCAACAAACCAAATAGAAGGAAATAAAACAGCAGCTACTTGCACTTTGAATTGGAAATTAAAACCCCGACTGTATAAGTCTGAGGAAGCTTAAACCTTAAAAAAAAAGTTTTAAAATTAAATAATAATTTAAATTTTCTTAAAAGTATAAAAAAGTCGATTGCAGTTTTAGTTGAAACTATTCCAGCTTTGTGAACTCTGCTGTTGGAGTTTACAGTCTTAAAAAACAAAAAATGAGTAAACGTCCATGTACAAAATTGGTGTAAAAATCAATACAAAATTATTTCAAAATGACCCACACAGTACCAGGACAGTATTTGCTTAAGCCATTTACTTAGTTTTAAAGTACAATTGACACAAACATTATTTTTTATTATTGTTGCGAATAACTAATTACTACAAATACTACAAGTACTGTGAGTATTAGGACAAGTTTACAAAAAAAAATATATATATATATAGATATATACAATATATATATATACATAATATATTTGTTTTCATTACGACTTTAAATCTTATGAATTTATGAGAAAATAGTCGTAACGATTAAATTCAGATAATATTGTCGTATATTTATGACTATTTGAGAAAAATGTAATACATTTCCAAGAAAAAAAAAGTCAAATTATTGAGAATATGCATCATAGTTCTCTTTATCAGAGCCGTGCTCTAAGATCAATGACGTAGAGCATCTTGTGAAGCTTTATTTCTGGATACGTTTTGAAAAAAAAAAAATTTGGAACCTCTTGGCAACTCAAAATCAGATTATTATTTCACAATGACGTTCACTTGATTTTAATTGCTTAAATTTAGACTTTTCTCAAGACTTTAAATCTTGTATTATTACTTTATTTATTTATTTGGTGGGCCTAATAGTCCGTCGTAAATTACAACTAATTTTAGAAACATATTACTTTTTAAAAGGAGTTTTATTTTTTACCTAAACCATGTTCAGAAGCTCTTAATTTATCACAGATTGGCTGCACAAAATTGTATTTTTCACCACAACATGTGGAGTGTCATGGTGATACAAATTTTGCGAGGTAACCCTTTAACATCACATTTTAGCTCTAGTTTATAAATTAGATCGACTGCTGTAACTCTTTACGCAATTAATGTAATTCTAGCAAAATCTGAAGCGGAGAAAAGCTGCCTTACAGTTGTAATGCTTTGGGTAACAGCACAAAGCCATTATGCAAAGCTGGTTTTCTTTGTGTCTGAATTGGTTGATTCATGTTGATTGTGTAAACGGTTCAAGAGTTATCACTGGCGACATCTCCGGTTCAAGAGTTAAATGGCGAGACAAGCCTCTGTGCTGCCCTTCTATGCTGTCTGCAAAAAAGGGCAACTACTCAGTTTATCCTTTTGCATTTGTTTACATGAATTTTGTCTTTGGCAACATGCCATAAGCCCAAGATACAAAATAAAGAACACAGTAAAGGGGCTAATACTGCACCAGTGAGATATGCGCTTTCGTAGTTGGACACGATGCAAATGCAATGTAATTAATAATCAGTCATACCAGTGAGTAGTGGGTTTTATCACTCATGTTTCTGCAAATTAAGGAAGCAGTCTGAATAGCTACTATCTATAATTAATAATTACAAGGCTGCACCTCATAGCTGTGATTCTGCAGCTGCAGGCTAATGAAGAGCTGATATGAGCTGTAACTCCCACTGTGAAGAGAAGTGTTTGATTTATGTGGCTGAGAAACCAGGATGCGTTTTATCCTGCGTATCTCTGAAATATATCCCGGCTTAACATTCCGCAAATGTTTATCCAGTTTATTCCTAATATTTATACAGAATCAGAGGACGCACTTGAGAGTTTGCTCTTAATTATCTCTTGAGTGCGCTGGTCAAAATAAGCAAGGTAACGGGAAAACAGTTCATTGGGGGATCCTCAGCAGGGTGCCAACATTTACATCATGACTACACGGAGTCAAAGTGGGCATGAGGGAAATATTGAAGATTTAATTGCATGAAATTTCAGGAGAACCTCGAACCTGCTGGGTTCAAGATTTTAATTTTTCTGTTAGATCTTTAGTGCATATCCTCAACCGAAGGTTCACATTTATTTCCCCTTCTTCTGCTTTTTCTGCTTCCTTCACCTTCAGTGATCCCTCCGGAAGGAGTTTTGCTTAAACAATTGAGGGAGGTATCACTCAGTAATAATTTTCTAAGACATCCTTTTTTTTTTTCTTTTTTTTTTTTTTTTATACAGGAACATGGCCATTGTCTAAAACTTGTGCAAAATTCAGTATCCTAAAATGACTTTACCTCGAGTCTAGAAGCATCTCCTCACAAATGACTTCTTCTGGGCTTTTATCTGGGGCAACGCATAAAAATTACATTGTGTTGAAGGGTGCACACTCAAGCAAAGAAAACTGTTGGTGGTAAAACTTTTTTTTTCTAAGTCTGAAAAACTGCACAGGTTCATAAAACACAACTTTCAGTTCTTTTTATTTTGAAATACTGATTCATTTTCTTTTAAATCAGAAGACATTTTAATTATTTTTATAAAAACAAATATTTGTAAGTTGTAACTTATAACTGCACAAAAAAGAAACATTAAAACGTTAAACTCCTCATTTTGATTCATAAATTCACACAATTTGATCTGATTTTCACTTCCAGAAGACTTAAGTTTTGATTTATGTGTCAAATTTTTACTCTAAAACCAATTTTGCTTTGTTGTAAAAACAGTTTTTACGTTGCAAATATTTTAAACAAAGTGAAAATATAAATATTTTACTACTCAGACAACTCATTCTTACATTAAATTTGATAGAAAAGCTGTTTTCAATCAAAAATGAAACAGGGAATGCCTTTAAGAGAAGATTGATTTAAAAAAAAGACATTTTGATAAGTGCAGATTTGTTCCTTCATTCAATTAATGAAACTTTTAAATAAAGCTAGTGCAATAGCTATTGTTAAAATGGCCTAAAAAGCTTTCAATTACCATTAAATGTGGATTTCTACTTTTATTTCACTTTATTTTTTTTCTCTTTTTTATATATTATGACAGAAACTGATAGTCAAAGAAGAATAAAAAATCCAAATTGGACTTTAATTTGATTTAAGCTATTCAAGTCACTTTTTGCAAACTCAAGAACATTTTGTAATCAAATCTAACTGTCTTCTGTAATTGTGAAAAAAACAATTTATAAAAAGGTACAGATTACAAATCAAACTTGGAATTTGAGTTTTTCTCCAGGTTACATGAAGTTGTCATCAAACTGTTGTAAAACTATTCACAGAAGCATACGTCACACACTTGTAATGTAAATATACACTAAGAGAATATCATATTTTTAATGAATAATTTTCCAAGGAATAAGAAGGATGAAACTGAAACAGCTTCAAGTAAATAATTTTATGGATTAAGAACGTCTTGAATTTCAAGTATCAAATCGTATCTGTTTGGCTGTCCATCTCACTGTTGTTTATTTGCTTAAATATTCATTTTTGTCCACAGAAACTGGGATACGAGGGTCCACGTTGCTCCGGGGAATCCTCTGGAGTGGACGGGTGACGAGCGCCGGGTCTCAGCCTCTTCTTCATCTACACACATCCCAGTGATGAAGCTGCTTTTTCTTTTCCCTCACTGGAACTCCCTGAGATCCAGAAGCTGCTCTGGAAGGGATTCGGTAATGGGTCAGCTTTCTTCTAATTTGATCTGAGGGTAGCTTAAAACTGCATCGTGATGGTCTCATCAACCAAAATAAATGCAAATTATTGTTATAAATAGAACACAGGAAACATTGGAGATAATCTGTCCAACTTTAGCCTGTCGATTCACATCAGCAACTCCTGAAGGAGACGTCGTCTATTTTTCACTTTTAAAGTTTTGATCAAATTAAAGGAATGTAATGGAGATTTTTTGTGATTAAATCCTCTAATGTTTATGTATGTGCTGAATTCATGTTTTAAAATCAACCTAAATGTGACTAAATTATTACTTTAGCTGTAGAAGCGATCACAAAAAACAGACTAAAAGCTGCTATAACTGTTTATGTCTGATACATTTTTCTATTTACATGGATGTGTGTTTGTCACACATCTCTGTGCGCGGCCCCATTTGAATTCAATTGATGACCCATATATCATTCAGCAAAGTGGTAAGAGCATCAGAAGAGCTTTTTTTTTTATTACTAACTGAGTCCTTTTACTGCAGTTGGAGCACTTAGTCCGTTACTTGTGTTGCATTTCACTGCGTCTCTATAATTTAATTTGAATAATTATTTAAAAGAGGGATTTCCTTGCCTGATACACCAGAGGATCAACCTAAATGAGTGTCTTAGGTGACATTTATCAATTTAAGTTTAATGCAAGTGCTTCCTCAAAACATATGACCAACATATATTGGATGTTTTTTCTTCTCATCTGATTACAGGAAGTGAGTTAATGTGCAGAGCGGATATAAAAGATGATCCTTTTTTTTTTTTTTATAGCTCCTCATTAACAAGTGCTCATTGTTGCACAGCTTTGATAGCAGATGTTAGTGTTTTAGTTGGTGCAAAAGGGGAAAGACAATGTACTCTTGGATTGTTAAGAAAGTGAACCAGACATCAGAGCGGATACGACTAATTTTGGCGATGGCCTTTGTAGCTCTCTTTTCTTCTTTTGCTGAATTCTGCTTAATTAAAAGCACAGCTATCTATCAAGACCGATAGCTGTCGCCTCGTTCCTTTGTATGCTCCTTACACTGCCTGCTCACAAGCTCCCATCATAGAAGTAGCAGCTCAGGGAGTGGAACGCGGTTTGTATTCAGTCAGTGTGACAGGCGGCAAAGCAGCAGTCTTGTCTGTCGAAAGACAATGACTCCGCTCAGCTTCCGTGTCGTGCGCATAACTGTGCTGTACACAAATCTGTCAACTTTCGCAGGAAAATTCGAAGCCAGTTAAGGTGTTAAAAACTTATCACATACTCAGAATGTTGGATTTGAGCTCAATCCAAATTTAGAAAAATAGCTGTGATGGTTATAAGTGTTTTGCCTTTTATGTGAACGCAAATGGTTTTATATTTTTAAGTTATTGCAATTTGCAACACTTTTTTAAAAGTAGTTGGTAAAAAAAAGGCCTGCCCTGTTTTTCACACTCAGATAATAATGGACGTCGTAAATGAATAGTGTATTTTCAAACATTTGTCTTTAAGGTGCATTAAGCCGAACAAAAAAAATTCAGATAAGACAATTAGAGACAATTACTGGATTCACAGTGTAGCGTTGGCGACATGCTACACGTTAGAGGCGTAAGGCATCTTCTATGGGTGACATCATCACCTTACTTTGTCCAGTAATTAATATATGTACATATTTGTTGTAACACGTAAAAAAAAAACCGACTGATACTAATAAAGTAAATGTTACTGTGACTACAACAACTCCTGACCTTGTTAGCAACACGTAAAAAGCAGAATGAAACCGTTAGCCGAATTAGCTTATTTACAATAAGGCTCAACCAAACATTTTTTAGGGTGTCATCCACCTCTCAAAATTACTTTGACATCAGTAAGAACAAACAAAATCGATACATATACGAGTGCTCCAGATTATGAGGTACACTGTACTTTTTTTTTTTTTATAAAACAAGAGTTTTTAGTACGCATTATAGTGTGGAAAATACGATCGTATTTTCTGATCACAGTATGGAGTGATGCTGAGCTTTAATAACATCAAACAGTGGTTCATTTGAGGTGCGATGTCACGTCATATTAATACCTATACTGATGAGACATTAAGCTGCTACAGTCTTAAGAAAATGAGCACATTTAGTCATCATTGAGGTTCTACTATGCTTTCTCATTTTTACACTCTTGTCCAAGTGTTTCCATGTTGCCTACTCTCAATTTAATTCAGTGTGCCAATATTCTGTTAATGATCAAAGAGAAGAACTCTTCACCTTTAGTCTTCCTGCCAGCCAAAGTCAGAAAATTCTTTCCTTGGAGTCTCAGGAAATGCTGACCGTGTCTTCGTTCTGTATGTGAACTTGTGAACTATCATCTCGTGGAACCCCGTAGACTATTTAGCTCATTCTTCCCTAGAGCTGGGCTCCGCTCTCACGGACGAGAACTGTTTCTCTCTGCCAGCAGCTCACAGTGACAGTGGTTCTGATGAGTCTGTTTAAAATTCCATTCAAGTATTCAGAATCCAATCTTTGTTATAAACCTTTTAATGGTCTTCATTCCCCCGTTTTCTGTTTCGGCGTCCGGTCCGGTTTCGCACAACAAGAGTAATTGATATTAAAATTGCGGCGGGCAGGAATGACCTCATTTGATGGTCTTTGCTGCGACAAACTTTGTCTCTAAATACATTTCTGTTTGACAGAACAGCATGGATTAGGCGCATAATGGGGAGTTTTGAAGAAGTTGTGCAAAAAGAAAAATTGTCATCATTATAGTGTTTCCTGCTTCACGTAGAATTGAGCGGACTCTCAGGAGTTGCTTAAAGATTACACTCCATTTTCAGCTTCAGATAGTGCATTCTTAAAGGTCACGTTCATACACACTATCTTACTGTACTGTTGATGAGAAACCACCAATGGCATTTTCAAAGAAGTTTCAAAAATTCACATTTAAACATGTTTTTGTGGCATTTTTCTGATGCAGTATTTAAAGAAAATTAAAATCATTATGAATCTGGAGGAGACAAAAAAGATGTAGTCTGAAACAGATCTTTTCGGTGATCCAGAAAATGTGTTGGATGTATCACAAGCTCCCTTCTCCTCTTCATACTGATGGATCCACTTATTCAGTTTCATTATCCAAACTGATATTTGGTTTATAACTGTACGGCTGGATTGCGCCAAATTTGCTCCCGTTTTTGTTGCTTTGTTAATATTGGCTTGAGGTTGGGAGGGGGTGTAAGTAAGCTAGCGGGAGAGGCTTGATGGGATATCAGTGGAAGGTTACTTCTGCGCCAACCATCAACCTGAATTTTGAAGGAAGTCCTTCCAGTCTGCAGAAAATCAATCCATCCATCCATCCATCCATCCATCCATCCATCCATCCATCCATCCATCCATCTATCCATCCATCCATTCATCCATCCATCTCCTTCCGCTCATCTGGGACCGTGTCACTGGGGCAGCAGTCTAACCAAAGATGCCCAGACTACCCTGACACCGGCCACTTCCTCTAGCTCTTCTGAAGAGACCCAGAGGTGTTCTCAGGCCAGCCGAGAGAGTCTCTCCAACGTGTCCTGGGTCTTCATGGGGCCTCCGCCCAATGGGACATGCCCTGAATACCTCCCCAGAGAAGTGTCCAGGAGGCATCCAGACTAGATTCCCGAACCACCTCAACTGGCTCCTCTTGATGTTGAGGAGCAGCGGCTCTACTCCAAGCTTCTCACCCTATCTCTAAGAGAGTGTCCAGCCACCCTACGGAAGAAGCTCATTTTGGCCGCTTGTATTCGGGATCCCCTTCTTTCAGTCATGACTCAGAGCTCATTACCACAATGAGTTCTGGAACGAGGATCGACCTGTAGAAAATTTGTCTTCAATAACAACTCATGCTTTTTGACTTTGGCTAAAACCAGATGATTCAGATTGAAAGACAGCTAAGAACTTTTTAAAAATTGTTTAAGAGATAATTGGAGTCGGACTTTAAGGTTTTAAAGGTTGTGTTGCTGAATTTTAATAAATCATTGTGAGAGTCTTGAAACCTTAAATCTGTCAGGAATGTTTTGGGTGAAGGTGATCACGCATCCCATCAAAAAGGTTATAAAGTGCACGAGGTTTGCACACTTAGAATGTCAGATTAAATGTTCATTTTGTCTCCAGTAGACATAGAATAAGAGTTAATAGGGGATCCACACAAAACTGTAGGGAAAATTGTTGTTGATATCAGTTCAAAGATTTTTTTAAACAGCAATAGGATGTTTTTAAGTTGTCTAAATCACACAGCATTATTTAAAAATTTAAAGATTTAGAAATTTTTGACTAGCAATTCAAGCTCTGGCACTGAAAATTCTGCTGAAACAAACAGTACCAGCAACTAACGTTTTATGGTTACGTGGTACAGATGCAGCAGTGCAGCTTTGAGAGCTTGTCTTCCGTGCCAAGGTCGTCTTTAGCCGCTATACAAAGAATACATGAAAAATATCTAAGCTGCAGAAAAATTCAAACCATTAAGGATGTTTATAAATCAGTTCTAGCCAAATTGTTACAGTGTAGCCAAATTGTCAACAATGCATTTTAATAATGGCTATACAAGTGAATGAAAGACTGCAACAAAAAAAAAACTTAAATTGAATACCCCTGACTGAGCAGGCTTTTGGGCGACTGCGGAAAACTCTCAGAAGCTTTTTTATTTTTTATGTCAGACTACAGATCGGCAGGATCTGTCTGATGCTCTGTTAGTGGTGTCCTCCTTTCTTCCAAGAACAAGGTGATCGTGCCGCCCATTTTTCCAGGACATCCTGCTTCCATCTCACTCTTCTCTTGATCTAATCAGCATTATTTCGGGACTTAACAATGACAGATTTTCTTCTTTATCATTTCTGATGGAGGCTGGATCAGGAGATAATGCATCCTCTTCATCCTCATTTCAGTAAGAAGCCTTGATCAGGACACAAGAGAGCTGCAACAGTTAACTTCAGATATATTTCTGTCTTTTCATTTCTTTTTAAGAAGAATTCAAATCATGCTATTCCCATTAATTATTACTGTATGTATTTAATGTATTTTTGTTTTGCCTATTTTCTCTTCTTAATGTTATTTTCTGTGTCACATCTCAACTTCTTCATGCTTTCAACTATCATAAGTTTTAACTCCTTCAGGAAAATGTCCTTTTGTAATTTTGAGGTTGCTCACTCATTTCAGTGTTTCCAGGAGCTTCAAACCCATCAACGTTCGAGAGCTGACATGTACTGAACATGATACTAATGTTGGTGATTGTCTTCCTAATAAGCACCATTCTTGTTGTGTAAATCCCGTGGATGATCTTGGGTAATGAGAAAGGTGGAGTGTGTACAGAAGCATGGCTTAGCTGTTCCCCGTTTAGGTTTCTGGAGTTCTCCATGTTTGTTTATGCCCACGTCTGATGCTTTTGTTCTGACTTCAGAGAATCACTATTGTTTTCGAAACTAGATTCCTCCTATGTTTGCAGTCAAAGAGTGTAATTTGTAAATCTGAAAGCGTTGCTCTTATAAAACCGTCAGCAAATAATCTCTTAATAATTTAAAGATTGAAAATCAGTAGCAACATAAAATATTAGACATAGAAATTGAAAAGAGTGTCTTAGTCATAACAAATTAAAAAAAAAAAAAAAAACATTTAATTTACTTGAAAAATCTCGAAAAAAGCATGCAAGCAGGTAAATGTAAACCTAAAATGTTAGATCTCATTGTGAGGTTTTACTTTTACTTTTGGAACAGATAAAATAGTTGTCAGTTAGGTTGATATTTCAGACAAATCATACATTTTATGGTAAGAGCACCAAATTCGGCATTTACTTTATTTTTAAGGAACTTTTTTTTAAAGCGCTAATCATGCTAAAACCGCCTCAAAGTCCTACAATAAAATATGATAAAATGTTACCCGGATCTGTCAAATAGCAGTGAAGCCATGCAGAATGGAGGCCGCTTCCATGGTGTAGTTCACACCAGACGTAGGGTGGCGCGGGCCATCCGCGGAGGACCGCGCCACGCCATGCAGCGATTGTTTCAGGATCTGGTCTATTATTTGCACGAGTGAGCCGCGTCAATTCTGACAGGAAGATTTGTCAAGACACAAATTTTCAAAATATAACCAGTTTTTCACAATACATACCGCGAGTGACGAATGTGATCATATTTAAACAGACAGTAGAGATGAAAACAAACACACAAACAAAGCATTGAAACAGTAACAGAAACATGCCATGGTACGGCCCCTTTAAGATCTATTGACGGCCATTTGTAAAGAGGATTGACAATGATTGTATCTTTGATGATTGAGATATATATTTATATGTGTTTTAAAGTCTTGGATTTTCTCGTGGCCAGCATGCCTTTCTGAAAGGGGAACATAAGTACATCCAAATTTTGTGCTCGTACCACAAAATGTACGATTATTTTAGTAACCAGCTCTATTAAAAGACCCGTGGCAAAATTTGAATGAATAAAAAACTGAAGTCTGCATTAAAATAACCTTACAGATTCTTCTCATTCTTTTATTCCTGAGTTCTGATTTTTTATTTTGACCCGTTCTCTGTCAAACCCTTCTTTGCATTGTTTCATTTGATGTTTGTTGTAGTGAGGGCATTGCAGTCTGCCTCTTGTCTGCCTGCCATACCATCAGTTTCACGTTTGGCTTGAAACCTTCATCTGTTTCAGGTCTCTCTTAAGATCAGCTGTCTCTGGTTCTAGTGTATCTTGTCATTTTACTGCTTGTTTAAGCAAATCCTTTGCAGTTTCTTTCTCCTGTCTGACTGCTAGCATCTCAAACTGAAAGATGAGATCAGCTTAGATCCACTTTAAGGATGACATATGGTCTTGCCTTTTCATTAATAGCCTTTCACTTAAAAAGAAGATTACATTTGTCTTTATAAAGCCTTAATTTGGATGAACATTACTAAGTTTAATATGTTCTGTTATGACTTTATTCATTCGAAATTCATTCAAAATCCATTTTTGAATTGTTAGTTTTGGAGTCAAACACAAAATACAATTACACAAATACACAAAATACAATATTTTTTAAAGCTAATGTACCAAAATAACCGCTTTCTCTTATTGTATAAAACTGTATTCCAAGCAAACAGCTCTCCTAACCCACAAAAGAGGGAACAGTCAAGCACTTGCCCCATTCAACATTATTAGAATACTTTTTCATACTATATTAGACTCCAGGTTGTAAATAGTACATTTTTAAAACTTGATGGAAACAGCACTTCCTTGAATTTAATAAGCTTTTAAAATCTTTTTCTGCATCCAATAAATGTTTACAGCGCAATTTAGCACTCTGCATCGCAAATATATTTGAGCGTTTTCAGCATTATTTTGGATTCACTTTTTATAACCCCGTTTTCTTAAGGAGGTTTGGCAATTTTAGCATTTTGTCTTGCATTTGCAGTTCTTCATGGATATATTCACTTTGTCAGCTGTCTCAGATTCTCCTTAAAGCTTGAAAAGATTTTACACAAAGATCTGCAGTCAGAAAAAAAAAGAAAAAAACTTAGCATTTATGTTTTACTGCAGGAAAGTATCCTCTTGTAGATTTAAAGTTCTTTTTCCCTGTCTTAGCAGATTTTTTTCCCCTTGGATTCATTATATTTGATGTTGTCACATTTTTTTCCCTGTAAAGCACTTTCAGTTTTCCATGTGTATGATAGGTATATTGTAAACAAGGTTGTAAAATAGCCTTAAAATACGACTTCTGCACAATAGATGCAGTTTTTAATAATAGAGATTTTGTTACCAAATTGGGTATTTTTTTTCGCAGCACCTTTTTTTGCTCCATTTTACCAGATTTGGTCCACTATTCTGCAAAGAATTAAGTGTTTAAGTCTACCCTTGCATTTCCTGATTGGCTGGGCATACTTGATCCAGGTAAGCAGCAAAAGGCAGGGCAAGAAGAATATCTGGAAAGCAAAAGGAGATCCCTCCTGCCCTATACTCAAACAGTCAAATGGCGAGTTCAAAGAAAGAAGTAATTGACTGTGTTACATCTGCCAGGTGATGATGAAGACCTGGATAGTGGAAAAAAATGGTGCAGCAGTAACAGGAGGACATACACTGTAAAAAATATCAGTATATTTTATAGAAAAAAAACTGTAAAATCATGACAGGTAGCAACCATAGTCATGAGAAAAAATTACAGTTTAATTAACTGGTAACGTCCTTTAAGTCATAAATATTTAAACATTTTGTTATTGTGGTAAAATCTTGGCAACCTAAGCTGCCACTTTTTTTTTTTTTACCGTCAAAACAAGTGTACATCTTTGTTATTTTGTAGACTGACACTGTTATTTTATGGGATAATTTGGTGTTTCTACAGTAAAATTATGATACAACAAACTGTGAAAATTAAAAATTATTTTAACCTAATGTGACAAAAAAAGTGCCACTGAATATTTTACAGTAAAATTCTAGTAACTTCAGCTGCCAGTTTTCTACTGCAGAAATTAATGTATGACTGTTAATTTTTCAGGGTTACACTGTATTTTTCAAGGGTTAATGCATTTCTATTAACAGTAAAAATTAGAAATATTATACAAAAAGAACTGTTAAAAAAGCAATTGTGTTTTACTGTAATGTACTATATTTTTACAGTGTAACTGACTGTTGCTGATCTTTTTTTTTCTGTGTTCTGGTTACTGTCATTAGATACACAAGCTTTTCCAATATATCAAAAGCCATATGTCTAGGGTTTTTAATCTTTTTCCTCAAAAAGATCTTCACCATCCCATAGGGTTCAAATAATCAACCAGTGTAAAGGTCATTCTTTCCTTAATTTCTTGTGTTTGTAATCTTTTTTTTTGTATCCCTCTGACACATATCTTCACATACTTTGTCACTGATATGTTGGACAATTTTCCAACAGCTAAGAAGTTATCCATTTTTTTTTTTTGTAAATTATACAACCCTTCAGGGGCAGAAAAGCAGCCGATCTGCTGTGGAGTGGATAATGTGGCAAGATAGTCAGCAGAAAAGAGACAAGGGGAGTTGTGAATTGTCACAATTTTAGAACTCACAGTTGTCAGTAACCCGATTTCCACTGATAGGAGATGGCAAAAAGCTAAAATTGTCAAATGAAATGTTATCCAAAAAGGGCTCTGAGGCCAAACGGGTGAGCGTTAAAGCTCCATCTGGCCTAACTGTAAACATGCTCCTGATGTCATATATTGATTGCTGATGTGTTTTGGGAGAGGAACATTTAAAAAAAACAAATCTGAACGTTGCCCTTTACCCACCGAGAGTCTTTGAGTCATGTAACGACACGATGCCCTTTAGTGGGCGAAAAATGCAAATGTCTAAGAGACCTATTGCGATTTTCATGCTTGATATTTATGTTTTTGAGCTCAGTGTATTACTGTAATGTTCAACGTGTACAATAAGTGTTGTTTAAAGGTCAAAATCTACATAAAACCCTTGTATACAAAGTATGACACAGATAAAGTAGCTGACAAGTTGTGTCAGGAAAGACTTTTTTATTTAAAATAATTCAGTTTTGTGTTACGATTTTTGCTGCATCACAGAAAACAAAGTTATTACTCAAAATATATAAACTTAAACAAATAATAGGGTTACTTGGACTTGCACTTGTCATGCATGTACGCTAAAATTTGTTTCTTTTTAAAGTCACAGACTTTTTTTCTTCTGCTATTTTTTGCTTAGTTAATTTAATTTAAACAAACAAGGAGATAGAATAGTAGCATATTTAGTATCTGATATAATATGTCTTTAAGATTCTCTTTTTGACAGAAATTAAGGATAACAACCATGTTTTTGCTCTTTCTAATAAAAAGTGTTTTTTGTGAATAACATTACATCAGGAAGCAGTGGATGCAGTTTACTTTTCTTTCTAGGGTTTTGTATCTTTGTGTGAAAAAACCCCAGATTTTCTTCATAGCTGCTTCTTAATTTAGTGTCTTAACTAGCCTACAACAAAAATAATTGAAAAAATGTACATAAAATAGTCAGGAAATTGATTTTTTTTTTTTTATGACATTAAAGTTCTCCAGTGAATAATCTATTCAAGTTTTTCCTCTGGCAGTGGGAGGAGTCCTACTTTTATTTTTACCTTATGTTTTGTCTAACAATGTCTAAAGTTTTTCCGGTATGTCTCCAGATCTGTGTTTCTGTGTACTTAGATGACATGTTGTGTCTACTGGGGAGGTGCATCATCCAAAACAGCTTAAAACAACTATGTTGCAATATTTAAAAGTAATAATCTGTTAAAAACAAAACCATTTTGAATAAAAGCAAACATTGAGGCTGATGTGATGGTATGCAAGTTAATAATTTTATGGGAAGAAGTATCCTCTTCAAAGATCAGTGTTTAATCAACACTATCAAATAAAATCTCCAAACATCTATTTAGCTTTCTGTCTAGAAAACCAAGTCTCTAATAATAGTTAAAAGTAGTCGTGGTTAATTGTCTTAATCAAAAAAATTTTTTTTCCAAAACTTTAACCCTGTATCAATAAGAAAAAATCCTCTCCTCACCTCCAGGATTTTTCCTGTGGGGATCTTTTGTACCAGGACTTGTTGGTTTGGTCAGTGGTTTTTTCAGGGGGGCTCACCCTTGCTGGGGGCAGCCTCTTGGCTAGCGGATCCTTCTGCTGTCTGGTGTGGGTGGGAGCTCGGGTTGATATTCTGTGGTTGAGCTGGCTTCTGGTATGATAAGCGTTGCCACTGGGTGCTCCAGTATTTTGGGCGTAATGGACCTATTAGACAGTATCAAACTGTACCTCTTGAGTGTCCCTATCCGTTGTAGGTCCATAGAAGCATAGAACAGGACGGTTTGGGCGGAGCCGCTGTTCCCCCCGGTTGATTGGCAGAAAGTAATGATAACATTAGAAAGCACCAAAATAGCGCTAAACTAGCATTTCCATTTTCCCCTTTACAACAGTATTCTTCTCAGACGCTCACAATTTTCTGTCAAACAACCTTAAATTCTTGTTCTACACGATGTACCAGAAGTAACAAAAAAAAAAACTAGTTGTTGGATGACCCCCAATGTTGTTTCTTTTCTAGTCGCTGGCCTACAATGACACGCTAGCAGTCTACACCACGCATGCACCATAAAAACAAACCAGTCTGTGGGAGCAATGCTCAACTGAATGGAAACACTCGCTAGAATGAACTGAACCATACTGTACCACTCCTTACCAAACCATACTGGACCACTCAGTGGAGACGGGTCTATAAATGCTCGATGTTGTTTCCTCACAGCAGAGTTAAGCCTTGTATCTGTTTTATAATTGTAGTCCTGATTTTCTGCCTGTATGCCTCGAGTGTGGGTTTTGTGTGGGTGGGTGGGTGGATTGATTCTGATTTTCTCTTTTTTGCATTTTGCTGTTTTTAATTGCAAGAAACTTTCTGCTGCAACGCATGAAAAACACTATTTCCTAAAGTGATTGATTGATTGATTGATTGATTGATTGATTGATTGATTGATTGATTGATTGATTGATTGGTTGGTTGATTGATTGATTGATTGATTGATGTCTCTCCCAAACCAACCTCCAAAGACTCAATTCATACTCAATTCATGTTTCACTATTAAATCTTTCAATTACACTTTCAACATCTCTCCTAATTGAAATATTACAACAATCTAACCACATTAATCCTGGAGCCAGTTGCTAATCAAATCGACCTTTACCTTTATAAAATCATTCAAAGAGAAATTAAACTGCTATTGAAAAATATCATTTGAATTCAAAAACAGTCTTTTTTTTTTACGAGAACATAGAAATGACCAAGTGCTTTCACAGCAGACAACAAATATGATAAAATGATCAAGCTGTCATAACAGGCCAATGTGTGTAAACACTTTGAGGTCAGCAAAGACGTGACCACACAGTGTGGTAGAATGTCCTTCTCTTGTACTGTTTGTATTATTTTGATGTGGAACAACAACAGTGGGCTATAACTTTATGGAACTAAAATGTGAACGGATGGATTATTTGTTTGTTCGTTTGTACACATATTTAATGTACACTTGAGTATCTTGCAATAAATACAAGAAACCTGGAAAACTGCACCTGCGCGATTTAGCCCAATTGTTTATTTCGCTGAATTTTTGTCTGAAGATGTTCTGGATTGATTTTAGGTCAGTGAATTGGATTGAATCGGATTGTTCAAAATTCACCAATATTGACTATGAATTGGATCGGCTACCACAAATTATGATATGAATCGAATCGTTAAAAAGAATCACACATACTAACGTAAATTTTACGGATCTGTTTATGCTTTTAATCATTTTTGCTCAAATATCTTCACCTCTGAGGATGGATTTAAAAAAACACTCACAAGCCAAACTAAAAGTTTGTGCATGTAGGTCTCAACCTCCCACTGTCAGTACTCTCAGAGGTGCTGTGCACTGTGGTAGTCATGATATATTTGAGAAATACATTACAGGGAAGACTCCAGCTTTTTAGTCAGTGTTCTCAATGATTGAAATTCTCAGTAAGCCATCAATCTGCATTATAATCTGGTTTTCCCTTGTCTGATGGGGGCTAACTGAAACAGATTGAGACAGCTCCTGCTCACTGCATCACTAATGGCTGGCAATGAAAGACGTCTCTGTGCACTTGACCCGTATGTGGAACGGGATCACGTCGCAGCTCAGAGCTATGAGGAGAACACAGCTCAATACAGGGAGCCTCTCCGGCATCAGTCACTAGTCAACAGCTCCCGTCCTATTGACTAAATGTTGCCCAGAAATAGAATCTAATCACAGGGGTTAGGACAGGCTTTAGTTCTCTTAATGGTTTACCATTAACTGACTGGAACCAACCCAAAGTGTGTGGAAAATATAACAATATATTCCATCTGCATTCCATGGCAATAATGAGCTCTCAATTACTGCCACGGTGCTTGCATACTTGCAGAGATCAGAGGAGGTTTGCAGCTCAAATGATTACTAGCTCACCTCTTTCTTTGAATGAACCTCATTATTTTCTGTCATAGCAGTCTCCATTAACCTGAAGGCCTCAGAAAACAGGAGCCAAAAACCTGGGGAATATGAATTTTCTTCATTCAGCTGTGCTGAAAGGATGATATAGGAGAGCAGCTTACAGGTGAAAACAATTTCCAAGTGGGTCACAACAAAGTCATTACTTGCCTGGCATAATTGACAGTGAACATAGGCAATCTTGTTAATTGATTACCCAGATCCCTGGTAATGAAAAGAGAAATTGTTCCATCAGGCTGTAGCAGCAGCACCTGTCTCTTATACTTCTCTGCGCGCGCGCACAGAAAAGAAGAAGCACTTTTTCCAATTTCACAGAGGATCTGAGTTCTGCTGCTTTGTCACGGTTTCTTTATAAATCAATCATCATTAGATTATTTTTTTTAGTCCAGGTTAAATTGAGGATAGAGGGTGTGCGCTCCCCGCTCTCCTCTCCTCTCCCCTCCAGCTCCTCCTCCGACGCATCAGTACTTGGGAACACTTGTCCGCGCGCGCGCTGCTGCACCTCCCCACAGTGCATCCACGGACTCCTCAGGTGATGACAGGGAGAGCGCTCCTCACTCACAATGAAAGCTTTCTAACGCGCCTCAAACCCGCAGCAGTTTAGAATGGAGACGCGTCTGGGTAAGTGGGGGGTTCTCCCTTTCCCCGGGTGGATTTGGCTCTTGATCACAACTTCCGTCCTGGGTGGAACAAACGCGGAGGTGAGGTGCATCCCCTCGTGTCAGCTGCCGCTGAACTCAGCAACGTACCGGGAACCGAACGAGTTGGATTTGGCGGATTTTGGCGCATCTGAAGACCTGGTTGGGATTAGCGGGGGGTCCGTCGACGCCGACGGGGACGAAAGGCGCAACGCAGTGGAATTAAGTGCTGAAGAAGAAAGTTCATTCAACGTTCAATCACAAATCGAGGAGGCATTTACAAACGGTGCGCAGAGGGATGACTTAAAAGCTCATCCAAAACTTTCGCAGCTTTCTGGAAGTGCTTTACGCGAGCCTGACCTCCCTTTGAATAACACAAACGACAGCAGCGACAGTGATGACATATTCTATGGCATTTATGCCCAAACTGAGGATGTCCCGACGATGGAGAACAGAGATGTGACCACATGGAGACGACTGCGGCGCGCCAGGAGCGCAGAGACTTGGTCTGGATTCAGAGCTGAGGGCGTGGACGACGCACCAGCTCTGGATCAGGAGGAGTTTGAGCTCCCAAGTTCGATATTTGCTCTCAGCGGAGACACAGCTCACAACCAGGCGATGGTGCACTGGTCCGGGGAAAACAGCAGCGTAAGTAGCCAGTATCACTTTGCGTGCGCCAGATTTACGCGCGGACATCTTTTGACGCAGTGTGGTCAGCATTCACTCACGCGCCGTGTGTGGCATGAGTCATTTGAAGCTTTCCTGACTGCTGATGAATGAGAGTTTAGGGTCTCACTCTTGTGAGTGTGTTAACATCTATATCCCTGTCACACGCACACCACCCACATACAGAAAAAAAAAAATAAATAATAAAAAAAATCCCTCTTTCTGTGGTGGAGAGACATTATGCTGAGGGATTTTTCAAATGCTTATGTGCATCCCTGGAAGCTGGGTTATCATCTTTCAATATCCTGCTGTCTTTTGTGCAACCATTGAAGTCTGTGGCTTTCTCCTCTGACTCTGATCTAACCCCCCTTCCTCTCTGAATCTGAGCCTGAATAGTCCACACTCCTTTCATTGTACAGAAAAAAGAAACAAGAGGATCACCAGTACAGTTATAAACCTAAAAGCTCATCTTAAACTAAGGATAAAGCATCAAAAACTCGCCAAAGACTGTTTGTCCCCGTCTCTGGGAGCCAAGCTGGATTCTGTCTCCTCTTTTCTGATGACACCATTATGAAACATTTTCATCAGCGTTTTGCCCCCTTTCATATCAAGATTTTAGATGCACTTTGATAGTAATGGGGACATGCTACCACGACTTTTTTTGCTCCCAGATGACCAAACGGCTTCATTTTGTTCCCTTCAAATTGGCCCCTAACAAACAGACATTGCAGACCTCAACCAAACACCAAGAAATATGTTGTGGCTGAATTTTGCAGCGGATTTCTTATCTTTTTTTCATGCGAACTTGTTGAAGCCAGCCTGCAACGCTCTTAATATTTTACCCCAAGGTTGTTTGGATTGCATCAATTTAATGGATTAAGTTTTCCTTCTGAAAATGTGAAAAGTTTAAAACGGCAGAAACAGAACCTGCTGAAAGAAAGACAGAACAAGCTAATAATTCAGATTTAGGTACTAAAAATATTTATCCAGATTCACTCACCATATTAAAAATTGACAGAAAATTTTAATATTTTTTAAAATCAAGATGATTTGCTTTAAATGCTTTGATGAAATTCATCAAAAAACTCATTTTTTGTTCTCAATAATACTAACTTAAGATGTTGAGGACAAAAGAAAAAACACACTATCAATGTCTCAAATATTATGCACACATTTTTAAGATGGTTTAACTAAATTATTGAAAACAAAATATCATGAAATTTGGCATTTCTTCAAAGTAGTCATTAAAAAAAGAAAAACGAATGACAATGCATGAGTTATTCTCAACAGAAATTTTCAAAAATTGGCTAAACATTTTGAGATTTCATGGAAGCAGCCATTATTTAATGAGCAAGAAAAGCCGTTCTACTGCCCCTAGAGGAATAATGATGAACTACAGGGCAGAAAACGTGGACCAAGTTGCATACGATGGATTTTAAAGGAAAGTTTTGATCATGCTAATGACATAGGACTCTGAGAAATGTGTGTATTAAATATGATACAGGTACAGGTTAATTGATACAGTATAAAAGATTAGGAAGAATTTAGCTTGGTTTTGCATGGAAGCTTATTTTGAATGAATGAATGAATGAATGAATGAATGAAATGGTTTATTTCAAGCAATCAGGTTATAATACATGAAATAACATCACATAATAAATCACAAGTAGATCACTTGAAAGGGGGTGGAAGGAATTGAACTTATATAATCCCGCCCCGGCTCGACCATACCATTTTCTCTACATGAATTATCAATATCCGGTTCAGGACTTAATATCAAATATTAATAAAGTTTCAGGTTATAAAAGATCATTAATATTGTTGATGTAATAGAATATCAAAAAACATCTATAGACAAGTCATTTATATTAATCATCAGCAATAATCTAAACATTCTCATTAAGAAAAAATTAAAAATAAAAAAAAGTAAAAAAATCAAGTAATAATCAACTTTATTTATTACTGCAGTTTTTGTACAAACTTTCGAAAGCAGAAAACTGACATCCATCTTTTTAATCTAAGAGTTTTTTTTGTCTTGATTTTAACCTGTTATTTATACTAAAAATATTTTAAACAGTGCACCCTATAGCCATATCATTTTGATGCACAGAGTTTCACAGTTTAGTATTGGTGCATTTTAAGTGCAAAGGAGAATAGAGGAAAGGTTCATCAGATGTAAAATTGTAATCACACTGCTTGGGTTACACAAGCTTACAACTCCAATTTTTTTCCCTATGTGTAGCACAAAAAAAGCATGCTTACATTAAGACAATAGAAAAAATGCACCCTGCCTATATTTTTGTTTTTGTGCACATTATCTTTTTTCTAATTAAGTACTCATAAGCTCATACTACTAATAAGAAATAAACATTGTGAACAAGAGAAAAAATGTCTTATTAAATACTGAATGGAATCTTACCAAAGTAAAAGCAGTTATTTTCTGCTATTTTCTTTTGTGGCGTCCAGTCTTTAACACATAGCGACGTGATGAGAGTCAATATTAGGGCACTTAAGGCAGCAGGAGGCTTTCCATGTAACATTCTCCTTCGCCATTAAGGATTTAAAATACTGTACCGGAAAAAAAAAAAAAAAGCAATAGGTTTGTCATCTTAAAATGAGGATTGAAAGAAGACTACCAATGATTTAGGAAGTGTAGTTTTTATTATATGTAAAAGCAAGTTGCCAAAAGAGTATCTGGCAGTCATCTCAACAGAAGGGATTTTATATGTTAGAGAAATGAAATAAACTCCATAGCACCCTGGTTGGATTAAAAAAACTTAAACTCTGAAGTTTTTTGCCTTTGTTAGAACTGGCTGTGAGTAAAAATATTAGACTACATGACAAAACTAAGGTATTTTTGAAAATGTTATCAAGTGCTGATAATCAAAGCTGTCCCAGAGTTGTGTGCAGGCTTCTTCTTCTTTTTAGGAAAAGTCACTTTATTAAACATAAGAGTAAACATGGTTACATATTAAAGTATAAATACAGAGAAATGAAGAATTTTTTAAATGTCACATTTTGAAACTGATTAAAAAGAGAAGCTTCAATATCTTAGTTTTTGGTAAATTTGATCTTGCATAATCATTAGTTTATTAGATTTTCCTTTTTAGCTGTTTTCAGAAAATTTGTGTGATAATTCACTAACTGCACTCCAAACCTTCTCATAAAAGACACACTTTTATGGTATTTAAGTATATTCTGTAAAGTTAAGTTTCTTTAAGGCATACCTTTTTTTATTTTGTAACGCTTTGGCTTTAAAAACAATGGTTCCTGTCTACTGAGCTCAGTAATTTTCCACGGATTTGTCTAATCACTCCCAGCCGTATTGAGTTGTCCTGATTTTCTTAAAGCAGGCCAGTTCATTGACAATCTCTGCTCTTTTGTCAGTGATTACACCGTAATGTTTTCTGTCTTGTTAATTAAAGCTTTTGTCTGTCTGTGTTTGCTTAGTTAGCTCTGCATTACCTGGCTAAGCATGGCCTCTTGTTGTGCAGTTTGGTTGCAGTTTAATAAATCAGTTTCTCAGCATCTGGCTTCCTACGAGAGCCCACGCCACCTGCTGCTTCACCTTCTGACACAGTCTTCTTTTGTCAGCCTAAAATGTAAATTATGTGTTTGCATTTTCTGCCTTGTGCTGCTCCATCTGTTTCGGTGAACATACACACCAGGCGCTGAGAACAGATTTTACAAATGGTTCTTTGATTTTCTTTTTTTTTTTTAAGTAATTTGTGCTGGAAATATTCACAGGAACTTGCACGGATCGTTTTGGATTTTTATTTCAGTAATTAGGGTTTCAATGAGCTTCCCGAGCCACAGGAAACATAAAAAAAGGGTTTCTAGAACTAAGAGTTCTATATCTACTGCATACAGTTTGTTCAGACCTCTGGCAAATTTTGTCTTGAACTTCTTTTTATTTAACCAAGTATCTTCATGATTGAAAATGACACAGAAAGTAATGAGACTGTGTGGAAAAGGGGAAAAAAAAAAAACTCAGCTTTTATCCACTTTAAAAAAAAAAAAAAAAAAAAAAAAATTCGTGCCAGAGGTAAGAATCTTTTTTTTTTTTTTTGGTAAAAAAAATTACATCCATTACCTACAATAAAGGTGTAAAATGCAAATTTTTCATGCATTTTTCTTGGAGTTGGCACATAACACTCAATTTTCGGGGCAGACGTCTGACATATTTTTTGGTTAACTCTGTTTCCTCCTAATGTTTGTGAAACATCTTTAGTTCTTTAGAAGGTTTTCCTTTTTTTTTGCCTTTATTCCACGACAGAAGCTGCAGAACGATGGATGTTGCAGGTTTCTTTTACAGACTTTCAAATGATTTTTCTTTGAAAGTTAAGCTGCAAGGACATTTCAGCTTAGCAGTCAAAAAAAAAAAACAAGAGGCGTTGCTCTATCCATGCTCTGCTGCTTCACAGATTCATTGATTTATTGTTCAGTGCAAATGCAACCTGAATGAATCAATTACTGTAAATATTTCAAGGATTTGGGTTAAATAGTAAGCTGTAAAATGTATATCAGATTTGTTACTTTGCGTTAATGTATGGAATACAAAAACATACCTAACTTTACACAATGCTACTATAGTGTTGTTAGCTGTATGCATATTTTTAGTCATTAATTTTTGTGGTCAAAACCTTGTTTGATTTGACCAATCACAAACAGCTGCAATATTAAAGGTTAAACGTGCTATATTTTGATGACATCTTCATTAAAATGGCAGAGTAGGAAGTAAAGTTTTAAGTGAATTGTTAGAATCCTTGCCAGTTATTCTAGGATACATTGGGATACATGGACTTGTAGGAATATCATTGCTGGAAAGTTAGTGCTCCTTTTTTAGCCATTCCTTTGAAGAATTCTGAGGATGAGCTTCCATTGCCTTGTTAAAAAATACATGGACATTGTAGGAAAATATACCACATTGCTGGAAACTCCCCCTTTTTTTGCATACATTTTGCAAGTGAAGCTCACTTTGGTGGAAAGTGATACATCTCCAGACCATCACAGATCTGTCATCATTAGTTTGTTGACGATATGGTGAATTACTCTTGAAAGCAATGTCTTGTAATACGTAGGATATATTACTTTACGACAAATGATAAAAAAGACATTTGAAACTAGAATTTTAGTAGCTGCAGTATATTTCCACTGCACGATAATATATTTAAAATACCTTGCTGCCTGTGGAAATCAAAAGTTATTACATTTTTGTAATTTTTTTACTGTAGAAAATTTCTTGAAATAGGACCTTAGTTGTGCAAATGCTTTAACGTTCCAAAAATGTCACGTTCAAAAACTAATGAAATGAAGAGACGTTCAACAAAAATTTAAATATTGCCAGTTTTTTATTACTAACTTTTCTTCTTGCCGCTTTTCAAAATACATATGAAGCTAAAATTTGCTGAGCAGTTGGAAAAAAGAAAGAAAAACTTGGTTCCTCTCATCTCCCCCTCTGTGATTATCCAGTAATAAGCAGCTGCAACTATTTACTTACATGAACGAGACATTTTCTATGTTGGCTTGAATAGCTGGGGAATGCAGAGAAAAATTCACGCCTACATTTGTTTTTCATTTTACAGAGAATGGACTTAATCGCCTGGAAGCGTCACGCAGTTTCATCTGCAGATTGTTAAGGCGGTATTGTGAGAAACAGGCTTTGTCCAGGAAGAACAGAAAAATACATACCGAAGGAAACTGTCCAGCCCTGCTGAAGATTAATTGATAAAGACCTTCATTTTGTCATTGCACAGTGGTTAGGGCTTTCACCTTTACGCAAGGAGGTCCTTGGTCTAATTCTGGCTTGATTCTTTTCTGTGTGGAGTTTACATATTCCAGCTGTCCATGAAGAGTTTTATGCTGGGCACTCTGGTTTCCTCCCACAGTCCAAAAGCATGCTTCAAAGGTGAATTGGTGAATCTTTTAATTTCCCTTAGGTATGTTAGTGTGAGTGTGTGGCCCTGCAACAAACGAGTAGGGTGCATTAGGCGGTCGCCCCAGCTGGGTTGACTCCAGTACCTATTGACCCCGAAAGGAAATCAGTAGGTTTTGAAGATGGGTGGATGGACTTTCTCATTACCTTACATAAGCATGGTATCCATGTCTTGTCATTTTTGGTTAAATTCTGCTATTTGTCTATGTAGTCCATTTAGATTGACACTGTAGGTGAACCATGGATAATAAAGACCATCTTTGCATTGAAATGATCTTAGGCCTGCTGGGTTCTCAAACTCAATTTACCTTGGGGCCACTGAAGGCAGTGTCTGACTGAGGCTGGGCGGTATGGGGTTCCATTTGGGCCAAAACTATGTTTTTGTATCCACTATCTATATGTCTTTGGTCTATTGTTTATGTCCACTGAACAGGTTTATTGAACATTTGTTCATGTCTATGTACTACTAAGCAATATCTTCTGCTGTGCCCTGAGAAACGACAGGAGTTAACTTTGCTAAGAACATTTCTGAAGATGAAAACCAACAACAATAGCAAATGCTAAGTTGCTGTTTTAAGCATAAAGCAAGCTAAAACATAACACAGCAAATAAAAAGATATCATTAAAAAAGTGTGGACATGCAGAAGATATTGCTTAGTAGTACATACACAAAATGTTGACTTGGGGGCCACAAATGGCCTGCTGACCACCAGAGTCCCCCGTTTTAGGGTGTATTCAGACTGGAAAAGTCCATTGGTCCAGACCGAATACATTTCATTTGGTCTAGATCAAGTCCTGAACCATGAATTTAGTCTGTATTCCGACTGCCATCGACTGAAGATTTCTGTTTTGAACCAAAGCTTATAAACAAAACCACGTGACTAAAGATCTCTTCAGTCATTGGACAGGAATTATGAGGCCAGAGCAAAGCAATGACAGAAGAAATAATGGAAGTCCTACAGTTTTGTAACCTTGTTGTGATAGTTCACTTATTCAATCTTTATATTTCGCGGACCAATTTTGAAAGTCTGTATCGATGTATGGTACAACACTTCTTACTGCTACTTTGGAACGTCCGAGACATGGTGCAAGGCGGATACTGAGGAGACAACAAAGAAGATACACAGATTGTTGGGTAAACAATAGAAGTAATGTGTATTCATGAGTCTGTAATCATCACACCGCATTTCAATGAGTTGCAGTGTCTCATCGTTGCTATACATTTGTCTTCAACTTTCTTCATTCCTACTCTGTTTACATCCTGTAACGCTAGGCTACGGTTTCCATTATGGTCCAGTTGTTCCACTCTGAGCACGGAGCTTATTGATATTGAGGAAACTCAGAGCTAACCGAAGCTCAGTGATTGGAAACGAACTGAGACCACCTCAGTCATTGAGTGGCTCCTGTTCCAGACCAGAGTCCACTTGGGTAGATTCAGACTGAAAATTTGTTTCTCACTTTAAGCAGCCCAATTGTGTCTGGTCTGAAAACACCCCAGAATTCTTTGAAATTGTATTTCAAATCCTAATAATATTGAAAAATAAAAATGTCATAACTCATCTGCTTTCTAGTCACAAAGCACCAAGTGGTTCAGTAATTTCATATATACTTTTACAATGAGAACATTCCCTACAGATATTTGCTCTTTAAACAAATCTAACTCAGAACAGAATATATTGCTAAGACTGACTGAAGTGTTGCTGAAGCCAGACCAAGTTCTTGTGAACCTGTCATCAAACGGTTCAATGTAAACAATTTTAAAACTTCTCTAACAACTAGAATTTTTCAAGTAACAAAATATTTTTTATCCAGTCCTCAAATTTTCACAGTTTTATCCAAAACAGCCTATCAACACCTTATAGCAATGAACACTACAATAAAAGGAACACTTCTCTCGTTGGTAACGATGGGTCTAAAAACATGAATATGGCTCATCAAATGACTCATCTTTTCTCAACTCAATGCTAAGGACACCCGGGTTAATCCGCCTGTTGTCTCACAAATACATGCAAAAACGGTCTTGATCAGTTTATCAGAATAGATGTTTTTTGTTCAGGTCTGTTTTCTACTAAAGAAAAAAAAACACCAACTGACAAAATATTTTAGCCCTACTACCCATACATATTTTGCACAAAATGCCATAATATTTCACATGCATCCTGTAAGTAAAAATTATATCTAGCTCTGTAGTTGTCAGAAAAATTAAATTCCTTTTTTTCACTTTTAGTGTGACATAGGTGTCTTATTAATTTAGTGTGGTTTTATTTATATTCATGGATGTTAGGTTGGTTCTGTTCATTTACAATAGTTTGCTACTGAGGCAGAAAGATAAATAAATGAACCCCGTTGGGGTATTATTTATGATAACTTTTTGGGTTGTACAGATTGAATACACACGCATCAAGAGGTATTGTTTGGGCTGCTTTACTCAGAGTCTGTAATTATACCAATTAACCCTTTAACACAGGAGAAACATATTTGACATACTACTATAAATCAGAACTCCAGGCCTCAAGGGCCAGTATGTCTTCAAGATTTCCAGATATTCCAGCTCTACTCATGACTGATTGGCTGGTTCAGTGGGTGTCCAGCCAATTAGAATTTGCTAGAGTAAGGTTTGTTGGAAAACATCCAGGAATGCAGCCCTCAAGGCCTGGAAATGCGATCTCTGCTGTAAATCTTCAGCTGTTTAGACCAAGGGTGTCCAAATCCAGGCCTCGAGGGCCGATGTCTATACATGTTTTCCAACCAACCTGCCATCGAAGCTCTATTGGCCAAACACACCCGATCCAGGTAGTCAGCAACAGGTAAGGCAGGGTTTTTGGAAAACCAGTAGGAAGCCGGCCCTCGAGGCCCGGATTTAGACACCTCTGTTTTAGACGATAAGCTCAAAATCAGCTTTTCATATTGGCTGTTCACCACTTAATATGTTGCATAATGCAACAATTAACGTATTGCATAATACTCTCTCTGTGACAGAATTAGCTGATTTACGTTGATCGCTTAAACACTTCACTACTGGTAAGTGTTGCACATCAGTGCGTAATTGCGTTCTTGCACTCTTCATAAATGAAGAGTTACAGTTGTCTAAAGAATGTTAACACTTTAGCGAAAGTTTCAGTCTAAAAGGGTTAGAGGGACAATGTCAGATAATGCTGTCACATGTTTTATGAAGCGAGGCAGTCTAATAGCGATAAAACAATTCATCGATGAATCGATTTATCCAACCAGGTAAATCTGTCTAAGGGAAAGTTGTTGATTGACAAAACATTTTAAAATAAAATTAATCAATCCCGGTGGGATTATATAAATTTGCTTCCTCCCACTCCCTTTTAAGCGATCGACTTGTTATTGATTATGAAGATGTTATTTTATGTATTATTACCTGGTTGCTTGAAATAAACTATTTCATTCGTAATTGTCAGGAGTCAGCACTTTGCCTCTTTCTTTGGCCACCAACAGGAGCAGTCTCTAGAGTACCAAATGTACTCTAGAGCAGTCTCTAGAGTACCGAATGTACTTCCTCTCCCAGCAGCCTCATCCCGCTAGCGTTCCAGCTCAGGTGCGATATAGCGGTCTAGGTACAGCCGATGGCTCGTATTAGCTACAGGTTGGCTGCAGCCACAGGCTCTGCTGCCGAGCTCGCAAAACTCCAAACAGATTTGCAGCGACGCAGAGACCTGATGACCAAATTGCACATATTTTTGATCTTATAGCTTATCTTAGATAAAATTCTCAATTTATAAACACCGCGCAGATTGTGTCTGATGTTGCCAATTGGATCATGCATCGGAAAAATAAAGCCTGAAGTGGGACAATCTAATGATTTCCCTTTGATTCAGCGACATTACAAAAAATAATTTAAAAAAAAGGACAAAGTAAAGTTCAACGCTCTGTTGGGTTCACGCACTTGCTATCAAAAAAGAAAAAACATACATTAAATGAAATATCTGAAAATTTGAGCTCTAATAAATTCAAACAGATGATTTTAGAAAAACAAGAAAAAAATTACCCACAGTTGTCATGAATACTTTTCAAAGCAATAAACTTAAAAAAATGTTTTTCTTTTTTAAGTAAAGTTAGACATTTTAACATGAGAGGCAGTAGGAAATTAGTCTTCTAATGCACTTTCTTTGAACTACCATAATTCTTTGACAATTTAGGTAATTAATTCCAACAGATTCTGAAAAGGAGAAAGCAGAATAGCTTTGACATTCAACATGCACATAGCTGCTTTACTCAAAAGGATAAAATGTTGAATATCAGCGCAAATCTACTTTTCTCTGCGGTTTCTATGGATTATCAGTGTTGAAAGGGATAAGGAACTGGAATTTTGGTACCTCCGGGTTTCTGTAAATACAGGAGCGGAAGGTGGAGGCTTGGTTAAAGTTCAAAGCTTCTAAAATGTTGCAGTCTACTAATTTAGTTGACTGTATGTGTGAAACCATTTTCAGGAGGAATCTCACACATTCATACTGGTGGGTAAAAGAATCAGCGCGTTCCTACTCTGCACATGCCTGTGTGTTGATATTGTAAAGCTCATCACAATATTGAACTGGACAGGTTCCAAACACAGAGATATTCTCCACTGAACATCAGAGCACAAAGCCAGAGAGAAATACCAAGAACGAGAACATAGGACTCTGTCAACAGCGAACATCAAAGTCTTTGCATTCAAACTAGATGCTGTCTAGAAAAACAGCGAGCTGTGGATACACCCTTATTAAAGTTTTAAAAGAGGAAACCCAGCTGCATTTACATACTTAAAGCAAACACGTTAAGACAAACTGACTCTTTTTTGTATGCAACTGGAAATAGTCTTGCAAGTCAAAATGTAGCCCTAAATAAAGGGAGTTTAAATCATATTCTTATTTTTTATATTCTTAAATGTGATGCACAGAAAACCTACCAGGTCACTTTTCTCTAATTACTTTTTCATTTTACAAATACCAGGTCTCTATATTAACTGAAACAAACAATATCAAAGAATCCTATATCACATTTTAATCCTCATCAGGTTGCGTTTTCTTCCTTATGATTAATAAAACTGTAAAGGAAGTCATGTCATCCCTTTTTATCAGAAGACACATACTGACATGCTATCATTTTTTTAAACTACAAATGAATCACACAGTTAGTAAAAATAAAGCCAGCTGTTGAATACTTTCTGTTGCTGGGCAGGGTGATTATTTGGTATTTTTCCTTACCTGTTTGCTTTAATGATCGATATTCTAAACAACCTCTCTTCTGGATCACTAGATCAACCATCTGAAAACTCAGAAAGTTACATTTCTAGGGCATCTAATTGTGTTAAACCTTAAGGACTCCAAAAGTGATACTCTTAACATAAATGCAAATTTGAACATATATACAGGTTTTTAATTAAACATTAACAGCAGTAATAATCCTTCAGATTATAAAGACTCCTGTTAGTAGTAATAAAGTTTCAGATAGTTCCAAAAGTTTGGAAGCCGTCCCCCTAAACCAAGTTTTTTTTTTCTTTTTTTTTTTTCCAATGCAGAAATTACTATAGTGCTTTTTTATTTATTTTATTTTTTTGAAAAAGGAAATTACCATACATTGTTTCAACCATAGCAGGTGTGTAAAAACATGCACCACGTGCTTTGATAAGTCTGAAATTTTCCATGCATCTGTCTACTTTAGAGGTGTGCCATGTTCCAAAACAAAGAGTTTCAAAATTAAAGCTCCTCCTAATAATCTTACAGGACTTTACTAATAATTTGTGAGAATATGTATGCATGTTGTGTATGTGTTTTAGGTTTATACATATAGACACCCATATTGCTTTGTGAATGTGTAAAATCATTTTCATTATTAAGAAGGGGGTTTTCAGACGTTTTGAACAACATGTTTTAGCCTCTGTCACAACAGATATCGGTTGAAAAATCCCCAAACTTTTGTCAGTTTAGATGAAAGGACTGTGAGTGTGTTCAAGTTGTTACAGAATCATTTTCCTTTAGGTGTTAGTGTGTATTCATATAGTGTCTTCTCGTCATCGATCTACTGAAACTGGAGCCAGCAAAACTTAAATATAAAAAAACTGAGGAAAACATTTTCTGGATGTGTTATAAAAGGATCCAAAGCAACAGTAGATGTGTTAGTATGAAATTGTGTAAATTGGATAATAAATGTACCTAATGGAAACACAATTTAACAAAAAACTTGGATTTTGTCTGAAATAAGCTTTTGCGCTTGGAGGAAGTGCTTTTAGGGACAAGATTGTCATATTTTGTAAAACTGCAAAAGAGCCACTTTTTTTGGAATCAAATGAGTCACCTGACCATTAGATACCTCGCCACAAGAGCTCCCACAGCTCGTCAAAAGTTAAGCGTGTCACGCAGAATTGTTGGATCTAAAACTCCTTTCTAAAATCACCAACCACGATTTCCCCAAACCTCTTCATCAGTATGCGCTCCCATGTTGCTTACCACTCCATGACCTGAATAAGACGCCGACGTCTCCTTTGATAGATGATGATGAGCGCTAGTGCCATGACAGAAATTTGAATGTATCTGCTGAAAATCAAAGTATTGTTCAAATTCGTTGTTTTTTTTTAAAGATTTACTGTGCGAGTTGGATTTGTGTTTATTCACATAATTATGATTTAATAGGAAATAAAAGGAAATGCAGATATTTAGATTTACGTTATATTTACTGCTGAAATTAACTAGGAAGTTGACAGTAAAACAAATTATTGGGACATTGTTTAAAGTGACGAAAATAATTTCTTCGTTTCAAAATATTTGTTTTTATCTGTTTTGTTTTGTTGATTCTGATCCCACTTTATATATATATACTTTTATCATTTTCCCTTTTTCTGTCACTGCTCTTGGCAATGGTTTTCATTGAGAATAAATATACAAAAGATTTACATTTATCTTTGAAGTTTTGAGAAATTCCTTTTTCAAGAAATTATTTCCAAGAGAAAAGATGTTCTTGGTTGGGTTTTTATCCCAAAGACTCTCAGACCTTGTCATGAATTGTAAAGTCAAACAGAAAAAAATCTGTTTATATTCTAGACAGATTAAAAAGTCAAGTTTTTTTTTATAGATCTGCAACTTTTGTTGGATTTGTATGTAGGTTGTTGTACTTGTGTTTGTTTGTATTTGTGTGTGTGTGTGCGTTCACAGTATTTTGCTTGTTTCTGCTTCTCTGCATGAAGATCACAGCAGGTTTCAGTGTCCAATCACCCTCAGATGTTTCTGCTTGAGTTAATTAGTCCTGTGTGTATTTAAGTCCAGTTTCATTTGCCAACTCTGCTATGCCACATGATTGTATTTGGCATTTAAACTATGTTGCAGGGTTTTGTTTTTTTTGGGTTTACATCTTTTGTTTATTATTTGCTTAAGTTTCTCCAGTGAAAGTTTTATCATGTTTACTATCCATTTTCCTGCACGGAGTGTTCTCCATCACTACTGCTTGTGACAAATTCAATTTAAGCAAAAACTGGAGTCCAATAATTGAGAAAAAAATAAATGTGCTGTTGCCAGATCAATATGTTGGGTGACTGAGAATCAATAGCAGAGGGACTTAAATATTTTATCTTTGATATCAAAATGCAAAAGTTTTATTGTTTGCTTGTTGGAATGACTTTGATTTGATTATATTTAGTCGGATTAAATGCGTACAGAAGACAAACATTTTTACTTTAGAGATCAAAGAAGGGAAAGACATTCAAGAACACCAGCCTGCAGGCGAATGTCTGAGAAACGTGATCAGTGAAGCGTCTTCAAGAATTTTATTACATTTATTGATGTTTCTCCAGACTCTGTTCCCTTTTAATGTTTGTCATACTTTTTTTTTTTCTTTTTTGTCTCTTTATTCTCTATTTTACTTTTTAAACATGAGAGCATAGCTACTATCAGTTCAATGCATGTTTAACTAAATTAAGCAAAACTTTTTTTTTTTTTTTTTGAAGGGGGAGTAAATTTTAGGTTTTTCTGACATAAGAATTTTAAAAATTAAACTGGCAAATAAAATAAAAAAACCTGCCATTATTGATAAATGTTGATGTTCTAATTACTTTTGAATGAAAGAAAACTAAGGAAATTTACAAGTTTTTTTTTTATTTTTATTTTTAAAGGAAAGCTCTCAAACTAAAAGCCTTATGGGATCATATTATCACTAACCAAATCACCAATGTATTATTATAGACTGTTTAACCACATTCAATTTTTGTTTTTAATCAAAGTTTCCTCTAAAAACAGGCCAATTGTTTAAAGTTTACCATTAAAAATGCAAATTATACTTGCACATGCACACAGTGAGTAGTACAGACAAGACTTACAATTTTGTAAAATGCTCAGGAAGGACCACCCCCAGAACCCAACACCAGCAAAACTGAAGGTCTCATGTAGCCTTGAGGTAAAGCGGGTGTTGGCTTGCTAAACTGCTTTCATGAAAGAGCTGTCTGATAGCTGTATTCTCTGCCTCCCATTCTGTTTTTTGAAAACCAGAGGAACAAGAAAGCATTCGATAAGGACTCTTCTATTTATTGCTTTTTCTTCATCCTGCCTCTTCAGCATATCAACGCAAACATCCCCTTAGCGGCTCTCCTCTCCTTCATAAGGAGAATTCACATCCTCAGACAATCCTATGTCTGATGCTTTTAAAAGTGGACCTGAACGGTCTTTCTTTTCCCTTGGGAGGCTGTGATGGACAATGTGAGCTGATGGTGAAGAGGCAGCACGAACATCACAAAAATAAGCCTTCTTTAAATTCTAAGGTTTTATCAAGACAAACAACCATATTGAATAAATAAAATCCCTTTTAACATACAAGTTAGAAACTGTACAAAAAAAATGATGTAGAAGTCAGCCATATTCCATCAAACTTTATTAGAAAAGTTAAAGGAATGCTTCATAAAGCTAAAAGCAAACATGTGATGGTTTGTGCTTATTCAGTTTATAAACTGTGTCGCCATGTTCCTCTTCAAGAGGAAAAATGTCTTTTCAGTCAAACTGTTCCTTCTGCTCTGGCCATGTGGAATTAGTAGTTTGGGGAATGAGATGTGGCTCTTTTATATTTCTAAAAGACTACAATTTCTGAGCATTATAGAGTTTTTGGTAACTGATGCCTGTCAGTCTTCTGATTGGAAACCAAATATTTCAAAATCTTGTAGTCTTTCTTACAGTAGAAAAGTAGAACATACAAATCTTTTAGAATGCTTTTTTTAAAACTCTTCCCACACGGAAATGGCAAGGGATGTTTTCCAGCAACAGTGACGTCATATTTTTTGCATTGTATTGCTGGAAAAATATCTCAGAACTAGACTAGAAAAATTAAGAAATCTAAAAATGACAAACTTTCAGTACAGATGTGACTCTTAAAAACTGATATGGGTTCAGTCTATTCACTGAACCAGGAAGTAGCCACTAAAAGCAAACAAAATCTTATGATAAACATCTACTTCTCAGTCATATCTGTCAGAATAACCGTTCCTGCTCTGCCTTTTTAAAAATATTTTTTCTCTTCACAACTGGGCTAAATTTAATCATCTGGTGAGCCTGATGCGGACCGTATGTTTGACACCCCTAGTATATTCAAGTTATGAACTGACCAATCAGATGCCTCAATAGTGTGACGCGGCTGCTGATGTCAAACATCAAAACATTTGATAGATTTTGTTTAAGCGGACATGAGTTAGAAATACCAGTGTTAACAGCCAATGATTTCTATCTTTTAACACCCAATTGTATAAACATTCTCCTGAACTAGCTTTTACATGGAAGGTCTGTGGACTTGGTTAGTGAGAGAGGCTCCCATAGAAACTTTGACTCAGACCAATCACTACTGACATTTTCTGGCTCCAACATGCATCCATATTGGCACAAACAAATTTGATCAAATAGACTTAATTTGGTTGAAGTCAGAGGTGAGTGATTAACGTTGTCTACTATACCAGGGGGCTACAGGCGGATGGGGGGGGGCGCCTGAGATGAAGGCGACGCTGATCTGCAGCGAGACTAAACAAGAACAGGAATTCAGGGTTGTCCTTGACATTCGGCTGAGTTTTATTATGCCTCTCTCCCTCATTATGATCTGTGCTACTATGTCTTTATTAATTTCTAAAATCTGTCGGGGGACAACAAATAAAAAAAAATAGCCACTGGGTTACTTTAATGTGCACTGCCCCAGAAAAAAACAAAAATAAAACTGAAATTAACTTAGGCCACAATAAGACTCACAACCACAAATGGTTTCTGTAATTATGAGTTCCTTTAACTGCACGAATGCAAATGTCTGTCTGATATTTAAACTAAAATGATTACCAGTCGAAAAATAACTAAATGTTTAAAGTGAAAAAAAAAATTCTAATAAGTAATCTGAATGATGCTGATTTCATTGACCACAACCATTTGTATAAGAATAAATTATGTTTATTATTACATCAGTAATTCACTTCTTTCCAGAATAACAAAATGCATATTTCTGTCATTGAGTGGCAGTCATTTCTGATTAGCATCATTTTAACTAAAATTGTCAGAATACAGCTTCCCACAATGCATTGTTTTGTAGAAGGGCTGGGAATTACACGGTTTATGGCTCAGGATATGGATATCTCAATGATTGGTAAAGATTATCTATAAGAAAATATTCTTTTAGGAAAAGTTATCTCCATTTGTTTTTTAGCTTGAATACAATCATAATAGACAACTTGTGTCTTTTGTGCAACTTATCTGAAATCAGTAATGCTGTCTTTGACACGCATTGACACCAATTGAATTTGAATTATCTGAAAAATTCAGTGTTAACAATAGTAAACATGAATAGCAGTGCCACTCCTTATTGCAAAATTGTTGTAAACAACAGAGCAAAAATTAAATAATTGAAGGCACGTTGGTGCCTGTGACAGTCAGTCTCGCAACATGCGCCCCCTAGCTACCTCCGAAGGAACGTCCCACCAAAGGATGACAAACTTAACGTTTTACAACCTCTTCAAACAAAAATAAAAGGTCGATACTTGGTGAGAACCAATTACAGAACTAAATTTAGCTTTATTTTTTGTTATTAATGTTTTGCCACACCCCTATTTTGTAGTCATCAAGGTTACTTTCAATCTGTGCAGTACCTAATTTCTAGGTGCGCTTGCCAAGGCAGGCTCTTTGCACCCACCCCTCTCTCGCGATATGTCATCGGCACAAATGACTAACTAGTGATCTGCGAAGTGTCTGCCTGGTCATCTCAAACATGCTTATTGTCTAATGACGTCACACTAACAGTCAAATTTTCTTATGAAGTTAATGGCTCAGGCCTCGTATGTGAATTGGTTAATTAAAAAAAAAAAACATGATCCCGCAAAGTTGAGTTTACATTTCCTGACTATTTTTTTTTCTTCTTTTTTACTGTGACATTGCCTTTGCTGCACGGACAACCAGCAGAACTTGTTAAAACTCCACACTGTGGAGTGCAGCTCTGTTAAGCCACCAAGCACTCCTGTGGCGAGCGTCTCCGCTTTCTGGAAATCTCACTGAATCTATTTTCCATTGTCAAGCTGTGCTCCCCTCACAGTTTCACTTCACTGAAATCAGCCAGAAAATGTAAAAGTTTGTTCTTCAACAGGGAAACATCAATTTGCAGAATAGCAACTGCGAAATGAGATCTCAACACTTTTTATTCAATATGTTTTTTATTTTTTTTGGTAATTTCGTCACACAACTCTGAGGTGTGACTTCAGACATTTTCTTTATGCTCCTATGAGTAGCTGCAGTCACTGTCAGGAACTAAATGCATCTGCTTGTTTCTTTTGCAGGAAAACGCTCTGCAAAAATAAGGCTAAAATGTCAGAACTCCATTTGATATTTATTCATAGCCCTCAATTGGAGCCTCAAACCTTTATCAATGAATCTCCAGCAATTCCAGGCGTCATCAGTGTCCTTTGTCGAAAATTTCTTTCATTCTGTGCTAAAGTAAACTTTTCATGTTACTTTTTACCTACAGTCTTTTTTTTCTTTACCCTTTAAAGGCCCTCATTTAAAACTAAAAAAAGGAGACATAACCTTTAAAATCACACATTGCTTTTGAAAAGTTTTTTTGACAGAATAGTTTAAAAAAACAAACTGATGAATCCTCGAACATCGAAGCCAAAAAGAAAAGCAAAGGGTTTAAGAGCAAGAAATCATAAAACTGATCATAGTTAAAGATAAAGCCAAATTGGACTTTAGAGATACGACCAAAGTGAACAAAATTACAATATAGAGAGAAAAACACAGAAGAAGCGAGGCTGGATTTGGCCAAATGACAAGATGCAAAGCTTCTGGGAAAATGTCTTTTGGAAAGATAAGAACAAACCTGACCTTTTTGGAAACATCAGCTCTGTTTGCAAATGTAGAACTGCGTCACATCAAGAAAAGAACATGGGGGTTTGGTTATTGTTTGGAGCTCCTGTCTTACATTTTCCATGCACTGGAATAAATCTCACGACCATCAATGTGTTCAACAGAAGTTTCAGAGGCTTGTTTTTATTGACAGATTATTGGCTTTTTTAATAGGTTCGTGCTTAAAAGAATTAAATTGAAGACCCTCTTGATGGAAAATGTATTTTTTTAAAACATGTTCTTTTTTTTTTTTTTACCCATGATTGAGGACATGAATAGGAAGAAAATTGAGGTGAGGGGCAATAAGCTAGCAGAGAGTGTAAACAGAGAGCACTCTGTTGTGAGTGACGGAATCAATCTGTCCCTATAGTCCCGCCCACAATTTGGGGGCAAATTTTTAATGGACTACTGCTCTGCAGAAACCATCCTGGAAAACTGCAAAAGTATTTTAATTTGATAATAAAATGACCATGAATAAAAATACCACTGTGATCGCTTTTGAAATAGATCAAAATATGATCAGACGGGGTCCCACTCAAACTCTATTTTTTCTATTGTAAAATCGTTCCCAATGATCTTTTAATTATGATTTATGAAGTTTTTAGCCAAACTCAAAAAGCCTTTTTTTTTTTTTTTTTAATACATATTTTTTGCACAGCCACATTAGCTCATTAGAAAAACAGTGGCTCCATCCCCGCTTGTCACTGGATTGCCAATGTGTTACTTCAAAATGTGCTTGCAGCCACTGATAATTGTCAACTTTTATTAAAAAATCGCAGGTCGCTCTAAAATTGTAAAAAAAAAATTTTGTCTCAAAACCTCCCACGGTCACCTGCCAAAAATAAACGAAACAAAAACGTACATTTGTGTCACCAAAGGGTGGCATCTTGGGATATGTGACTGTAGTCTTCGGTAATTTCTTTGACTATTTTGTTTATAATTACAGAGAGGTCCTAGTTGACCTATGTAAGTAGTGGCTCGAACCATCTGAGTGCTGTAAAATTAAAAAAAAAAAAAAGAAAATAATAAGCCTAGCTTTGAAAAACTTAAAAAAAAAAAGCTGATTTGGCAGAAAGGACTGAAGACCCCCCACACACACACCTCTTTGAAGTTATATAAAACTTCTGTATTTCTGTGTACTTTTCCTCATGCAACTCATTGTTTTTCACCTCTTTCAGTGCTTCCACATTTCGAACAGTGGTGAAAAGTTAAAAGGGGATTCAAAAAAAGAGAAACATCTTTCCACCCAGCGGGCTCTGCTCTTTGTCTGGGTTGAGAGAACCAACCCACTTGCTGCCTAATCTTGCCTGCATTGATTCGACTCCCACCCCCCCCTGCACACAGAAACTTCCAAGCTCAGCAGGCCGCTGTGGCCGAGCTGCTGAACTGGCATGCGCTTTCAATTATGGCACAAAAAATAAATAAAAAAACAAACGATGCCAGAGTCCAAGCCATAAGAAAGCCGCTAGTCGTTTCAGTTGGTCTATCAACTGAGCTCCCACTTCAACACACAGCCCTCGTCTCTGTCTGAGAAGTCCAATAAAGTGGAGCTCTCGCTGCTTTTGCTCGCCAAGCCGCAGCTGTGGCGAGGTGCACCTGCACCACATCCGCTTAAGGAGCCGTGGATGTTGTCGTATCTGAGAAATTACCCAGATGCCCCCCGAATACTTCAACATTATTTCAAACTATTATGATTAAAAACTTTATGTTGTGCAAAGTTACTTCAGTTACTTAATCATGAATGCGTTGACCTGCTATCCACCAGAGAGCCAAAAGCTCCCAACTTCAAACAATCTGGCTTCAGTGCAAACATCTGGTCCAAGAGGAAATGTTTCCTTTGTTAATAAAGTGATATAAATTGTTCTGACAGACAAAAGCCAGAGAACATTAGGCGTCCCGCTCAGGTGGTATTGAAGTATGGCAGAGCGCTCTCCTGCAGCGTGGAGCTGCTGTTGTGTGACATGCAGGGGCCATAAGCCATAAAATAGAAACAGACAGTTCTTTCGTTAGTAAAGGTGTTAAATGATGCTGTTTAATGTGGGGAGTTTATACAGAGAGATTTTATACTCTAGCCCCCGAGAGGACTTGAACTTTTCTTTTGTCATCTGCTTATATATATATATTTTTTTTACTCCTTTTATTTGATTTATTTTATATCTTGGAAGTACAAGCTTGCTTTTTGCTGCTTGTCTTTTCATGCCTCTTTTCACAAGCAAATGTGACATTTAAAGCTTTCATTTTTTTTTTTCTTTTGGCTATTGTACAGTGGGGTGAAAGTTTTTAGTTCGCCACCAACCGTGAAAGATAAGAGAGGCCTGTAATTTTCACCATAGGTATACCTCAACTTTGAAAGATGAGAAAATGAGGAAAATCCAGAAAATTACATTCTCTTTAAAGAATTTATTTGGTGGAAAATAGGTCTTTGGTCAATAACAATAGTTCAGACAGCAGTCAAACGTCTTTGCAAACAGTTGCTGGTATTTTGGCCCATTCCTCCATGCAGATCTCCTCTAGAGCAGTGATGTTTTTTTTTTTTTTTTTTTCTTCCCCTTGTAGTTCTAGAGTTTTTTTTTCCCTCACCGTTCCTATGACCATCTTCCTGGGAGCTCCAAGCTGCTTACCAATTACAGATCAAGTCTTCCCAGCCTGGTGCAGGTCATGATTTTGTTTCTAGTGTCCCTTGACAGCTCTTTGGTCTTGGCCAAAGTGGAGTTTGGAGTGTGACTGTTTGAGGTTGTGAACATGTGTCTTTTATATAATCAGTTCAAACGGGTGTCAATGATAGAGGTACCGGGTGGAGGACAGCTGATCCTCTTACAGAAGACGTTCCAGCTCTGAGAGCCAGAAATCTTGCTTGTTTGTGGGTGACCAAATACTTATTTTTCCCCATAATTTGCCAAATAATTGTTTAAAAATCAATGTGATTTTTCTGGATTTTTCTTTTCTCATTTTTTCTCATTGCTGAAGTATACCTACGATTAAAAATGATGGGCCACTCATCTTTTTAAGTGGGAGAACTCACACAATTGGTGGCTGACTAAACCCTTTTTTACATTACTATTCAACTCAGTAAATCCTGTAACTGTTGCAATTATGAAATCATTCCACTGTTTAATTGTTGTTGCTAATGCAATGACATATTTATTGATGAGGGAACTTAATGCCAACGGCGGATGAAGGTCGATTGTTGGGTTAGTGAGAATGGGAATCAATTATAATGTGCACTCGTGTGTTTCCTCCTTCAGAAGCATCATTTGTATTTTCAAATGTTGCTGTTAAATGAAAAACACCAACCTCACATCAGTCGTTATCCTCATGCAAAACCCTGCGAGCTCCCTTCATGCATTGGGACACAATCATCAAATACATCCTGGTTCGTTTTCTGCCAAGGTTTAATGTTTGCAGAGGATTAAATCTGAAAAAAATCAATTTGCTTGCTCTTGGATGTCAGGTACTATAGTTTATGCGTATGTGGATGCTTCTGCTGTGTCCTGTTTTCTACACAACCTTTTTTTTAACAAATGGAAATAAATGGCTTAAAAAACTGTCATTTCTGTTTTAAAAATGGTTGGAAAAGTTTCCATTAGGTCTGCTGTCTAATCATTAAAGGAAGGTTCTTCAAGCAGCCAAGAATTGAATGTCTTACAGGACATGCTGAGCTTCAAACACCTTTTTGACACGGCTACAAAGTGAATTTTCTATCACTGTATTGATGTGTTGGCTGCAACCAGGCATCTTTCACAGCACAGGAAACCTTCCCAGTCAACAAAGAGGCTTTAGATGCATTACGTCACGCTGGAGTCTTGGCCGGATCCCAATTAAATGCATAAACTTTGATTTCCAAACAGAAGAAAGAGTGAGGGTGTAATTTGTCATAATTTTCAAACTGCTGCAAGCTGTTTTATGGTAAATGACTGTGGCTGTGATGGTTTGACTTTGGGAGGGGATAAAGGCAGTTTTTACTGCCAGATCATAAATCTCCAGCAGCCCTGTCTGGACCCTGTGTATCAGTTGTAACAAGCTGTACACATTAGAAGTAAAACAAGCAGATTTTAAGGGTATATTCAGACTGGTTTGCTTAAAGTGAACCAGTGTCCCCACTCTGGCAGCAGTGTTGTCCAGAAGCACTGGCTGCTGGGAAATATGGAAAAAAAAATTGATATATCATGATATTGATTATTTATCAATATATATCACAGGATACCACAATTAAATATTTTTTCAGTTATTCCTTGAAAAAAGACAAAAGTCATTACTTACTTTTCTCTAACTTTATTAGTTTAGATCACATTTAACTGAATAGTTACAAATGAGAAACTTTTTTTTAAAAGTTTCTTTGTAGGAAAACACATTTTTACACAAAGGTTCAGCAATAAACGATAGAAATCATAAAGAGAAATGGCACAATAGACACTTTTTTATCGCCAACACAATATGTATAGTCATATCGTCCAGCGCTAGCATGCGCTCTGTCGCCACCACTCTTCAGCCAAAAAGCCCTCAAGGACACCAGCTCCTAGGAATATCTAGTTGATCCTACCGATATGCTTCTTTCAAAGATTAAACCACGAAAGAAGGAGTGCTTTTGGAGCTCATAGTCTCAAAAGTAGCTCACATACTATAAAAGTGTAAGAACCCTGATTTAAAATCAGACTGATCTCCGGTTTCCTCAGTCTGAATAAGCTCTGCGCTCGTAGCGGAACAGCTGAACTAAAACGGCCTCCATAGCTAGGCAATACGGGATGTAAAAAGAGTACGGGATGTACAGCAACAATAAGACACTGCAACTCATTTAAATATGGTCTGATGAATACAGGCTCATTCAAACAACTTTTAGCGCAATATATATTCTTTCGAACACTGTTTTCCCAATAATCTATATGTAATAAACACTTCTCAGTGTACCTTCGTTGTTGATTCTTCCCATAGAACACATAGTACAATTTGCGCACTTCTTTTCTTGCATTCATTTTTTTTAAATCTTCTGTAAATAAAGTTTTATTTACGTTAATTTCCCATCTTAGGATGAATAAAGTATTTTTATTCCATCTTGACAAGAATTGCAAAGCTTTGGGCTTCCATTATTCTTTCTCTCGTAGCTCCTAGCTAATGACTGAAGAGATTTTTACTTGCGTCGTTTGGTTTAAAAACTTTGGTTCGGGACTCGATCTGGATAGAATCCGCCTGATTTGGTCCAGATTGAGTCCTGAACAGACTTTTTAAGTCTGAACTCACCCAAATAGGCTTTTAGCTAAACTTTGATTTATTCTTTTTCCAGTGATCCAAATATTTACTCAAAGACAAAGCCTGCCTAGCATAAAAAAGCAAGATTGACCAGAGTAAATTAATCTTAAATTACTTGTATTTTTCAAAATTTTCCTAAATATATTAAAAGGCCTATCTTCCTTATAAAAAAATGGCTAAACTGGTACAACAGCAGTTCACATAGAGGGGAAAAAACAATAATTGTTTTCTGAGGAAGTTGTAGTAACTTCTGCTGACAAGATATTAAAGTATATTTTTGGATTATTCTCATTTGGTCTTACATTAAACCTTTTTTTGTGTATGAAAGTGGCTTACTTTTTTGTTATTTTTCATGAAATAAGCTGTCAACATTTGCTTGTTTGCTTTCAAAAAGTCTCCTATTTTGTTTGCGGTATTTAATGAGAGCTACTTGATGCACGAATCTTGTTTACACGATGGAAGTCTTTCTTGTTTGTGGGGACGGCCACCCCAAATGCTTCTAACGCTTGATAATTAGGAGGCAGCTCGAATGAGAGGCCTAGAAAAGATGCCTGGAAAAGCTTCCCCAGAGAGTAGAGTGATGCGCCGATTCTTTTTTCTGCAGAGTGCAGACAGGGCATTCCTTTAGCAGTTTTTAAATTCTTAAAAAAAAAAAACCCTAAATAATATATAACATAAAAAACATACACATGATATAAGAATAAACCATTCCCTAAACGGTATGGGCAGATTATTCATCATATTTTTCTAGACTTTTCAAATTTGAGCAGTTTTGAGTGACTGCTGTAACATATTTGACAATAACACTGTGCAGCTGGGATACCACATTCTGCTCATCAGTGAGTCTTTCAGAGCTCACCAACCTACATAGACGAGAAGCTTTTCCTTGAAGAATGCCTCTTCGTGGATGTTGTGGCTTTGGAATGACATCCTATCACTATTTTAATAAAATAAAGCGAAGTCTGTCAGGAAGCTTAAAACAATGTGCACGTGCGCGGCTTTTTGTCTCACTGTGACACCTCATTGCTGCTCAGCATCCACGGTTCTCTCCTCTGAAGTCGGTAATCTGTTTGATCTGTTTTGTAGGTGATTCTCATGTTGACAAAATACTTCGACTTCAACTCTGGCAGAGTGACAGAGAGCTCTTTGTGGAGGTAAGATCTGCTGTTGTGTCTTTGTGTTCAATGCAGCAAAACAAACTAATGGCTTCTTCTTAACCCTTCCTGGTTTTAAATGATTCCTAAGGGATGGAAGAGTGACGCTTTACTTTGAAATCTCAGTTCTCGCTCCTAGTGCATATTTGCCGTTTTTAGTTTTTACATTATCATGGGTTTGGTTATTTATTGTTTTTATTTTTTTGTTTTTTTTAAATTTCTTCAATTTTTTATGTGTATTTGTTCAATTCTACGGAGCCCCTAAAGTGAAATGAAAGTTTAAAAAAAATTTACTATTTATTTTATTTTAATTATTTTTATATATTATATTACATTATATTTCAATTGTGTGTGTATATATATATCATCTCAAAAGTTATAAAATGTTAAAAGTAAGAAAAAAATACAGCAAACATGTAATATAATGTAAGTACAAAAAATAGCTTAGCAGTAAAATAGTGAAGCAACAACACCAAAATAAAAAATTGAAAGGTAAAAACACTTTTATAAAAAAAATCCTTGTGGTTTACTTTGAAAGCATTAATGATGCTTTATCTTTATTTTTCTTTCAAAATATATCTACTATCCCGACGACCAGAGATGGTACTTTCTTTTGTTTTGTTTTTTTTTTATCCATCAAAACCTACAATTCCCAGAGCCCCACCCCTTTAATTTTGTATCCCTGGATGTCTCCAAATGTCCTCTATAGATACCATAAGGAGTTAATTTGGTACTATACAGTGTTTGGGAAATATTCAAGTTTAGATACATTTTCACTGCTGATAGTCAGAGGATTTGGATAACATACTGCATACTATTTCCTCAATAAAATGGCACCTGAATTAGAAATGCATTATAATAAGCTAAATAGCTATTAGTCAAAAATATTTTGACATTGTACGCAGGTAAGAAATCTCTTTAATATAATCACAATATATAAATATTTCAACTCCTAGTTCACATTTAATTGGTATTAACAATACACTAAGATGTGTACTACAGCTACAGACTAATAAGTGAAGTACGATGCAAAATATTTTAGATAATTGAAAACATTTCCATTCATCTATCAAATTGCTTTAAGTCTTTGTGCTGCTGCAATTTTCTGCTTGCCTGACATGCTTAATGGCACCATTAGCTTCTGAACTATCAAGGTTTTCTTGTGTTCTTCTCTCTATTCATTTTTAACGATTGAATTTTAGGTCAACTGATTATGGGACCACGTATGAAAACCTTAATGAGAAAGTCGGGAGTAAAACCATTCTGAGCTACTTGTACGTGAGTCCGAACGACAAAAGGAAGGTAAGTTGAACGGCGCTTTTTTTTTTTTTTTTTTTCTGAAGAATTCCGCAGGGCCTGAATACATCTGTCAGCAGATTTTCATGTTCGCCACAAAGCGGTCCTGCTGGAGCCAGCATCTATTCCAAGCTGCAGATTGAATGAGCGCACACTTAAGCCCTGTTGAATGGAGGCTGTCATGGTGGGCTGCTGATTCCCTTTCTTTTTCTTGTCTAAGATAATGTTACTGACTGACCCAGAGGTAGAGAGCAGCCTGCTCATTAGCCTCGACGAGGGGGCGACCTATCAGAAACACGGCCTAACCTTTGATATCCTCAGCCTGCTTTTTCACCCCGAGCAGGAGGACTGGATCTTGGCTTACAGCCACGACCAAAAGGTAACGTGTGGGTGTGTTGTGGTGCCAGATTAAAATGCATATAAACCGTTTAAAAAAAAAAAAAACATCTTTATGACATTGCAGTACAGTGAATGGGTTTGTTTGTTCGTTTTCTGCCTGATCGTGGTCATGAATACAAAACGTCTGTTATCGTTAAAGTGTTCATTTTGATAAAGAGAAGCTGCTTTCACCAAATGAATCCAAACAGATGCAGTTTGGCAGCAGCTTTCACCGCAGGAGCAGGACTTCTGCCCCCCTGAATGAGCTGTGAGGTCCTGCTCCAGACAACCTTGAATGGATTTGCTCTAGAAGGGTTAAGAGAACAAAAACAAGGAGATACCCCCCCCTGCACACAGATAACTGAGCGCAAACATATACTCTCCATTACTGAGTACTGTCTGCTTTACTCAGCAGAACAGACACCAGACTCGGGCTTCTTTAGCTTGCATTTTAAAGACTTATTTTCTTTAAAGTCTGCAGGTTTGGATGTTAGGGGTGCAGTAAGAGGTCTATAAATAGACAAAGCGGTGTTAAAATACAGATACATAAAATAAATGGTTGCTTTAAAGTAGGACTTGGCGTTAAAATGATAACGATATCTCTCTATCTCTATCGTGATACTTCTAATTTCTAAGGGTCTAGAATTGACTCATCAGTTGCGAGCATTTTCTCCTCTTTGGCGAGTAAATGTTGTCGCCACATGGCAAGTAAATGTTTGCATTTCTGCTCGATCTCTGAAGTAAGATGAGAAAATTCCCAACTAAAATAATCTCTATACTTTTGAAAAATTCAAATAAAATTAAATCTGAGCTAATTAATTGGCAAATTACTGTGCAGTATCTCAACTACACTCGCTGGCCATTTTATTACACACCTGTCCAACTGCTTGTTGATATTTTTTTTCCCTGAATCAGGTTTTTTTGGGAGTTTTTCCTTATCAGGAGGGAGGGTCTAAGGACAGGGATAACCAGTTTCATTTAGTTTAGCAATTAGCTATTGTTTATATTTTATGACTGACTTTCTGTCTCTTTAGAATTCCTTGAATGAAGCCCAATGAGGCAATTGATTTGTGATATGGGGCTAAATAAATCACATTGAACTGAAATTAAATCACAGGGTAGCACCTCGACTCATTTAGGCATGTAGACATTGTCAATACGATCTGCTGAAATTCAAACAAAGCATCAGTATGGAAAAGAAAGGGAATTGAAGTGACTTTGAACATGCCATGGTTGTTAATGCCAGGCGGGCTGGTCTGAGTATAGAAACTGGGATTTTCACACACGGCTATCTCTGGGGTTTACAGAGAATGGTCAGAAAAAGAGAAAACATCCTGTGATAAAAGATAAAAAATCAAAAGTCCTATATTTGCAAAAAAACCAACCCTTTTGGATTTTTTATTGATTCATTTTTGCAATCAACACGAATGATTTCATTGCTTTTAATGTAAGTTTTGTGTCTTTAATGTATGCACTTTGTAAACGGTCTATCACATGAGTGCACTCTTGTTTTTCAGCTCTATGCATCTGTCGAGTTTGGGAGGAGATGGCAGTTGGTGCACCATGACGTCGTCCCCAACAGATTCTACTGGTAAGACCAACAGACTGGTCATTTGAGCAAAAGAAAAGACGAGCGGGGAGAAAAAAAAAGGTGCAATATTTTTGTACGAAGCCGGTGAATTTAATTATGTGTGTAATTTTGACATTCTGCTCACCACGGCGATGCCGAGGGGAAAAGATCAGCGAGCAGCTCAATTACAGGAGAAAAGCAGAAATGTTACCGAGTCTGATTTGAAACGGCACAGACACACAGAGCTGCCAGTGTACTTTTAGGAAATGTCGTGATATTTCCAAAACTGTTTCTAGATGTCATTCTAAATAAAGGTTAAATATTAGTCAGACTTTGCCTTTATTACAGGACACAAAACTAGGAGAAAGAAGATTGTTCCCACATAAATAATTTGCTTTATTTGTTAAATTATAAAGCTTACTTGGTGTCTATTTACTCGCATAGATTATCATTTGATTGAATTAATGTGCTCTCATAAAATATTATTAACCGTGTTGTCATAATACAATGCAAACATCCTTGGAAATTGTCATTAATTTTTTTTCACAAAATATAACGCCTTTTGTACAAAGATGCTGCTAAGGAAGAGGCGCTACCTTTTGTTGTTGTTTCCTGATTTTCTTTGGTTTTACCCACAAAATTAAACCCTTTCTATTTTTATTGGTTGTATACTACCCTAGGTTGTAGACTGAACTAAGACTCCATAATGAAAATGTACTGAATCTTAGTGAAGCGTTTGCAGAGTGAAGTTAAAGGACAATCTAAAAGATTCAGCATTATGGGATGTTTTTGAACCAAAAACCAATTGGAAGACAGCTGCAAAGAACTCTAGTGCACTGACAGCATGTAAGCTGACAATATACATACAAAATGTTGAGGGACTAACTGGCAACATGTCAAGAGTTTGCCCCGCCTTGGCCCGGCAGTAGATGTGAAAGGCTCCAGCAACCCCGTAAACCCCAAAAGATTTGAAAGATGGACGGATGGGTGAAAATATACAAAACATAAACCTCGAAATCTACAACAAAATAGTGACCTGTTTAGGGTGTACCCTGCCTTCACCCAACAGTAGCTGGGTTGACTCCAGCAACCCAGTAAAATAGACAGGGATATATTCTTGTGATGTGGCATAGACATATCCTTAACATGTATAAACACCAAGAAACTAGAGCTGTCATGTGTTTAGTTTTTTTGTGCACTTAATTAACCTATAATTAATTTGTCTAATTTATTTTAATCAGATATTTTTAAATTAATAAGTGCTGCAAAAAGCCTCACTTTGAAGTATTTTTATTTAAATTTATGCCATTCTGGCACAGTAAAAGATCAACTTACAATTAAAATGCTGGCTTTATGAAGTCAACCTTTACTTTTACACCAAATGGGGCATTTCTTTTTCAAAAATGAGCAATTAAAACAAAACAAAAAACACAAGAACAAAACTTTGAGTTCAGAGTGTTAAAATTTAAAACATAAAAACGGTAAGAATCTTTTTCCTTAGCAATCCACAACATTTTGACCACAAACTTCTTGTTAATACCATAAAAGTATGGAAGCCTTTGTAACTCATTCAATTCATTAAAGTCACAACAGCTTGGGGGTAAAACATCTAGCATGAAAAGATGCATTAATAAAAACTCTATAAAAACTACTAAAAAAAACACACATAATATCATTGTATAGTTTCCCTAAAGACAGATGGTCAAACAGGACCTCTTGATGAACTGGACGGTTCTTGTTAAAAGTCTAAATTTGTAAACGTCCTTCAGGACTGGTATTATATGTCACAGCTTTATGTCCAGCAAGCAGAGCGCAAACCATTCTCTGCTGTTAAAATGATTCATTCTACTAACATAAATGTGCAAGTGCTAATTTCTCACAGTAAAAATGATGCCAGGAATCTTCGCAGCTTGCTTACTCTATTTCCTACATTTACTATACTGTCTGTTTGTTGGCACCTCTTACAAACTTTAAATGGATGTCAAGATGGGCTTTGTGGAAACGCAGATGCAGGAGTGCAAGTTCTGTTCTGTTACTCTCTCCCTCTTTGTTTATTCAACACACACAGCACACATTATTTATTAACACTCTCATTCATTGTTGCTGCTTTAACTCCTTAGAGGGGACAAAAAAACATTAATAAAATGTGGATTACAGTTTTATTTGTTAACCAACCCAGACACACACACCCCCCATATATATATATATATATATATATATATAATTTTTTTTTTAATTAATGAAAAAAAAACATGAAACTGAGTGAGACAGATTAATAGGAATTATTTTGCACAGTTTAAAAAGAAAGTGACTATTCGCACGACATTTTCTAAATACGTGCAGCCAGTGCTGATCTATTTTTTTTGGTTACACAGACCCATAGGGAGGGTTAGGGTTACCGTTAGGCCAATATGTGCGACAAGATTTAGCATTAGACGACTTGAAATACATGCAGCAATGTGCACCAGTTGGAAGTGTGGCCAACATATTCCAGTCAATATTCTAAATAAGAACATGTTCTTAATAGCTTACCTGGTTAAATAAAGGTTTTAAGAAAAACTCATTTCCATCTGTTATGTTGTATGACTGGTTGTATGACATCATCTGTTTAAACAGTTTACAAAAATTAAATGTGTGAAGCGACTTCCTGCAGCAACTTGTGAGACTATCATGCTATGTTCACACCAGGGATGTTTTGCGCGTTTGAGAACGCACAAGGTTTTAGCATATGGTGACTGGATTGTTGCTAGCTAATACTAGCACATGCACTATGAGGCTTTGTATAAGTTGTCAAATTGGTGAAAATCTCATTAATCTTGCTCCAGGCTTTTTCTTTCAAAACTGTATTACGATTCATGAAAGTTTTGATATCTAGTAATTCTAACTGAAATTAAAAAAATGTACAACTGGTTGGAAGTTTCCGTAATTGAAAAAGACTACAGTAGTCGTGCATCTTTATCGAGTCAGAGTTTCTGATTGGTTAACTGGTTTAACTTTACGGGCATAGATTTTTTTACTCGGCTCCCAAAAACAGACTTAAAATCCAGAATAGTGATGGATCAATGCAAGAGTTTTCTTTGGAAATGGCCACTTGAATACATGTTGTTGAGAGTGGTGTTGCTGCATTTTCTGTACGCGGAACTCTATCTTTTGCTCTGTGCGAACCACAAGACCCTTCCATTCTTCGCCGACTTTACAACAGAATTATTTACAACAGTAAAACTCAGTGATCGCAAGAATTTACAATTTTCTCAACAATCAAGAGCTTCTCCCAACTGGATTACAGTGTAATGAAAATAATATACAAAGAAAAATCTCAATGATACGTGATAGTGACGGACACACAGTTTGGAGTCATTCTCTCTGTTTGATCGTTTTTATTTTTTATTTGTTGTAAACAAGAAAAGATGAGAAGGCCAATGAGGAAAACTTTTTGTGATTTTGGGCTATATAAATAAAATAAAATTGAATGAGAAGTGAGCTAGTTTTACTCAGAGTAGTCACGAAATGCTGCAACTGAAATTGCTGTGGGACTGTATCCTCTTGACTAGGGGAGTAAACTACCATCATGTAAAACAGCAGAAGAAGAAAACATTTGTTGTCCGTTTGTAGTCCTCTGCTCGATTGTATGGTCCTGATCCTTAATGTGTTTTTCTCCTTTCCTTTTTTTTTTAAACCAAACCCTTAATCAACTTTTTTTTTGGATGTTTACATCTATAAATGTGGCTTTAAAAGTACTGTCTGTTGATTTTTATTATCTCTAAAAACTAAGTTGTAAATAGTGCAGGAATCGCACTTTCTACTGTTACAGGTAACACACTGCTGTCAAATGAACAGATTTTGCCTTTGTGCCAGAATCTACAGAACTGAGCTTATAAATGATTATCACCCCAGCCCAGAAAGGAGGAGGATTGATAAAGTTCAATGGTATGACTGGCTGGTAAACTTAACAAAGTGAAGTAACAAAGCCTATTTCCTATTAAAAACACCTAAAAGAATGGTACAAAAAGCAAATAACACTCTCTAACACACATACAAAAAAATTGGATAAGCAACAACTTGTGAAAATCTGCCATCATGAAAAAAAATATTTTTTTTAATTTGTTTGTTTTTTAATTGAACATAACAAAGACGGCACACTCCACATGCTGAAGACCCAGTATATGCTACATAACCCAACAGTCAATCATAGATCTAAGCCACACCTCTGCAGCTCAGTCTGGTTCCACTAGCCCAGCCCCCTTTATGGCATTTTTCAAATCTGGGATGAGAATGGATTCCATCTGCCCCATTTGGTTACCGTTTAAACACTAAAGTGAATGTTTTCACTATGATAACCGTTTAAAGTGCTATATTACCACTGTAAGAGGTTATTATTGTTGTTAACATCCTGAGGAGGTGACGTGTGGTTCGCGCATGTGGGGTGAGCGGTGCAAAAGATATGAGTTCCCTGAACAGAAAATGTAGCAACAAGCGGTGTGAACTTAGCAATATGCCTAAAGTATCTCCTTACTTTTCAGATACAATTTTTTCGTTTTTATTCTGCATTTTCCTGTATCTTTTTTTACTGACTGCACATATTTTGGTTCCCACAGGTAGAGGTCAGAATTGTTCTAAATTGAGAAGCTCCTTAGCATGTTAACCCTTTAACACTGCATATGTGGCAAGCAACACCTAAATAACCCACTTTATTTGACTGTAAATCTTTGACTGTTTTGACAACAACAGAAAAAAAATGATTTATGTCAATTGCATAAACACTTGACCACTGTAAAGTGTTGCAAATCAGCACAAGGCTTCTTTTCTCCTCTTCAGAGTCTACTGGAATTAATTGTGTTAACATTTGAAGTGTATTTTTGGCTTTGGTTTACTCTATTTGTTCATAATGTATCGAATTTATGTCTTCAAAAAAGATGGTTGTTTATCTTTTTTTACTCTTTAGAACCTGCGGTTGTGTATTGGTTACATTAAAGCTTAACTCATGTCATAGAGCTAAATGAAGAATGTGGAGTCTAAATTTGTTAGAAATAATAATAAAAATAAAAACATTTACCTTTCCTGCCACTGTTGTTGTGTCTAAAAATAAGATGGTTATCCTTTTAAGTGTTTAGATAAACTGCCAAACAGAAAGCTCTGACACAAACTGAAATGACTCCAGTTAAATGTTAAAAGCTTCAAGCAGCAGTGCCGCCTTTGTTCTGCTTTGCTTCACTCTCAGAGACGTTCAGATAACGCAGGAAAACGGTTGTGGGGAGCGCCAACATCAACCATATCAAATTTTAAATAACATTAGGGGAAGTGAATCATCATGTCGAGACAGCACGGAGCATCGTTGCAATAATTTTTCATCATCATTCATTCAGGTTCAGGCCTTCTCACCAAACACACAAACACAAGCACGCACACGGGGCTTGTTTTGCATTCTAAGTATGGAGAAATTACTTCTTGATTTGCAAAATTTATGGTGAATGACTTGAAGCAAAACAAAAAAAGTATCTGCATGAGAGAAGTCATGAAAAATCTTTTCTTTTTCCAATTTTGTAAGATTTTTTTTTTTTTTTTAGAAAGCTTCAGTACTTTGAAGCACATGGTTGAAAAGCCTGCAGGAATGATAAAGATTTCATTTTTTGCAATGTATTTGTGCACACAACTCTAGTAGACTTTGTTTAAAGAGACAGCGGCCCCGATATCCAGACTGCCAGTTACAACCAGGGATGTCCCGATCAGGTTCTTTTGGGCCCGATCTGATTCAGAGTGATTGGATTTCGTGGATTTGCTGATACAAGTCCAGATCCGATACTTTTGTGATATATTTAAAACATGAACAAATTGAATAAACAGATTTGTGTTGTCCCTTAATTATATTTCATTAACCTTCTTTTATCATTAAAAACTTAAATAGAACACTTCTGGGAAGTAGCTTTAATAGCCAAGTAAAAATAGAGCAAACATAAACTAGGAAAAAAGATCATATTATCTTGTTATATAAGAGATAATTAGTCATGTGTGAACGTTTAGTGACTTTAGCTTTAATATCTTTAGAACTATTGAACATTTTAGACCAAATGTGATTCCTGTCCTCATTTAGAATTCTTAAAAATAAATTATGTTTGAAAGTTATTTAAGGGTTTAAGTTGATTTATCCTTGAATAAAATTCCTTCCTGTTTTTATTCCTTGCAATGTTAAAAAGTTATGTTTTTAAAATTTTTAAAAATGTAGTTTTAGTGTGTTCAATAAATGTTTATCCAGTTTGACCCATGACCCAAGGTGTGTTTTGGATTTTGGCTTTGATGCCCCCTGCTTTAGCGGCTCTATAAAAATCTTTTTTTTTTCTTTTCAAGAAAAAGAAAAAAATGTAACAGAAAAAAAGTAAAACCAGCTCTCCATGCCGCAAAATCAGAGGTAATTAAATAAATTCATCAAACTCTGCTCTGCTGAGATCGTCTTGAAAATAGACACGGCTATCGCCTTTCTACACACTCGGTGCCGGAGTGCGTTAGTTAAGAAAAAAATCACACTGTAACATTTGGAGGCCTTATTTAAGAGCATGAGCTCCTGCTAGATAGAATTGGATGAAGTATTTGACAGAAAGCCCATTAAAAAAGATGGAGCTATGAGGCAATTACAGAATGCTGAGGGAAGCGGGATGAGGCTTTTTACATTATAGAAGATACGCTGTACGGAAAACGAGGAGAAACCCATCTTCTGTCAAAACAGCTGAAATTAATACAAGTGGTGGCTGGAATCGACTTTGCACTTAACAGCTGCTATGAGGAATCTGTAGTTCAGGGTAATGAAATTGCTAAGTATACTGTACACAGAGCACAGGTCAAACGTTGTTCAGGCCATTGACTATGGATCAGGTTGTTATATTGTTCCCCCTAAAGGAACAGCACAGGGAAAAGCTCATTGAAGATTGTTTGCAATTGATGCTCATCTATGGTTTTAATTAAAAATATAAGTCAAAAAACATGGATAACTTTTTCTTTTTTTTCATATTACTGTTCAACATCCAACTATATTGCAGTCATGTTTTGACCTTATTTTTCCCACAATGATATAGAAGCCTTACAGCCTCAAAACTATTTACGTTGATGTAGGGTAATAACAGGTACATAATTCACACTGCTCTAGCCTGAGGCTGAATTGTGCAGCACAATGGAAAACAACCAGCTTTCCTTACACTTGTTTGTAGTTACTACGGTGATGCATCCTTCCCCATGTGTTAGCATCAGAAACTCAGTTTTTGTAAAAATTGTCTTTTGTTGTGAAATCATATGAAAAAGAAGGTTCATGCTTTGTTTTAAAGAGTTTAAAATGAGTTATATGTTGAATGCTGAATAGAAAAGGATCAATAAATCAAATTGAGCTTAACTTAGAATATGTTTATTGATCAATCAAATTAGTGGATCAGTACTTTTTTCTCATCTCAGACACAAACTTTTCTGTTTTCAATTATGAAATAAAGTTGGGGTGTATTCAGACTGGACACATTTGATTTGATTGAAGTGTTCTGAGTTTTCTCAGTCTGAATAGGCTTTGTGCTCTGAACTGAACAACTGGACCGGATATAAATACAGTAGCGAAATGTTATGTCCTGCTGCTGCTGTGCTGCAACTTTTCAACATGCCCTGCCATTCTGCTCACCTGGCGGGAGGGGCAAATGATCTTAATTAACACCTGCCAGATATTTAATACAGAGGAGGCCTCACCAAGGTAGGCAGGGAGTAGAGCAGCAGGCTGTGTAGTATTTGGGTTTTACTTCAAGTTGTGCTAGTTTGTTTTGATTTTTTTCTTCTCTTTGTCCTCTGTACTCTTACACTGCTGGGTTTTGTTATTTTAGTTTGGGGTTGTAGCTTGGTGGTCTTGATTTCTTTTTTTTTTTTTTTGGTAGATTTTGGTTGGGCAGCCTTTTGCAGGGAGCTGCTGACTCCAATGGTTGACACGGTAGACTAATTTTATGTTTGGCCAAGGTTCCAGTTCCCTTTGGTTTGCCTTCTCATTTAAACCAACACTCTAGTTATTTCATTTTGGTCTTTCTTTGCAGGACACTGATTTTTAAAAATTATTTATTTAATAAGCTGTGTTCCTTTTATTCTTATTGGTGTCCAGTTATTTGTTATTGTCCCCTTTTGTATTCCCCCCCTCGACTCAGGGCAGGTTTGCCTCTTGGGGACGTAACATGAAGCAACCATGAGACACAGCAACTCACTGAAATTTGGTCGTATGCGTTCAGGCTTATCAAAACAACTTTTATACCCATTGCTTCTGACACTGTTTGCCCAATAATCTATATGTCATAAACACTTATCTTATACCTTCTTTGGTGTCTCTTCAGAAACCACCTTGCAGCATACCTCCGCTGTACCAAAGTAGTAGTAAAAAGTATTGTACCTGACCTTAATAGAGATGTTTGAATAAGTGAACTATCTCAACAAGGATTGCAAAGTCCAGGACCCCTTCTTTCGTTGCTTTGCACCTCATAATTTCTGGCCAATGACTGAAGAGATCTTTGGTCACATGATTTTATTGACATGCTTTGATCCTGGACAGAAACCTCTGGTTGAAGGCAGTCTGAATACAGACCAAACGCAAGATTTAGGACTGAACCAACATACTTTTCCAGTCAGAATACAATCTTAGATTTTATTCAGTTTGAGTGACTTCACAAACAAAATTGTATTTGGAAGTTAAAATCAAATACAGATTAGTATAAAACTGTTTTTATGCTGAATTGAGTTGAACTGAATTGTAGATTAATACATTTTTTTTTGAAGATAAAAGCAAGATTAAGAATTCTTTAAAGCTGTTTGATTAATTGATAACTTGCAAATGAAAGCATCTCTATGCAGGTTTTTGCTGTCTGCTGGTGTCGTGACAAAGTTTTAAGTAAAAATACTTTGGCAGGGATTTCATAGAAGCAGTTTTTATCACACAACCTGGGAAAGGTATGATTGCCAATACGGAATCCATATTTTTTTCAGAGAAAAATTGCTTTGAAGTATAAAGCGCTGGAGATAATTAATTGCTAGTCATGAAAGGAGATAAAATGTCAGAGTATAGGATTAAGCACTAACTTAGATTATTAAAAGCTCTGAGAAATCACTGAAACTCTGTATATACAGACCTCATCCAGCATGGAACTTTTTAGTTCATATTAATTAAACAGATGTGTCTTTCTTTTTACTCTTTGAGATGGATGATTCCTTTTTTTTTCATTGATATTAAAGCTGAATCTAAATATTTAAATAAGAAAGGAAGATTTTAAAATGAAGCAGTTGTACAAAATTCATGAGAAGGAAAAAAAACAACAAGTCTCTTGATCCCTAAATATAAAGACTCTGTATTTCTGTTTTGGGGTTTATTTAATATGAAATTGTGAAGCTGAAGTCTGTCTTTCATTCCCACATCGAGTAACTTCAGCAGGGGAGTGTGTTCCTTTCGCTTGAACATTTTATGAGAGAAAACAGTCACACCAGGACTCATGGACGATTCATGGGTTAAAGAGACCATTTCCCCCCCCCCCAGGTATTCAAGCATCTAACTGACACCTGCTAACTGTTACTTATTAAATTAGTTTTATTACCAGAGAAGACAGAAAAAATATTTGGGAAACACATTTTTCTTTTTATAACATAACTGATCAAAATTCCCTTCTTTATGGTCCAGTTGGTCAATACAAACCTAACGATCCAAACTTTTAATAAAAGCTTGACTGGAGGTAGACTCCTGTTTACTTCTTTAAATAAAGCAGCTAGGCCAAACAAATCATTGGTAAATTCTTTAAGTCTATGATTCCGTACTAAAAAGAAATGTTAAACCAAAACAGCAAAGGCATAGTATGTAACAAGGAGCCTCAAATACCGTCATTAAGTCTGTTCATCAAATTTGGGTTGCTCCACAAGCTATAATACTGTCAATGAGAATATAAACAAACCAAAAACAATGAATATTAGAATGAAATCTGCCATTTTCATTTTGATATGAAAGAAAACAAAAATCAAATAAATAAAATTGAATTTAGGGACTTGTATAAAGAATTCCAAATATATCCGGAGGGGGTTAAATAGTTATTTTTCTAAGCATAGACACAAAGGAACATGATAATAGGGGAAAAATCATGTTGCTGTTTTTTTTTTTTTTTTTTTCTTTTTCTTTTGTGTGTGTGTTTTTTTTTTTTAATAAATCAAGGATAAAAAAAATTAATATACATGCTCTCAGTTTCTACTTTTGCCTTTTGGGGGGTACTTATAATAACTTGTCAACAAAAAACAATTAACAGCTAGTGTGTGTACTCTAAAACAGTGCTCCCAAACCTTTTTGTGTTCATAACTTCTCTGAAATGAGCATCTGAATGGATGACCTTGTTTGAGCATTTTTGTGACTGTTCAATAGATTAGATTCATTTGTGAAAGTCACATCTCTTTGCAAACGGGCATGGTGTGTGTGTGAATCACCTGTTCTTCTGTCTGTTGCTGCACCAATCCAAGGTTGCACATGTAACTTTTCTCATGTTACTCGCTGCTGGACAACTCTTAGCGCTCAATCTAATTTATTTTGAAAATCAGCTGGATTATCTCAAAGATTTCGACTCAAAAAAAAAAAAAGGGTATAATTTATTAGTTCTTCCGCGGCCCGGTGGCAATTGATCCACGGATTGGCACCCGTCCGCAGCCTGGTGGTTGGGGACCACTGCTCTAAAACACACAAAGACGTAAATCCTTCTGTATAAACTCAAAGTTTAGAGTCATTCGCATGACTTTGTTGACATAAGCCCCTAAAATGGTAATTTTTTTTTTTTTAGGTGAAATCTACATCAGCAGAGAAGACAAAACCAATACTGGATTTCTCAAAGATGTACAAATTCCTAAGTGACAACAAACTGTGTCCTTAGCAGAGCTTTTTTTCTTGGTTTTGTGTCATATTTCAGGTCCAGACTGGGTTTGGACAAAGAGCAAGGACTGATCCATCTGGAGATCCAAGTTTCTGATGGACGTGAGTCAAAAAGTCGTGCTTTGTACCTGTGCAAACTGGAGATTTTTACATAGAATAATGTCTCTTTGCAATAAAGAAATTGGACAATTCAGAATTCTTCTCTTCTCCCTTTTCCTACATTTAGCACTCTAAATCGAGAGTTATGGAAAAAAAGTGTCTCAAATTTTGGACGTTACTTTCGCTTGATGATATAATCAATAATCGCCAGTCAGCTAATGTTAGATCTTCCAGCGCTCGAATATACATAACAGTAGTTGTATAACTTTAAAAAGGTCATGCTACATTCAAAACATCATTACTTGTATTTAAATTCAAACTTCTGTGTTTGAGAGCGCAAGAAGAAAAGTGCTTCTCCTCCGCAGCACGACGTGGAACACGTTTGTGGATCTGTATCACTTCGTGTGGAGGGGAGAATAACAAAACTATATTTCGGACACCACTTGCGGCTCACAAGCCACTTCAAATGGAGGGGTAGGGAGAAGGGAAGAATTCATATTGGGCCATAGACTACATTAAAGAATTGTTAGAAAATTCTTTTTTTTTTTTTTGGTATTAAGATGCTTTAATAAACCCTTTGAAACCAAAAAGAACAAACAAAAAAGTGGTTAAAAAAGAACAATAATAAATGAGTTAATCTCACTATAATGTTTTGAAAGTTGGCAAAGTGTTTCCCGCCAAAAGTGTTTTTGAGATTTGATGGAGGCAGCCATTTTGAAATGAGCCCTTCTACTTAACCTAGTGTAATGATAATTCACCACAACGTAGAAACAATGGAGCAATTTGTATACAATGGGTTTTTAAGGAACGTTTGGATTATGCTAATGAGACAAGGATCTGAAATTTGTCATCAAATCTGGTACAAATGGTTATAATTGGTTCAGTAAAATTCCACAAATTTGATTAAATCACCAAACTTGCCCCTTTCTTCACCTTTGTAGTCGATGAGTTTTTTTTTTTTTTTTTTTTCTCTTGTGTGTTGATGCACAATCCCTTGAGAGAAATTTCTTTACTTGGCTGACATTAACACACAAGGACAGCTTTCTCTATTTTATCCATTAGTTAGAATAAAGACCGACCTTCAGAATCTTCTCCTCGTGTTCCAGGTTTTGCCAGGAGCTTATATGCTGTAAAAAGTCTTGATTACAGACTGCACAGCATTGTGCTCCTTCTTTTAAGCTCTCATTTTCTTTCTATCCTGCAGGGTCACAGTATGTAACTTGCAAACTCCAGAACTGCTCTGATGGAAACAAGGGCAAGCCTTTCCCTGGATTTATCATCCCGAACTCCCTCGTAGTTCAGGATGAATACGTTTTTATCCAGGTGGGTTTTTATTGCTTGTGGATCTGGCTTCATTAAGAGACAATTAAAAGCTGTAAAGTCGACGCGTTCAGCTGAATCTTAATGCACCGTTGTGCTTTTCATTAACTAAAAGGGGTCATTATGCTGGAAAAGGATGGGCTGAAAATGAAATCACTGTTTTATTACAACAACTACACTCCTCTGCAACACACAACATCCTAATTAGTGTATATATATATTTTTCTTTTTCAGTGATTAATACTCGTCTAGCTCACACTTCTGTCAATCATTGCTTGTCTAAGATGCCGTGCTACAAAATGTATTTTTATTGTATTTTCTAGGTATCAGTAGGTGGCCAGTCGGTCCATTATGTGTCATATAAAAGAAATGCTTTCTACCCAATGAAGCTCCCTAAATACACTCTTCCTAAGGTAATTTTTTCAAGTGTCACATTTTCTTCTTGTTTTTTAATTTTTTTAAGTATTTTTGTAGTAGATCCTAAATAAAAACAAATATTTGATATCTATTGTAAAAATGTATCCAGTCATGCTTAAATGTAACATTTTTGCTTAAGAATAACAAAATTTGGCTCGGGATTTATTTATTTTTTTGTTTCATTTTTGGAACTAAACTATTTATTTTGATGGCAATCAAAGCAATACTAAAGAAAAGTTGAACCAGCAATTGAAGAATTATAACAGGACTGTTCTAATGTCTACTTTTCTGTATAAGTGTCTCTCCATTAATTCACAACCTCTTTGAGAATTCGCCCACAATGTTTTCCTTTTCAAAGATGATTTATTCTTTTTCATTTCAAGGTTATTTGTTTAATTTTTTTGTACACATTTTTAAAGTAATTCAGCTACTTTGACTAATCCCCAACAAAGCCCAAACCCATGAGTAGCATGTGTTCAGGATCTGCAGATAATCAGCACAGACGATAACCAAGTGGTGGCGGCGATTCAGGACTGGCATCAGAACGATTCCTACAACCTGTACATGTCGGAGTCCCGGGGGCTGTTCTTCATGCTGATGCTGGAGGACGTAGTGAGCAGCGGAGGACCCGAGGACAATGTCATGATAGACCTCTATGAGGTAGGCCAGAGAGGCACTGATGTTTTACATAAATCAGGAAAACCAAACTGGACCGCCTTTCATTTCTCATTTGAATAACGTCCAAGACAGTACATGTTTGTCATCAGTTTTCTTTTTGGATTGAAAATCCAGCAATTTGGTGCAGTAATTGAGTTTTAATCTCAAACTTTCACAGTGGGTGAACTTTGTTTGTTTGTCAGTTGGCCAAAAAACCCCAAGAAAGTAATTTCAGTGAACCAGAAGGTTGTTGAAATTTTAATGTTATAACTTTGTCAAAAATAAATGAGAACAAGGTGTTAAAATTTGTCAACCGTTTGATCCCAGCAGGTTATTGTTCAGAAATTACTTTGATGCTTCAACAAATTAAAACTTAGAAAATTACATTATTGTGATGGAAAAATAAATAAAAATAACTATATATATATATATAGATATATAGATATCTATTTATATATATATATAGATATAGATATATCTATATATATATCTAGATATAGATATATATAGATATATATCTATATATCTATATATATATCTATATATATAGATATATAGATACAGAGATAGAGATAATTAGTTAATTGTTGATGTGGTTTATTTAACTTGGTCATTTAATGGCAATCCTGCTACTTTATAATAAAATTAAATACTGGAACGTATTAAGTATGTTATTTTTGTAGAAAAATAAAAATATTACAGAAGAGAAAAAAAAGGTGGTCAGAATTGAGACTTGTTATTAATGGAAGGAAAAATTAAAATTGATGGGGAGAAAATGTCACTGCAGTGCAACATGGGATATCGCACTCCAGCTATATTTTTTTTTTCTATAGTGAAATCGTTCCCAGTGGTCTTTTAACTAAGACAATTCAGTTTTTAGCCAAAATCAAAAAGCCTGTATTGTTTTTAAGACATATTTTTTGCAGGAGAAATTCAGGTTTTGGGTGTAAATGTTGGCGCAGAAGTTAGCCTTGGCTAATTCAATCCTTTGTTTATATATATATATTTTAAATTCAAAACACACATGATATACAGAAATAATAAAAAACATCAAACTGTCAATCAGTTGTTTAAAGTAAATGCCAGGGGACACACACACACACAAATAAAATTACATAAATTGTAAAGCTGACCATAATTATGTTTTAATTGCTCTTATATTTCAAATCTAATTTGGGTCAATGGAAAAAAATGGGAGCTTTATTGTTACATTTAATATAGTACTTGGTTAACAAAATCAGGACATTTATTAAATAAAATTGAGATGAAAGTTTATTATTATGAATAATGAAACCAAATAAAATTTTTTCCATTATTTACACTCTCTCTTGCTACTTTTTTCTTTAGTTTCATAGCATTCTGCAAATTAAATTATGTCCGCTAGCTAGCACTATGCTCAAAGCTTAGTTTTTACAAATGATCAACTTTAATGCAAAAGTTCATTTGTTCAGTCTTCCAATAATTGTGTAAATCTTGTTTGGCTCCTTGAAAGTGATTATCGATTGCTTGGATATACGGTTAAACAGCGACGTCTTAAAACGTGTGGACTCACCACCATCTTGAATCAGCACCCTCTCCTGCTAGCTTAAAGCATTTTACAACTTTAAGCTAATATTAGCATAGCAAAAAATAGGGAGCCATGTCTAGCCATACAGGTTTAAGCCAGATGACAGCTCAGATGAGGAAAATGACAATGTTAATGATTTTAACCTAAAACTATTGTTAAAATAACCTTCGCTACAAGAACAATTTAACACCAAAAAAAAGGGTTTTCTTTAAGATTTTACAATTTTTAAAATCAGTTTGCTAAAAACTCTTTTCTTTAAATAGACATTGAATTGTAATAACAATTTTGTAAGTTATTTTGTAAGTAAAATTACCGTTTTAACTGAGGAACAGGACATAGAAAAAATCCCAAGTTCCCTAAAAGCTTTTTCCTTCAATGTCTTCCCTCTTGTGCCATCAGATTTCTTGAATCTAAAAGAGCAGACACATAGGATTTATTCTGCAGCGTTATTCTCATATTCTCTTTAAGGTTGCTTGTATTTTGATTTTAATGCAGCAGCAGAGCAGCAGAGGAAAATATGAGGATAGTTCAGTTTTTGGAAGAAAAAACCCTTGACTGAAAAACCACAGTTACACTGCAAGCATTTCAGCCTCAACTGAGCATATATGTGTGCTGACAGATCTGCTATGTGGATGCAGTGACTGTACACATATGCATCACTCTGTGTTAACCTCATCTTCAGCCAGGAGTGAAAGATCACGTTGTTGGTTGGACACACACACACACACACCTTGGATTGCTACCAGCAGGGGCAGGAATGACCTCTGTTCACGCTAATGTTTTTTTAAAAAGTCTTTTGTTTTGTTTGTTTTGACCAAAATGTGTAAAATTTTAGAGAAACACAAATTCGAGCTGTTTTTGGATTTGCATCCCTGCACACGCGTATAAAGAGGAAGAAATATCTCAGGGCTGTGCCATATGTTGTTTTGATTCTGCAGTCCTACAGATGGTCCAAAATAGTGCTCGATGTCAGAAAAGTTATCACTCTCAGATATCTCCTCTTCCTTCTCCGATCTCGCCCTTCAGCTTTGCTCAAGTTTGAATAATTCAGTTCTCCCCCATACCCCACTCTTCTTTTTTTGTTGTTATTTTTCTTTTCACTGCTCCCTGCCTCTCATGTTTGCAGGTTGCTGGGATTAAAGGGGTGTTCCTGTCAAATAAAGTTGTTGAGAACCAAGTGAAAACTTATATCACATACAACAAGGGGAGAGACTGGCGTCTTCTTCAGGCTCCAGCAACCGATCTCCAAGGAAACAAGGTCTATTGTGAACAAGTAAGTGGGCCACTGACAAGAGATACATGTGGTTATTTGGATTTCCATTATGTGCTCTCAAAAGTACTGCACTGAGTCTTGACATACTGTACCATGGTCAAAGAGAGAGAATAAATCTGTATCATAGCAACCCAGTTCTGAATGTGTCCATACTTTAATGCCATTTAGGACGCTTTCTGTCTGTCTGGCTTTGCAAACCAAATCCAAAACAATTTAAATGTTTTTATATTTTTAAAACAGTTAAAGAGCATTGCTTTTTCTGTTTCTTTTCTCAATTATGCATTTAGGTCCACCGCTGTATGTTACGCTTTCTGGTTTTTATCTTTTTATGCATTCAAATGAAAAATCTTCATATGTTGCAGCATATGGCTTTATCTGACCAATACAATCAATTAAAAGAAAACATTGGTTTAAAAGGAAATGCATTTAAAGGTAAAATGCTCTTATGCAGGCAATCCTTGGTGGTTGAAAAAAAAAAAAAAAAATTGAATCTCCTTCCAAACGGGAAGGTCCCATAGAAAAAAATATGTAATACTTGTAACAGCTTTTTAACAGCTTTCACCTTGTATTTGAAATCCAGAGGTTTTATAATCACTTATGATTGGACGCAGTGTAAAATGTAAATTATTTTTGTCCCACTTTATTATTATGAAGGATGTTTGCAGCAAATTTGATAATTAACATGCTTATTTAGAATTGTTCTATTATATCTTTTAATATTTCTACAAAGTAATTTTGACAGTTAAAACTTTTCATTGACATTTTTTTTGTAATGTATTTATGTTCTAATTAGGTCTATATTTAAGTCTTTTTTTTGTGAATGCTGGCTAATCTTCTCTTTGTTTTCTAGCCGTACTGTTCGCTGCATCTGCACCTTCATGTTTCGGAGAACCCGTACGCCTCGGGAAATATTGTCAGTAAAGATTCAGCTCCAGGAGTTATAATAGCGTCAGGTGAGATTTGATCTGCATTGTAATTTACATATTCATGCTCTTGTTGAGTCTTCGTCTTGTTATTGGTCTTTGATCGCGTCCCTCGATGCTCTCACATTGGCTCCTGTGCTCCTTTTTCTAGCGCCATCCTTGGTTCTGCACATCTATCTTTTTGTTTTGATAATGTTTATGTGGCTTAATTCATACATTTTGCCTTTGATTTGTGTTCAGGTGTGGTTGGACCTGAGCTGATCAGTACCAACGTCAGCATTTTCATTACATCCGATGCTGGAAACACCTGGAAAGAGGTACCGTTGCGTGGAAACTGCAGCTTCATTTCATAATATTCACTTCTTATACCTCTGTAAATCCCCTTTTTTAATGCATTAGTTCTCAGAGAATGGTCCTATTTCTCTGTAATAATTGCACATATGGTCATAAACCAGTTACTCCTCCTGAATAAGGACAATTTCCAATCTTTCTTAAAGAGACCAGGTGAGAGGAAAATTTAGGGGTCATGTTTTTTTTTTTTCAGGCTTATTAGAAAACAGATGTATATTTTTTAGGGCTTTAAACATTAACAGTCATAATAAAATAATAAAAAAATAATTAACATAATAATATTTATTAACTCAAATTAATTACACTTTGCGAGGAAACAGTCCTTTGTTTTGCCTTTGCGGTTCAGGCTTCCATGGCGTGATTAAAACACTTTGTTGAGTATTAACCCACTTACACCATGATCACTTACAAAAGAATCAATCAGGTTTTTTTACTTTAATCTGGTTATTATTTTGTTTTTAGACAGGTTTTTCACATTATTGTCACGGTAACACGACAACATGCCACTGAGCCTCGACTGCAGCGTCAAATGAAAGCGTTATAAATGCTGATTGAACTGATGCTTTAGTAAACCTATCATGACAGAGAGAAAGTTCACCTCTTACCGCTTGTTTTTGCCCAGAAGATGAAAAAAAGTTGTTTTTAAAACACCATGAGTAGTGATGTAGAGCATTTGGGCTACGTGACCGGAACTTTTTTTCTTTTTTATTAAGTCTTCAGGTTTGTTTCTTATTGCTGCATGTCAGCATCTCTTTTTTCTTGAAGTAATACTGAAGACCCAAAAGTCTTTATAGTTCTGCTCATCTTACTCTTAATGTCTTTTTTGCTCACAATTTATCCATCTGGGTTAAAATTAAATTTAAAGGTTTCAGACGATAAAAATGAAGGAAACATTTTCTTTCTGGCCTTTTTTTGTTCAAAAGCTGCATAGTGTCATCTAAAATGTACCTAATAAAAATTGTGATTAATAGGAATAAATTACTACACAAAAGTGTGATTAATCACATTCCTTTTTTAATCGATTGACAGCACTAATTGAAAATAAATGTTCCAAATGTACAGTTTTTTGTGATTTCACATTATCATTCACAGATAATAAGTGGTCAGCAAATACTGTTACTAAAAAAAAGTAATTAATTAATCGCAATTAATTTTTTTCCAGGTTTGCGATTAATTAGTTAAGTTTTTTTAATTGAGTATTTTTTAATAAACTAAAAGAAAACCTGCGTGGAAACATAATTCTTTAGGTAAGTGAACAAACTTAAACCTGATCTGACTTTGTGTGCTCGGACTGGAACAGAAACTGTGGGTTTAATTACAAATGAGATGCAGTTGTGGTAATTAAAATCTATAATCAGGTGTTGGGGGAGCAGGAACAGAACCTTAATAACTGAACCTAAAAAACAAACTCAAACACAGTAATTAAAATAAAATAACCTTCAGAATAAACAGAAGAAACAAACCAAAGACACAGATCCTCACACCTCTTCAGTCTCTGCTTGACTCACGTTTGAAGAAATAAAGAGTTTAGGTCTGACAGCCATTGTTGTGCATTTCTAATCCTTAACTCAGTCATTGTCACTGGTGCTAATTGCAGGAATCAATGTGACGGATTAATTTTCATCACATATACAGCCCCCTGCTTTGTATTCTGTGGAATCAGTAAAGTGACTGTGTCTCCAGGTTTTTCAGGAGGAGTATAGTGTGTTTTTCCTGAATCAAGGGGGGGCTCTGGTGGCCATCAGACACACACCGCTGCCAATTAGACACATTTGGTGAGTGTTTTTGCAGCAATCCAGAAGAAAAACAAAGTAAAGCTGTCATCTTGCAAAGGCTCTCCTCACTGACTTCTACTTGCGATGCCCCCTCCCCCCCTCCCTTCAGGCTGAGTTTTGACGAGGGCAGAAACTGGGACAAGTATAGCTTCACCTCTTCTCCCCTGTATGTCGATGGAGTGCTTGGAGAGCCAGGAGAAGACATCCTCATTATGACGTAAGACATCAGGGAGGACTAAAAAAAACAAACAGGACACGGTTGCAGTTTAATTACCGGGCTAGCTAATTATAGGTTAAGACTTTGAAGCAACTGCTCCATATACTCCAAAGCCTGACCTTTTTTTTTTTTCCTGTTTTTGCAGAATATTTGGTCATTTCAGTCACAGAGCTGAGTGGCAGCTTGTCAAAATCGACTTTCGCTCCATTTTCAAGCGTCGGTGCGGATCCGAAGACTACATCACGTGGCAGTTACACAACCAGGTAGTTCATATATTGCATACATAAGTAATCAGGTCTGTTTGTGTGACACCGTCTTTGATTAGCTCCCCCGAACCATTCAACAAAAAACATTCTTTAGCCTAGCGGTATACACAATGAAATCTTCAACAAGTTCAATTATAATCACTGAAGGAAAATTAAATGTTGCAGTTTGTCGCCATCAATGTGAAGTCAATGAACCATAGCAGAGATGCTGCGGTCACAATAGATCAAAAGATTTGTTTGTATGCTGAATTCATACGAGTTAACTTTGAGATTAAAGGGAAAAAAAAGGGTTTTATTATTTATTGCTGATGCATTTTAATCAGATTAATTGTGGCCTTGTGCATACACAATGCTCAGTTGGGTTTACGTGAAAAAGGTTTACGTCTCATCTTAAAGGGAGAGAGGTGTTGTGTTTGCTGAACCCAAGCTGGGAGCTGGTTCCACATGAGAGGAGCCTGACAGCTGAAGGCTTTGCCTGCCATTCTTTTAAAAACTCCAAAGTAAAAAAACAGACTTTGTTGCATTAGGAGGTCATTAAAGTGACCTTTTCTGTTTTTCCCTGTCTCAACTTTCAGACTGTGTTGCTTTCCTTAAGAGGAAAAATGCAAACCTGATTTATAACAAGGTCTTGAATATTTTTTAAACCTTTAATATCTAAAATATTTACCAAAAATTTGTTTTCGGAATAATTTTTTATGTGGTGTGTTTGGAAATTCAAGTTCTGGCTGCTGTTTCTTTTGAACATATCAATGTTTCTATTGGTACCTGCTTATCCTTGCAGAGATTTATTTATTGAGTTAATTTAATTACGAATACTATCTTGCCACTTTACAGCTTTTAACCCTCTGGAACTGATGGACGCCCTCAGGCGTCCTGCTGTGCAGCTGTGAGATCAACGTGATTAAACTGTCTAAAATGAACTTTAAACTTTTTCATATTCTGTGATTGAGATTTTATTAAATAATATGGCATCTATTTGTAGTTTTTGGACAAAAGGGATCTTTTATTTGAAGAAATAAGGAAGGAATGAGAACTTCGTTCTGACGGCTTCAATGCAGGGCAGAAACCGAACTATCTGCTACTAGAAATCCAACAAAGAGGAAACCGATCATTATTTTGTTTTGGGATGGGGGTCCGTCATGAGCTTACTAAAACAACCAGCAGTGTTGTCAAAAAACTCTCAGTGAAAGTCCCACCTGCCACTGTTACGAGAGGCGAGCAGTTCAGAGTGGACAGACACGCCCCCACCTGAGAGCATATTCCACCTTAGTCGATCAGATATCAAACCTTTTCAAAAACATTTTTATTATTTTTTCACAAACTCAATAAGGAAAATTAATGGGAAAAAAATGAAAAGCTGCAAAATAAAGAGAGAAATTAGAATTCCAGGAAAAATGTCAAATAGACAGCAGTGCTCTCAGGAGATAATTTCTTATTTTTTGGATTGCCTGGAAGCTGAGGCCACACAGGCAGACTGAAGTACAATCACTGTCTGTATAACAGCATAAGAAAGGTCACACACTGGAGTCCCGAGGTCTATGATGTTCCTCAATCAACAGAAACTGTTCATATATGAAGCTCAAAGGAGTCTGTGAATTTCACCTGGATTTTTTTTTTTTTTTTGCATTTTCATTTCAAAAATTAGTTTGTTGACAAAATGTATTCTTATGGTTTTTTTTTTTGTTTTTTTTGTTTTTTTTTATGAAATTACACCGAAAACTTTCTATGTTATAAAAACTGATTTTTAAACATTTTAACAGCAAAATGAATCACTTTTTTCCAGAGAGATTTTTTCTGTTTTTTTATGATTGAAAATGAAAATAAATTTAATAATTTATGGCCAAAAAATAAACAATTGAAGAGAATACATTTTTTTTTAGTGGTCATGCCTGGTACGATAAATTCAGGTACAGGTTTTTGAAATTTGGGTGGTAAATGTATATAAATAAATACTAAAAGAACACCTTATGTTTTAAATAAATGTGCAGCATTGATATGACAAAACTATCTTTTAAACAAGCAAATTAGGTTAAAATCTGTCTTTTTTTCAACTGCATTGTATAAGTATGAAAAAAAATATTTAGAAGCATAACAGAAATATAAAGAAGCTCAAGGTTAATATTGCATTATTCATCACAGGGTGAAGTGTGCATCATGGGAATGAAGAGATTCTTTCAAAAACTGAGAGAGAACGTTCAATGTGTCAAGGCCAGGGATCAATATATTTCCCAGACGTCCGACTCCTGTCCGTGCACAGAAGCGGATTTTGAGTGGTAAGTTTCCCCTTCCTGCTGCTCTTGTTTCACTTCATTAAATAAAAAATCAGTCGGTAAAGGTGGGGGGCCTTGAGCTAAATCAAAAATGGGTTAAAAAAAAGTGAAATTTTTGTTTTGAGTTTAAAAAAACCATACACTTTTGTTTTCATTTCAGAAAATATGAATTTTTTTTAACTCATAAAATGTGGTTTATTCATCAGTGTTATGGAAAAGGGAGCTTTTTAAACTCCAAGGAAATATGTAAATATATTTTTAAAAATGTGAAGATTAGAGCTTAAATAATTTCTTCAGTAAATTTTTTACTTTACCAGATTCTCAAATGTTCTTATAAAACAAGCTTTTGCACATACTATTCCAGCACATTTATATCCCATTTTTACTGAATTGCAAAGATGTTTTTAAGATTACTGCTAACTTTTTTCCTTTTTTCTGCTACCTCCTGAGGTTATACTTCCCTGGTTTCAATTAAAAAACAAAAATGATTGATTGCTCATGTTTTTCTATAATTATGCTTTTTGTAAACACAATTTCTTTACTTCAATCATCCGATACATAAAACATCAAAACCCAAAGTCACTATGCTGTTGTGTAAGAATTTTCTTCTGTTTAATGATTCCATCTGAACTTGATATTTTAGCTTAAAGCTTTAAAGAAATGCTGCCTAATTTTGGTTCTAAGGTGGTTTTTTTTTTTTTTTCCTAACAGCGACTACGGGTTTGAGAGGCAAGTCGATGGGAAATGTACTCCGGCTTTCTGGTTTGTTCCTACAGCAACATCTCCAGACTGCACAACAGGGGACACCTTCCTCAATACGACGGGGTACGCCTGAATGTCTTTGTGCTTAAAAAGAAAAAAAGGCAAAACAATATCTGTGAAAGGGGAACTTTGCATTTGTCTCATCTGGGGGAACCTTCAAAACTGCTCAAAGTAGAGAAATAAAAGAAAGTGACGTAAACTTTTCTCATTTCAAGTAAAAAAAGCTCACAGCTTGAATATGAAAGTGGGAAATGGAGGGAAAAACTGAGAAAATAACCTAATAACAGGTGCAGTTTAGTGATGTGGAAAACATGGGAATAAAAGAACAAGTTACAGTAATCAGTGTTTTATAGAAATGGGGAAAAGCATGATTTTTGTGTGATTATAGGTATTTCACAGCAGTTGTGCATCATTTGAAGCACAAAAAATTTTAGAAGAAATTTCCTGCACGTCTTCCTCTCCTCCTCTGTGAATGTCCGTGTGATTATCCTCTCACGTCTCTTGCTAATTTATCCCCAGATACCGAAAAGCTCTGTCCAACAAGTGCACAGGAGCAAATCTTTTAAAGTACAGCCCCAGACAAGAGAAGTGTCCCAGTCAGGTCCCCAAAGGTCTGCAGCTCTTCACCAGCGAAGGAACTCTGGTAGCAACTCTGGGGAGGAACGTGACCTTCCTAGTCTTTCTAGAAGAGGTAATTATGCTGGACATAAATAGAATTTAAAAAAGAAAACACAACAAAAAAGCAATATGCATGAAACTGTTTTTGGAAGAGAAAAAAAAATACAAAAATAATACTTTTCCATACACACAGATGGAGGTTTTAAAGGGGCCACATCATGAAAAATCAACTTTTTGAACTTTTAAGTGAATAATACTCTTCATTCCTCACTAAAAACAACCCCAATGGGGTATTTTAATCCATTAACACATTTGAGTACTCTTCTAAAAACCTGCGCTCTCAACAGCAGCCCCTCCCATACCCACGAAAACAAGCAAATCCTCACGTGCTGACATCACAAGGTGACATCTGTCGCTCTTCCCCCAGGCTAACACAAACACTTTCTCTTTGAAGCTAGAGGTGATCAGCTAGCTCTAAGATGATGTCATGAAATGGGCGTCGTCCTCAAAGAGCTTAAGAGGGTGCCTCAGGGATCGAGTCATTTCACTGCCTGATATGAAAAGAGTTCACAAAAATAACTCATTTCATAAATATTTAGTTTTTCTTAGTGTTCCAAAGGTAATATACGGTCACATATATGGACATGGTTTACTCTGAAAGGTTAAAGAGAATCATGGTATTTCTTATTTTAGAAAAATAAATGGAAAGAAGTATTTTATAAGTTATGTCTACCTTTAAAGTTCTTAATTAATTCTGTTTATTTAAATAAATATCACACATATTATTGATATATATTTATCTCCATTAACATTGAAAGAAAGTCTTGCAAAGGTCTGTCAAAAGTTCGGCCATCGGCTAAATGTACATTCAAGAACGTGTTTTAGTGAATCCAAGAACAGGCGTCGCATGTCTGAAGTGTCTGTAAAAAAAAAAATATTTTTTCCACCAGGATTACAGAAGCCTGTTAGAGTCACAGCATTTCCGTCTTTGATTTTGCAACAAAACAAAAGGAATAATCAGATTTTGTATGAATCTAAACAAAAGAACGTGCACACACAGTGAAGCAATTTTTGTCATTTGTTGGTTCATATCCTGAATTCATGTGCTCACTTTTTTTTTTTTCCAGTTTATAGCTTAACAAGCATCATCATTGATGGAATGAAGGCTATTTTTAGGGGAAATCTCCTCAGGTTGCCTTTTAGTGACTTTAACCTCCATACCTTGACAGTGAACTCTCCTCCATCCTCCGTATGCCGGCATGCTTTATAGCCAGATATTTTTACGTTGCATGTTTTTCTTTAATGGAATGTATATCAAGGTGCTGTCAGTAACCAAGCGGAGAGGCTTGAGGTCCAGTAAATCAAACAAATCTGCGTTGACAAGATTTACAGCGTGACCTGCTTCTTGTAGCTATTATGAAAAGTGCATTTTGCTGTGAGTCAGCAAAGACTGGAAAAACAACCCAGGTTACTTTGTGAATGATAGTTTTATTTTCCTCTTTTAAAGGGTCTCGGCTCCATGACGAGTATAACGGTGGACTTTGGTGACGGAACGGCGATATCGTACGTGAACATAAGCTCCATTGATGATGGGGTCAAGCACATCTACAGTAAAGTGGGCATTTACCAAGTTTCAGCCACAGCGAGCAATAACCTTGGTTCGGATAGAGTCATCCTGTACCTCCATGTGACCTGTAAGTCCCAAATAAAATCAATTAAAATTCCTTTTCTAGAAAATGTTTACTTTGACCAACTAAATGTTATAAATCACTCCAGTATTTATTGTTAAAAAAAAAAAAAAGTGGTGCAAAATGTATTTCTACTCATCCTATAAATAAAATATAAAAGTTTGTGGTCTTATGTTACCTTAGAAGAGCGCACCATGACTCAACTCAAATACAAGTCATTATAATGGATTCCTTTGATAAAAATTTAATGTTTAGGTCGTGAAAGCATCAACAGACGCTGCGGCAGAGCGAAGAGCTTGTTGGCCCAAAAATACTAACACAAACAAGGTCCCAGTTGAGGATTTAAACACGGGGAAAGTGTGTTTAATAAAAGAAGTGACTTTGCTGTTTGTTTGAACTCTTCAGGTCAGCTGGAGCAGGTGGAGCTTACGGCTCCTCTGGTGGTTGTCAAGAACAGAGCCGTAAATTTCACGACCGTGTTGCATCCCGCCAACGTGGGGACGGTCACATATTTCTGGTGGTTTGACAACAAAACGGAGGTAGGCCGCGCCGTTCATCGCCGTTTATGTTCTGCTGGTGGGGGGGGTGTTATAAAAACTTTGCCCGTCTGCATTGCAGCCGATTGTGACCCTCGATGGAGCGGTTTCCTTCGCTTTCTCCAGTGAAGGTCATCACAGCGTCACCATGCAGGCTTTAGCTGGAAATACCGTCCACCAGGACCAAAGGATGGTGGCAGTTTATGGTATTTATTTTATCTTAGTGTTTTGTTTCTCTAAAATCTTTTTATTAAACACAAAACTATTTAGTATTTCTTGAATATGACTTCTATTTTTGGATTTTTCCTGAATTTTAATGGATGTCAATACTCAAACTTCTAAATAAGTAAGAGATTTACAGAAATACTGTAAACTAACCATCCGCCTGCTGGTAGCATTGTCATCAGCTTACAATGCAGGTCAAAAAGTTAATAACTAGTCAGAAAGTGTCTTTAGATCAAGAACATTGCAGTTAATGGAATTTATACCAGAATAACGTGTAACGTTGTTTCATCTAAAAGGTTGATTAAAGGGAAAATTGTTCCTTAGATATGCAATCAGTCTTCTTCAGAGTTTTTTTTTTTATCAGCATTAATACTTGCAGCAGCACATGAGTCATGCAAGAACCTTGAAACTATTCTAAAGAATTAAAATCTTAACTTTATCGTGAAAACACTTGTGGGCATTTTTACTGGGGAGGAGCTGAAATTTAGCTCAAGGTCAGGCTGTGAAACTTTATTAATACTGAACACAACACAGCCAAAAGTGCTTATGAAAAAAGACCAAAAAAAAGTTGAGTTTTATAGAAAAATTATTGTAACAGTGCAGAGATTATTGTTGGCATCATATTTGATTAAAAAACAAACACGGCGGTCCAGCACCACATGCTAGCAGGTGAGTGCATTAGCGAAGTGATGATTCTCTGAGCCTATTTTGTAATTTCAGGACCTGAGCTCTTTCTGGTCCTGGATTCAATCATAAAAAAATATTGTTTCGGCCAAATTACATGAACAAATATAGAAGATAATTATAGAATAGTTAGTTTGGTAACATTTAGGGGTGTGAGAATTTATTTTAATATCAAATTGTATCAGAATTTATGGTTGACTATATGATCCACCGTCAATATTGCTTCATTTTCAGCAATTCGATCTGATGTGTTGAGCTAAAATTGATCCAGAATATTTTTAGCCAAAAATTGAACTATTGTGACCCAAAAACTAATACAGTGCAGTTGTACGACAAAGTATTTGGGACAGTTTGCAAGAAAGTTTTCTTTTTTAATTAAAACTTTAAAAAATTACCAGTAAAAGGTTGTATATATATTAAACTTTAAAAGTCATAAGAAAAATGTTTTACTAATACGAGTTTTTTTTTTCTCGTAAATCTACAATTTTTAATCTCATAAATATACAAGAAGCAAAAACTTGTATATATGCGAGAAAAAAACTCTTACATTTACAAGATTAACAGACGTCGATTTAGACGTAAAAGTTATAGATTTATTGGAAAAAATATCATAATATTACTTTTTTTTTTTTTGTTGGCCCTAATATTCTGTCATGCAATTGAGATTTTCCAGATTCGTTGTATTTCTTACATGATAAACTAGTGTGAATTAAAGTGTACAAACAAACAAGTAAACAAGAAATAATGCCAAATCCATGTACATTTCCTTTCATAGATGTCATATCAGTGTTGTTTTTCAACATCAAAATAATTCAAACTGTACATTATCAGAACATTTTACCACACTCTGGTCACGTCTTTGCAAAATTTGAAGTGTTTCCACTCATTGGACTGTATTGATGGTTGATCATTTCTTGGTGTGTTGTTCTCAGTAGAATTTCTTATGTTATAAGAAAAATAAATAGAGTACCTATATCCAGATGGTATTTTCCAATATGGGTCATAATAAATGTATTTTATTTTGAAACAATTTCATAGTAGTTTAATTTGATTCAATTAACAACTCGTCTCAGAAAGATCAATCTAGTTGAATAGTAGGAATAAACCATTGATTAAGTCGATTCATCGTTACGCCCAATGTTAAATGATTAAGTGTCTTATTTAAAACAGTCATCAGGAATGATTGAAAAGCTTAAAGAAAAATTCTAGTTAAAATCCGAACCTCAACCAGTTTTACTTGTTTGGCAGGATTTTATACGCAAAATATATTGACGGTAAAGTCTTGCTTTAAAAAAAAAAAAAAGTCCATTATCACTGAATTTAGCTCCTCTTTGTGAAGCTAAAAAAGGTAGCCTGTGTATGGGCCAATATAGTTGCTATCAGTTTGTAAAATCAGGTCATTAGTATTTTTTAAGCCACAGAATAAAACTGATGTGATAAACAGAGGAGATGTGGGTTCTATTTTTACTCAAGAGGATGCTTCTGTGTCATTTCATCAGAAGCATGTTTGGTAAACTAGCAACTAAATGAGACCATCACTAAGAACAGGTATCTGGCTGCATGGTGTCATAGCCATCTGCTGGTGGTAAGAGGAGCCAGCCAGAGCTTTGACTTTCAAGCATCAACGTTTTAGATGTAGCAGCGGCAACTAATAAAACTGATTAGATATTTTAGTTCGGAATTTTTAATTATTTCCAATTTATTGGCATTGTTTGATAGTTGTATTCTCTGAAAATGACTTAAAGCCTAACAAAATCAGCAATGAATAACTCTGGGAGAGCAAAATATTTTAGGTTTTTCCATCATTAAAATATTAAAATATCAAACAACATTTCCAATGATAAGTTGTTCTGCTGTTAATTATTTTTTATTTTTTTTTTTTAATACAGCCTAATATTTCAATATGTGTGAATGTTGTTGGTGCATATCATAAAGGTTAACGGGGTTCATGCAGAAAATATAGATCGGGGTGACCTTTTAATGCTACAAGAGCCATTTGGTTCAGTTTCTTACAGACCAGTGAGAGCCACAAAGTCCCTCTTTGTTTTAAAAATATACCTTAATTATGTTTTTGTGACATTACACAATTTGTTGTAATAGTTGGATTATAACTGTGCTAGAATTTTCTATTTAACACATTAAGCTAATTTGACAGTAGCACTTGCAAATACCTTTCAAAATAAAATGCACCATGTGTCAAATAGTTAATCTTGCTCCAGCAGATTTTTTTGCAGATTATTTTTACTATAGTCTGCTATCATTTTTTTTTACTCTGAATATAAAAACTGAACCAGATTTTAATGAAAGTTTATACACATAGATAAAAGCTCTTTCCAACATAGCAGTTATTTGACATGCTAAAATGTCTAAACAGATGTGAAAAAAAAACTAATTTAATTATGACAGATGAACTAAAACATTATTTATTTAAATTATTGCTTTTTTTTTTCAGAAAGCCAAAGAACACCATCAAAGGGACAAAAGAGACACATGTGGCCTAGTAGTCTCAGGTTCCAGACTTGTAATCTAGATTATTAGTACTTTTTAACTACTATGTAAAGACTTAATTATTGCAGTAAAACTTTGTGACATAGTTAATTAATATGACACGCGTCAGATTGACTTTTCTCTGTTAGCTTACTTTAATTAGCTTAATGTTTGTTTCAGCTTGAAAAATAGAAGTTCAATACGCAATCTTGGATGTTTATTAAAACCCATAGATTCTTTCCCAAGTAGCTGTTGTTTGTAAAAATGTTCTGTAACTATGAGGCAAATAGTAAAAGAAAAAGGGATTTTTTGCTTTGCAGTAAAATTAAGTTGTTAGCAAATGTTCCGTCCTCTTTAGGAGCACCAATCACATTTATCAAATACAAGTTTATGTCATTAGCAAGCAGAAACCAAACTTTTCGCCATTAACTTTAAAATGGTAAATGGCTCATTTGAGCCTCACTATACTGTTAATGTGTCCCGACTGTTCTCTTTTAATCAAAAGTGCCCCTCCTTATGATAGCCCACATTCCTTTAGATCTGGGGGGGATCCAAATGCAGCAGGTAGACATCACAATGCAGAGAATTAAAAGGCTTGAAACTGTAATCCCTATTGGAGGGAGCATTTTAAAACATAAAATTGTAATCAATACATAATTACACACTAGCTAACTCTTGGTATGCTGTGATTTAAATGAGTAATTCGCCCATTTGTTCATCACAATTTCAGTAAATATTACTATCCTGTATTTTAAAGTATTCCCACAGTATTTTCTTTCCCCCCTTTTTAAATTCAGCTTCTTATTAAAAACTTCAGGTTTACAAATTTACAAGCCAGACATGAACGTAATGGTCAAGGTTTTATTTTTCTCCTGTGATAAAAATTCATTAAAAAGCCATCCAATTGAAATACCTTCAGCCATCAAAATAGCAATCGCACTGACAGTTTCAAAATGTGAAGTAATATTCAAGATACATTGAGATGATGAGGATGATAGGTTTTTCTTTGTAAGCAGTTAAAAAGATTTGAGATCCTCTTCAAAAGTGAAGGAGTTGGTAGCATAACGGGTCATTCATAAGCAACGGTTTGAGTTTTTCTGTTAGGATTTTTCGACTTGATAAAAATGTTTGACATTTGTGGCATTTTTGCAACAATAGAAATACAAAATGCAGAGTTGAAAAGGCGACTGAGATTAAAGTACAAAAACACAAACCTTTTGACAAATAGTTTCCGTTATTGAATGATAGACAATTTTATCTGATTGTGCTTGTACTTTAGATTATTTCCAGTCACACGTTTTGGCTTTTTCTTCTAATCTGGATGATCTGAATCCGGGGGTGTCTGAGTGGAGGGAGGACGTCAGTAGGGTTGTGAAGAGCCGGATAGTCCAGGTCAGTATTATAAAATATGTTGTCAAAAACACCAGTGTAATGCCATCTTCTTCTATTTGGTGTGAATTTCAATTAAATTTGTGAAAGTTTTCTTTTTTTATTACTAATAATGAGTGAAACACCGTTTTCATCCCCAAATGTAAGACCATAATATAAATTTCCCTAAATAACGAAAATGAACTATGTTGGATTTCCACCAAAAACCAGAATTTTTGGGGTGTACTGGTAGAATTGGGGGATGATGATGAGTTCTATGATGTCTCTGAGGTAAGTATGTGCAGTGACTGGACCCTCTGTATTAACTAAATGGAGTTTATACTGATGCCTGTCCAGACACTCCCTCCACCAAAGCAAATCCCGGTGACCATGTTGCCCTCACCATGGTGCCTTCTACCAACATAAAGGAACTTAGATCAGGTGGCTTCTCGTGTGTGTTCATGGGGGGTTTTGACCCCAATACGTAAAACACACAGAGACCATTATATGTGTGAGACGATACTGTAAATGAAGTGTGTCTATCACCCTAGTACAGTTTCTTCCCTACCCCCAAACCAGCTAAGAGTCCTTGTGGTACAGTGTCCGCCCTGTAAGACTGTAAGGTCGGGGGTTCAAATCCAAGCTGAGTCATTCCAAAGATAAAAAATGGCTTCCTGCTTGACGATCAAATGGTTCTTGAAGGCGGTTGTGTCTGCAGCTCACCCCTTCCTCAGGGGATGGATTTGTGGAGGGCAAATTTCACACTGACCAAACAACATCTACTGAGTTTTTTACAATATGCGTAACTCATTGTGTGTGTTCACACATACTGCTTATTGAATTTAACATCACTTACAATGTAACGGTAATTACAAGCATAAAAAAAAAAAATCATACAATGAAAAATGTGAATAACATTCACATTGTTCTTATAAGGCACAAGACGAGAGTATTCTATGTAAAAAAAAAAATTGGATTCACCATAATAAATATGTAAAGAAAAACATGGGACATGCTAAGTAAAGCCCAAAGAGCCTTGCTGATGTGTTGTGTTCCTTCTGTGAAGAAGGCAGGCCTGACATTCAGTTTATGGGTGTGATTGCATGAAATTTGATTCTTTAGGCTTTTATGCCCCATCTAAAGTCTCATGCTTTATATTGCTGTCACATTTCTAATATCAGCGAAAGTGATAGCAAGTGAATACATTACCATCCCGATTCTTCCACTGGCTCGCAACCTTGTAAACAGTAATTTAGCCACCTCTACTTGAGAGTCGCTCTCTGAATCTAATATGTCAAACGGAATTACCTCAACTTTAGCACCAGCCATAGCTTAGCACAGTGAAGGCAGGAGATCTACTGTTTTATGGAGAGGCCTTTGATTGCATGCTAAACTTTGCATTTTTATTCCCATCAATACAGCACTGTAATGCTGGAGACGGTGTTTATGGATGACGGCAATGGTAACATTTAGGATTCTTGGTATTTTTTGGCAAGATTTGGAAAAATAAGGAGATAGTTTCTGCAGACTTTATTAGAAATTCACCTCTGAGTTGTGGTTGGAATAATCCTTCCCCCATTTCCCATCATCCATCTGTTTCTCCAAGAAGACCTAGTCACAAACAAGATGGCAGCTGAAAATCATTAGCCAGATGTGGAAATTCCACACCATTTCAGAGTTGGAGTCACTTTTGTTAAAACTTTTTAATGTTGAATGAACAGTTTAATGTTTATGATTAGCTTAAAATGTGTCAATAGAGGGTAAACACTGCTAGGGTCGCCTGTTAGACTATATTAGTCTTTTTTGACCAAAAAGAGAATTTTTTGACCAGGACCAGTGGAGGTAGTGGTGTTGATTTTCTGTTTCTGGATTTCCTTTCGGCTAATAATTTTTCGCCGCCATCTTGTCAGCCACCAGGTTCCTTTTGTTTGATGTAAACGAGAAACAGCATAATGGTAAATAAACAAAAATAAAGTTACAGTGTCAACAAAAATGGCGAAACAATACTAGAGCTATCCAGGCGTACAGTTTTGGACCAGCTCACATAGGAAAATCTTATGGCCTGCCGATTGTAGCACCCGTTTCAACTAAAAGCTTTTCCAACTGCATTTTTTTTTATCTGTTTCTCAACAATTTAAGTAATGAAATACTCAAAAATGTAATTTTAAGCTTAATTTCCTTTATATATGGCCTCCATTGTAAAGAAAAAAAATGCTGCAAGAACATTTTAGAATGAGGTTATCAAAACTATTTATAGAAGGCTTTGTGTGTGTTTTACATGAGATGTATGTCAAAGAACAGCCAAGCTGAAAGTCTACCTGTACTTGATGTTAAACAAGTTATGTAAAATACCTGGGAAATCTGCTGTATCTAGCCTTTAGTAGGAAACATTCTCACTGACCTTCTGTCTTGTCAGATTTTACCACGGTTTGCACCAGAAATCTGACAGCAGACCTCTGGTTATGGCATAAATGCACTAAAAGCCCTGGCCTTTTCCAAAGGCTGTCAGATAGAACTTGCAATTTCCACGTGATTTGAGCATTAGGTCTTGACAGTGACTGGTATTTAAGCAAATGATATGTGAAGCAGAGAGCAGAAGATATTTACTCATTTGTACAGACAACTCTAGACTACCACCTCTAATTGAGTCATAAAAAATACACTTTTCTAATGAAATTTTATTATTAAAGGTCACAGGAATCAGTGAGAATCAACTCTTGGTGGCAGTCCTTCCAGGCGTGCCGACGACGGCAGAGATTTTTATCGTGTCTGAGAGGGCATCAGCGGAGAGGCCGCTGAATGAGAAGTGGGTGCACCTGAGTCAGGTACTGTGACTTTTTTGGTTGATTAAGTGTCAAAAAAAAAAAAAAAAAAAAGAAAGTCCAATCCCAAAGCTTCCCAGATCATTGATTTAAACTTTGAAACCAAGTTCTTTTACAGAATCACTAAACTAATAAAGTAGGATTCACTTGTCATGTTTATTTAGGCAATAAGTCAATAATTCTTCCTTTTATTTTTTTCTTCCATAAACTCATATTTCATTATTTGTCTCATGTGGAAATGTTTCAGTGAGGCAATTGATCACAATAAAATACTTGACAGTTATATTATTATTATAAGTCATTTTATTGTGCAGCATGATGTAAAGAATATGTGACCTATGGGCCAAAAAAAAGGGAAGTTTTTTTTTTTTAACTTAATATGTACATTGTGCTCATTGTGATGGATCACTGAAGGCAGTAAAGTTCCTCGTCTCCATTTGTGTTTTTATTGCACAGTGGAGAAAAAAATAGACAGCATTGGTTGCATTGTGGCCAAGAAAGGCACTGTTAGTCCTCAGAAAAGGTCAGCCTTAATGAGAACTGTGTTCTTTAGAGGTAATTGGGGTAATGCAGGCAGACACTCTGTTGTGGTCTGTTAGGCAATCACACAAAGAAAAGGATAAAGGTGGTTTAGTGGGAGAATTAAACAACCTTTTTTTAACTATTACTTGATTTTAACTTATACTTTTTAATTGATTCCATAAACTTGCATAGAATCGTCATGTCATTCATGTTTTAGAATGATCCAATCATGCAGCAGTAACTGTTTTCTCATATTTTTTTCATAATAAGGCACACTTTTCAAGATTATTCTTGTTTGAAAAAAAGAAATAAAAAGTTGAAGTTTCAAATATTATTTTTTTTTTCACACGAGTTCCTTCTCATCTTAAGAAACCCCCAAACTTTCAATAATCTGAAAAAAATATGTATATATACTTACCTTGTATAGCCACTAGGGGGCAATGTCGCACCATTTAACGACTTGCACTGCAACTAAAGCGTTTGAGAAGGTCATTAAACTTCCAGCTGCTTTGTAGAAATTTAGATGAATGCTAACTTTAAAAACAATACATAAAAATTTTATTTTAAATCATTACAGCCTCAGGAACATTTCGTTTTATTACAAAAAAAAAAAAAAAAAAGAAAGGAAAATCTCACCATTGAAAAATGGTGGTATTTAACATCAATTAAATATATCAAAATGATCAATTAAAACTGAAAATAGTTTTTAATTATTAAAAAAAATGAACTGCCAAAATAATATCTCCAATTCATTTCAAGTAAACATGATTTTGCTGGCTCACAGTCAGCCTTGAACTAAGTTAATAGGTATTTAATTACATTGATGCATCATATAATTGGTTCCATCGAGAAGGGAGACAAACTGGGGCAGGCTGCTGGGATTGGGAATTAAAGCGATGTATTTATCTAAAGCCTGTCTGATTACCTGGCAGAACCTCACAGACAATAGGGTAATAAATCTTCAGTTCACTGTTCTCATCTCCAGTGAATGACTTGCAGTGCGGAAGCATTAAGTGAGCGTGTACCCACACGTACACATGTGCATGCGTGCCGAGTGTATGTGTGCAGCGGCTTATTAAAATGTGTAATAGATTTACTGACCCTGATATGCCACTAGAACAAAAAGTAATTATTCATGCTGTGTAGAACAGTCTAATTTTAACCAGTGGAAAGATTTTAGAAAGAGCGAGATGGAATTAGTGAGGCATGGCTAAGGACTCAAATGGGCAGTGGGAAGGCATTTTGGTCCCTTGTTAAATGACTGCTTCATCAAGGTGGGAGAGGCTGAGCAACTTTAAGGGCTTTGGGGGGAAAAAAATTAAAACAGCAATTTTATGATATTAAAACATACTTTGATTTCCTATAATGTCACCTCATTGAACTTTTTTAACGAGTAATTGGTTTTCCTCTTTAGAATACGGGTGAAATTTCGAGGTAAAATTCCCAGTGTGTGTCAGAGCAAAGGATTATTCTTTCCTTAAATGTCACGGCAGCCTTACAAGCGGAACGCCCTTTTACCTGAACGTGTTTCCTCCAAAGCCTGCGGGGCTTGAGTGCTGCAGGTGCAGCTTTTCGTGTGTCATATCAACATTTGCCCCTCTTTAGAAGGAGGGACAAATTCTGATCCATAATTCAGTCCGCTGGATGAAATGACTGCGGGTGAAATATTGATGAAAACTGCGGCATTACAGAGCCATCTCTGCTGTGTCACTCCCACTTTTAGCTTTCTCAGGTTCTGCTGAGTGCTCTGAACCAAGACCTGATCCAGTTCACGCTCAAACCGGGGGTGCAGGTTAATGTCTACGCCACCTGGCTGTCTCCAGGTGAGTCCAGCTGCCGGTGATGCAGTTCAGTTCTGTAAACGAAAAAAATCTAATAATTGGATGTTTTTCCATTGATCTTCTCTCAATTCTGAAGCTCCTCTTGTGGACAGTGGGGACAGCGTGCACAGTGGGATTGCAGTCATCATGCTTGTGTCGGTGGTCCTGGCAATCCTGGCAGTCTTTTTGGTTTATAAATTTAAAAGGTAATTTCATATTGGAGGTGTCTTTGATCCGAAATGATACTTTGTGTACTGTCAGTTGGTTTAAGCTTCCTAATTGGACGCTTTTGCGGCTTAAAGTTTCCAAAATCCCCTCACTCCAAAGTTAAGGACAACATCTGACAAAATAAGACCCCTTCCTCTGTCTCAATCTGCAGAATATTCCAGGGAATGACAGTCTAATCAATTTTCCCGGAGCTCTGAATGTGTGTCAGACTCCTGCAGTTATCAATATTCATCCATCTGACAATGTGAGAGGTTGACCTTTCAGAAATGCTAAACAAAGCCATTCAAGGTGAGCCATACTCTGCCGAATGGCAGCAAAGGTTGAGGAGATAAGTCCTGAGACAACATATATTATACAGTGAGGGACATACAGTAAATAGCCCCCCCCCAGTGCAGGTAATCCCATGCCAATCATGGCGAGGAGGGGCTGATTTGGTTCGTCTTGCAATTTTATAATGTAAAAAGTTAACTTCATCCCTTGGGATCATAATTGTTACATGTGAGGAAAAAAAAAATCAACTTTGAGTTTAAGCTTTTCCCCCCAACAGCTGCAGCTTCTACTCACAGGGGGGAGGCTCTGAAATTAGAAATGTGAAAAGTTAAGCAGAATTGGGGTGCATTTGAGGAGATGAAAAATTTAATGAAAACTGAGGTGAACAATATGAAAGGGAGAGAGCCTTGCCCAGTAGACTGCAAAATGCCCTAGTTTCCAGCTTTTAGGCAATCCTCCCCCATCTCCAACAGTTGGTGGGTGACACATGCTTTGTGGAAGCATTAGTTTTTAAACCTGAAGGCAGATTTCCATTATCTATATCCCTTTTTTTTTTTTTAAACCCTCCTCTTCACCTCACCTGCAGGAAGTTTCCCGGCATGAACACATACGCCGCAGAGCAGCCGGATAAAGAGCAAGAGGTGATCCCCGCAGTGACCTCCTTAGCAGTTCCAGACCCCGAGGAGGACAAAATGACCTCCCTGGTTCATGTGGATGTGCAGCTGGACTCTAAAAGCAGAGGTATGGAAGGGGTCGCTTTCTCCTCAGACCCATTTCTGCGGTGGAGAGCAGAAAATTGGGCGAAAAAAACTCCTTTTCTTCTATAAAACTTAGCTTTGATCTTATGGCTAAATGTGAATTTATGTCACACACTACTTTCTGCAGGCTTTTTTCTTAAGGTCAAGTGAACAAGTCAATAAAAGCAAAGCAAACATGGAGGGAACTTATACCAATAGGTCTGTAACAAAGCTGTCAAGGCTGCAAAACTATTAAAGCACATCTGCTAGAGCTGTTATGAAGGTGAGAGTCAAAGAGCTCAGGAAACAGATTCTTGATCAATCAGCTCATGTAGGTCAGTGGAGATCATCTCCTCTCTTTGTGCTTTATTCTGCTACTATTTACACGGCGGTCATAGTGATGCTGTACTTTAAGTAAACCTGTATTATTTATTAGTTAATTCTCCAAAATAGATTTTTAATTATAGAACCAGATTTTGACAAAATTTCCAGACAAAAGCATCCATTAAATTTTACATTAAAAAAATGATAGAAAAATTACAAACTAAAAATCAAATTTCCAGGTGATTTCTATTAGATTCATATGTGTTTATTATCTCATATGTAGAATACTTTGCCATGTATACCTAATAAAGTTTGCCTAAATTACACGGTATTTCACCAAATTCAGTAGTAGACTGCAAATACTTTTGCAGTCTCTGCTTGAGTTCATCCCAGGGGTATTTGATGGGCTGGGGCAGGATGGGTTTCTTCCACACCATCCAGCCATGTCTACATGGTCCTTACAGTGTGCACTCAGTCACAGTCATGCTAGGATTATAAAAAAGAAAGAGAGAAAAAAAAATCTTATTTTTTTTCTTTAAAAAAGATGGAAGGGTAGAGTCTAGCTGAAACACTTGAATTTCCTGGAAGTAAAAGGTCAAGAGAAACCTTGAAAAGCTTTGAGTTTTTTGTGTTGAGTTTATTATTTGGAAAAAATCTAAAATATGGTTCAAAGTAATTAGATGCCTTTGTTGTGGGTACCTTGGAGTAAATAGTCGTCTTGCACGACCTTATTTAATTCAACTGTCCTTTATGAGGAAATTTATTGCAATCCAACATACTCCATGATGTGAACCTATTAAATTATTTTTCTTGATTTGACAAAACCATTTGAGTTTTTAGTTTTGAAGTATTAATACAGTTAGAAAAAAACATTTTTGAATTGATTTTATTTTCTCTTTTTGAACCCTCAGACATTTCAAACTTAGGGTAAAATAGTAAAAAAATTGTAATATAAGATTTTTTTTGTTGGTAAGTTCCCTTTTTGGACAAGTAAGTGCCAGAGAGTTTGATAATTGTTTCTTTTATGAACTATTTTTTAGACAGACGGCAAATTTTACAAAGTTCCCTTAAAGGTACATCGAGATTTTTTTTTTTCTAAATGCATCTGGTGTGCACCAGATACTAACTGATGCACACCAGATACTGATACTCTCTGAAAAGATAGAAGAAAAAAAGTGTCTGAAAGAGCACTAAAAAATGTCAACAAACGGCCATACAGTGAGGAACATTTTAACTGACCCCTAAAAGGTCTTGTGTATTCAAATGACCACTTAGTTTCACCAGTTAGTATCTGGTGCTCAGCAGTAAGTATCTGGCACGCATGCACCTGTTAGTATCTGGTGCGTACCAGTTAGCATCTAGTGCACACAAACCATGTTAGTATCTGGTGTGGACAAGTTAGGATCCAGTGCTCTCCAGCAGGTATCTGGAGCTCACCAGTAACTATCTGAGGCTCACCAGTTAGTATCTGGTGTGCACGCACTAGTTAGTATTTGGTGGGCATCCGTTAGTATCTAGTGGCTATCAGTTAGTATCTGGTGCGCACCAGTTGGTATCTGGTGCTCACCAACTAGTATCTGCTGCACACGCACCAGATGGTATCTGTTGGGTACTAGTTAGTATCTGGTGCGCACTAGTTGGTATCTGGTTAGCAGCCAGAAACGTCTTTTTTTTTTCTCAATGTCTCTTTAGAGTCTTCGTAATACTTTATTATAATTTTTTTTTGTTTATTTTGAGAATTATGCATCAAAATACAGATAGTAATGAGTTCCAATTAACAATTTCAATAGAAAATTTCAATTTGCAAAAGGAAAAATCAATAAGTGGCCAAAACGTTGTGTATTAGTTTTCCTTTTTATGATTACTAAAATTGTTATCTTTTGTAAATAAACTGTGTTTATTTTTTCCTTTTGATCATAGTCTTCTCTTCATTGAAGGACATCAAAATTATGCTATTGTCATTATTTTAAATTTTTTCGAGACAATAAGTGTGAAAAATTGGCAAAAATTGACAGATAAATGTAAATATCTCTTTAAAAATCAATAATCTGAAAGGTTTTTTCTGGTCAAATGAAAGCTTTGTTATGATAGTCATTAAATTTGAGATGAACCAGAAGGGAAACTTTTTTTTTTCTCCAGTTTTGTTTATTTGAAATTTTAAAAACCAATCTGTGTTATATATAAATTAAAAAAGGATATGTATTGGATACTTGTGTCTTCAACCCTTAGCTTCACATGAAACTGGAAGTGTCCACCCAACACTGCAGTATGATTTCCGTAAACAATATTTCAGTAAATTATAAGCTGTCACAACTGTGACAAACTGCATTTCAAAGTAAAAGCTCTGTGACAAAGAGGAGATATCCACATCATGTTAATTGCTAATGCTTCTTTTTTCCCCCCGCCTTCTCCATACATAGTTGCCAAGAAGCAGTTATTATTATTCTGGCACATATTTATGAAGGCACTATCTTTACTTTGTCATTGCATGGTATTAGAGTACACAGGTAAACGAAGCACAAGTGCCAGCTAAAGGGATGAGAGCGTCCAGGTGAAATATTTGATCCAATAAAATAATTAGTGCCCCAGGAAAGCAACAGAGCGGTGAAAGCATTTTCATCTATGAAGCTGCAGTTGATTTATCTCTCCTCATACCTACAGTAAACAATCAACCCATCCAAGATAAATGTGTTTGCTATCCAAAAAAAATAAAAAAAATAAATAAAAATCACCCTAATTCAAATACATAAAATTCCTTTTCTGTCTCTTCCCCATCCTCCCTTCTCCCTCGACAGGCTACCTGCCATCTCACACAGACATCAAGCTCTCTGACGAGGCGCCCCATGTGTTTTAATGTTGGGAGTCTATGACCGACTCGAAAGCAATACATCTTCTTTGGCAGTTACTTCCAGTAAGCTACGAAAGCGCGGTCACAATGAATGGTCTCAAGTGTTTTGCTACCCATGCATGGATGGACCAGTTCACACTGTGCTGCCTAAATCCCTCCAAGGAGACTGTACAGATTTATACTTGCCTCTTGAAAAGGAACACTTTTTGACTGAAATACTTGTATTTTTGCAAGGACATTGATCTTTTTATGTAAATAATGTACATCCATAATGGAAGAAGTAAAGTTATTTGTCTCAGCTGGTTACAGCTATGTTTGCTCAAACGGGAACGCACCATGCGCGAGGTGGAAGAGAGGGACGTGTTATAATGTATGGAAGAAAAAAAAAAAAAAAAATCCCGCTTTTGACTTGTGTTTGTGAAGTTTACTTCCCGCAACTGTGCGAAGCTGGCTTCTCGGCGTAAGACAGTGAGAGAAGCAGATTCATTAAGCTCTTCGCAATCAGTACATCTTATCGCCAGATTCTCATCAAATGAAGGCTCGCAATATCCAGGAGATGATGGAGGACTCCCTGTCCCAGATCTGTGTATTCCATCAAGCCTGTCTCTGCAGCTCAGAATGTTATATGTGTCAACGCAAAAAAAAATATATATAACAACAGAAGATTATTGCAGATAGGTATGCACAGAAGATGAGAATCTGAGCTGTCCCTCTTGTATAGGAGACACAAATAAGTCAGTTTAGGAAAAGCAGAAATCTGGCTTTTGCTGATCTGAATCATTCATATGGTTTATTATTGCAACTCCTATATGGGAATGTTTTGTTTGGCAGCAAAATAATGCTTGCTGCCAATTTTGTCCATTCTTTGATTTCAGCTGAAAATTATTGAATAATTTTCCTTGTCGAGCAAGTAAATCCTGCAGCACAGGAGGTGTGTATTATCATGCAAAAAGGGTGTGCAGTGCCAAAATTTGGGGGTTTTAATTAGTTGTGTCAAGGTTTGTTTGTACAAAAAGACTCCTTGACACAATTCACAAACTGTTTTCCACCTTCTTTATTGAAAGTTGTGGAGCCTTTTCATCTATTTTTTTTTTTCATCTCGGTTGTGCCAAATATTTTTTTTTATATCTATACCACATTGTTTATCCACCAACCTAAAAAAAAAAAAAAAAAGCCGTTTCCCAAGCTTCCAGAGATGCAGAGGAGCACTCAGTCTGTTCGAGGTTTGCCCCTAAGGACTCAGCGGACAAAAGGCTGCAGATTTGTTCATCTCCTCCGCTGCGAGGGACACGGAGATAGAGAAGACGTATCTCCTGTCAGCACAGCTCAGCCTACGCGCACAGCTTCGGTCAGCTGCTGTCTCTTCGGAATAAGTACTGAGGTTCTTCTTCATCAGACTTTTCTTTTTAAGTGTTGGCAGCATCATATGTCAGTAAGACAAATCGACTACAGGCTTCTCCATACTTCTTCCTCGCCATCTTCTGATTGAGCCAGAAGCATAAATAAACTCTCAACGTAAGATCATTTTATTTTTTACTTATTATGGCTCCATTTCTTTAAGTTCCATTAATTTTCCTGTTAATACAGTTATATTCAAAGTTGCATGGAGTTTATTTTTTCTCTTTGGAACTCCTTGAAACATGTTTCCAAAGGGGGGAGTAAAAAAAAAAAAAAAGTGTTAAAAAATGTGAAGTATTTTTATGTTTCTGGAGAAGCTGACCAACTTTTTCATATGAAGTGAAGTGATTATCCTGTGAATTGTTTCTGTGTTTTTCATTCGATCTTGCTGAAGTTACCATGGTTGCAGAATAAAGCAAAAAAAAAAAAAAAAACAGCAGTTATTCATTGCAGCTGGTTGTTAAATTGAGTCCTAGAAGCATGGACGGACTTTTTTTTTTCTTAAACCATGTAATTGAGCTCTAATAATGGTCAATCAGCACACTTCACTTCAACTGACTTTGAATGAAGTAGTTGTTTTGAACTGAAATACACTTTTTTTGGGGGTGATTTGCCTTTTCGTAAGTGCTGCTCAAAGTTTCACTCCATCCATTTGTGGAATACAATGGGACTGAGCAGTGAGGACCATGAAAAGCACACAGTCGCCTGGAGTGATTCTAATGGACCGGTTCCCTAGCTTTCCCACTGCGCAACAAATTAATTATCCCCTCTCCAGGAAATCAACGCAAACACACACACACACACACAATCAACAAAGAAGATTTTCCCGGTCTGGGTAACACCTTGAATGAAAAATTGTCCCACAACAATAACCCACAGCAATATTGTGTTAGCCACAGTGTGAAATTGATGAGTATGTTTCCTTTCATTGAGCGCTGCATTACACTGTCTGGCTGCAGAGAATCATCCATTAGTGATTGTCACCGTTCAATTTGATTCTGCGACGCCGAACATCCCAGGGCGGTCGCAGAAAGACCTTGGTGTTAATTCAGACTGAGAGCAGGAGCAAGAACAAGGCTCTCAGGGCGGTAATGGTTGCCGGATTGATGGAGACTGGAGTGCGATACAAAGGTTGCAAACAAAATGCAAATCAGAAAAACATGCGTTTGTTTTCCCCACCCCAGGTTTGTCATCTCGAATGGTGATTTGATAGTCGATAAAAAGTCCAAAAAGTTCTCATCGGTCATTCAAAACACCAGTAATTGTTCCCATTAAAGGGAAATCATCTGTGCGGTGCAGCCTCAGCAGCTGCGGGTAAAATGAAGCTCAGCTTGAATGTCAGACGGGAATCCTTACGTTGCCGTTATTTCACCTTTTGACCATTAAAGCTGACTTCAGTGCCTCTGTGAGATCATTAACAGTGACACGCTGAGGCTGATATACTGGCTGCTACAAGGATAAGGCTGATCAGATAAGATTGCTGCAAGAAAACGGCGTCTCACACCCAAAGCACGTAAATTACAGGCCACATAGTCACACGTCACATATATAGAGAGAACAAAAAAAAATCATAATTATATAAAAAAATACATTTATTTGGAACAATTCCAGGATGGGAATTGGTTACAGTAAGAAATGTGATTTAAAACAAGATGACCTTATTTATTTATTTTTTTAAAATAACTGACCAAACGAACAACATTGTTGATCATATCATGCACAACTTTTGAGCAACTGCACAAGTAGACCATCAGACATGGTGTTTAGTAATGTATGTGTAACCTTTAAACCACCATAATATATTATATATATGTATTTATTTATTTATATGTATATACACCATAAATCAGCCACCGCAATATAGTTTTCAACCACAATTAATCTGGGCATGCTTCTGTCAAAAAAAAAAAAATTCAAAAGAAAAATAATTGGTGCACAAATTGGACATACAACTTGTGGGACTCATGAAAATACACAACCGCCAGACTTTATAACAGAAGCAAACGGAACTGTTGTATCTTACTTTATTTACAATTTGGCAACATTATTATTGCCAATAAGGCCAAACTTTTTATTTAAGAAAGAGCTATGAAAACCCCTACACATTTAAAACACAAAATGTGTATATATATATATAAATAAATATATGTGTGTGTGTGTCTTAAAGCATTCACAGCTGTCAGATTTGAACATTTGTACACATGTATACTATATTTACAACATAAAAACCTTTTTTTTTTTAATGAAGAAGTAAAAATTTTCAAATTAATAAGACAGAAAATCTACAATTTTTTTCCCATCATGGAGGCAAACTTTGATTGGTCTATTCAAATATAAATAAATACATAAATAAAGAGCACAGTTTAAAAAAAAGTATTTGGGAGACTTCACAGCCTTAATCATAATGAAACACTCTCAACAAGTCAAGTACTTGTAGAACTTTAAACCAACTAAAAAAATGTATCCATTTAATGTCATAGACAATCTAAGGTAATTTGTGTTATTTACTTCATAGTATAACATTAACATACAGTCATTGGGTTTTAAAGTACTGTTTGCTGTACTTTTTCTCTAACACAGAAATACATACATTTAGCTGAAAAACAGGAAACCGTGTGTTTGGTAGATTATTTCCTTTTGTTGTTGCAAAGCTCCTCTGCAATAAATCTCTGCTGGAGAGGCTGTTTGTGTTTTTTTTTCCAAAGGGTGAAACACGTGTAAGGAACACACATTTGTGAGATGAGCAGCTGGAGATGTGGGTTGCCTCCATGAATAATTTGCCAAATCTTTTCTGCATGTGCCAAACATCTTGTTTTCTTGATGCTTTTGACTCCTGGTGTGAGTTTCTTGAACCTTCAGGTGTTGTCAGTCAGTTGCCAAAATTACAGTCAGGGTTTGCAGAAAAAAAATAGTATTAATACAATGCAGAAGACACTGAATGCAGCCATTGCTGTCATGTCATTGTAATTGATGTCCTTCACCATTTGACCTGTTTGAACTGGTGCTGCAACAAGTCCACCAACACCTGAACATGTGAGGGAACTTTATGTTCAAAGATTAGTCAAGATTATTCCCTTAATAGAAGAAGCAGATAAGGCTTTCTGAAATCTGCACCAATAGAGTACAAGGTATGGGTGGAAGTAATTTGATGGTGTGGGGCAGTACTCGCTAAATTAAAAAGCGAGACTTTGTCATCACTAAAAGTGGAGAGACATCTCAATGAGATTCTATAACCATTTACTTTACCATATCTCCACAGTGAGAGACATTAAAGCTCTCTAGAGCTACGTTTGCTCCAATTCCTTAAAGGATCCCCGCGTCTAAAGTAACAAACACCTGTTTGAGCTGGAATTTATTAAAGACGGGACGCAATTGGAAGATATATGGTTTTCTGCACCTAAAATGAAAGGGTTTTTTTTGCTGATAACCTCTAGCTCAGTGGAGAAATTGGGTTTCAGTGTTAGACTGGGGGCGGTGCTGGCAGAGCAGATTCTTCCTGGAGGGGGCGGTTCACATCATGCTGATGTCAGCATGATACGACCCGCTCATTTTCGTGGGTATGGGAGGGGCTGCTGCTGAGAGCGCAGGTTTTTAGAGGATTACTCTTAAATGCATGAACTTTATAGCGCAAATGAACAGTATAATGCAGTTAAAACCTCAGAAAGTAGAATTTTTATGATATAGCTCCTTTAATAAAGCCACCTTTCAAGTTTTACTTTCACCTTTTTACAGCACCACAATGTCACAAACTTAAATAAAATACCTAAAAAATAGGCTTTTACCAGCTATTATTAGGTTAAAAATCCATGTGATTAAAATTGATTGAGATTAATTAATTACAGGTCACAATTAATTAATCACTCAAAAAATTAATCCCATGACAGCACTAGTGTCCAGACTTCAAAAAGCTGAACTTTGGCTCAGAAGTCACATCACGTGAATCAATCAGGGACTCAGCTTTTACCCGTGACGTGATGATGAGATAATCACAGATGGAGGAGAATCTGATCATTGTCATCTCATGTTCTCGTACAGCAATTCTCTAGTCATATTGCTATTTTTCCCTCCTTGGACTAAAGCAAAATTGGGTCAGAGAGAGACGGAAGTACTGCTGAAAGCTGCCATCATTCAGCACCTACAGTGAATGGTGAACCTCACCACACTGAGAGATACATAGATACATAGATACATGATTACTGATGCTTTAGTAGAAATATACAAACCTGATCTCTCAACATCATATACAGTCAATGTTTCCATATTGTGATGAGGCTAAAAACTTTTGACACTAGCTCCTCCCACACTCGTCTAAAGCTTCTGAACACATTTTTGGACGAGCAGTAAATTTGACGCATGTGAAAAATTGCAGGCAGCAGACGAGCATTTATATCTTGTTTAGTATAAAAGCAGCTTCAGATTACATCATATCTTCTCAGAGACTACCTCTAGAATTTGAGGATGGAAAGATTGAACAGAAATCTAGATTTCAACCCCAATATACACTCATGGGATCAGATTTAGAACCTTTAATTGGGTGCAACCTACATAACTGCCTGTTAATCTCATAAATGCATGTTCTACTCAAATATGGCACAATTTAATCTAACAAACATCTTCCAAGATTAACTGCAGAGAAGCATTGATGCAGCAAAGAGATAATCTACCAGACACACATTATGTACTTTCTGTGCTACATTGACATATGTAAATAAGTAACAAGCAAAATGTTTGAAAAAAGGTACAAACTATGAAAGTATTTATTACCATGTGTGAACCCACTTTGAAGTGGAGAATTGATAATCCAAGATGAATGTCACATTGCTTCCTCTGACCCCTATTGAGTTGAAATCTCTACATTTAACAATAACATCCTTTTGCATGAAACATAAAAAGAAAAAAAAAAAAAAGCACAAGTAAAAGATAAGTTGTACTTTTCCCCCCAGAATCCGTTTGTCTTACACGTTAGTACAGTTTGGAAATTCTCTGGTGACAATTCTCTCCATATTTCTTCCAAATCCCCCTGAAAACATGAAAACAAATAATGAAACTTTCAGAACCAGTCAGCTGTTTTGACATCACATGTACATTAGAAAAGCAGAAAAGATATGTGTCCGCACCAAGAGGACACTATCCTGGCAAGTCTGACCACAGAAAGGAAGCCATTATTAATGAACATAAAGCTTTTCTGGCTCTGAGTCAATAACTCAAAATCCAGTCATTTTCATAAAGCAGCACAATCTAAATTTGACCTGTGTGAGAAATAACAAAAGAGCAAATTCATTAAGGTCAAGATCTGGTTGTCAGTTCAGATTTACTCTGGAGGTAATAATTTATGAGATTGAAATTGCATTTCCCACATCACAGTATACATCATGTGGACCGTGTGAGCCATTACACTATTGTAAAGAATGTAAATTAGTAAATGGATTTACATAGACACGAGTTCCACAATAACTTGTGGAACTCATAAGATGCTTTTTTCAATTCTGCAAAAGAGAAGACAAAAGTCCTTCACCTTGACACCCCTTACAAACTTTCTAAAATGAGTAGGAGTAAAACAACTTTCTGTTTTTATTTCATGCACATTGTAGACACTGTATAACAAAGATGATATGTTGGAATACTATTAACAATAATCTAAGTCGGTCTAGCCCAATGGAACATTATTCTGTTGTGCCTCATTTACTCTGCTCATAGTTTGAAGTCTTTTCATTTTAGTTTGTTGCTTTTTATCTGTTTAATTTTACAGTCTCCTCTTCCCCAGCACATTTAATTATGATAAATTAGACTGTTGTTTCGCCACACTACATAATTGCAGTTCATTTTTGCATTCTGTGTTTGCATTTTCTTCAACGCTTTCTGATTGTAGTTTGTACTCACAGAGCAGCGCCATCAGATGTTTACATTTCATTATGGCGGTTTTAAAGATCCTGATTAGAGTAACGTAGGCCCAATCTGAAATATTCCATTCCCCTCCATCTGAAGGGGCAGTTTTAGTGCAAGTGTGTACAGGATATATATTTTTTTATTTCACACCCTCCAAGCGGAGTCCTTCGACGCGATGGTGAACCGTGTTGCGCTGAGAAGCCCTTTTCTTCACATGGGTGCACTCTGAAGCACAGAAGTTTACATTTAAATGTAAGTAATGACTTTTTGGTGTAGCGGGACGTTTTTAAAGATATAAAACGGCTGTTGTTGTGTATATTCAAGCGCTGGAAGCTTCTCGCTATCGAGAATTAATGGTGACGTCACCGAACTAAGGTGACGTACAAAATATAAGACTATTTTTTCATAACCCTCCGTTTGGAGGGTTAAATGAAGGGCTAAGGAGAAGGAAAGAATTCCGATTGGGCCATAGTTCTGAATTTTCTCAGTTTTTCTTTATAGAACTGATTTTTACTGAATGAGGAGATTATTATTTTCCGAACCTTGGTAGCTACAAGCTAACGTAGAACAGGCCAGCAACTATTGATGACATCATACATTAAAAAAACATTAAAAAAAAGTTCCGTCATTTGTTACATTTATAAACGTTAGTTTTTATCAAATTACATTTTTAAACAATAAACTCAAAAATTAAATTTGAGGAAAACTAATCATACTTTCCAATCAGCTTATTCATGTAATATGCACTATTGGTTTGCACCACCTGTTATATCTTTTGTGGAATACTTACACAGAGTTCCAGCTATGTTTTAGCAACATGATCCTTGGATCTGTTTTTATTATTTAGTTCATCGTACTCCCTTTCCTCCCTTTTTGTTTTTCTTTAGTAATAAAAGCCCTCAAAATCTATGTATTGGTATATCTTATATCACCATCCTCTAAAGCCCCAGACAAACCATCCTGTGGGTGTAAACCCATAAAATAGTGAGAACACCTTCAAAAGCAATCATGGAGAGATTATGCAGTATAATCAAACATGTGATAATGTAATTGTAAAAATAATTTTCGTTCCTTACACACTCCCAATATATAATCTTCCTAAGCTTTTTAAATTGAATTCAAAGCACATAATAGAGATTAAATAAATAGAGTATATCTCTTTCTAGGAGAGGGTGAATGTACTGATTAACAGAGTTTTCTACACTCTATGGATTGGGCGACACATGTTGGAAATTTCCTGTCCAGTTTTGACGCATCACCCACCCTCTGGAATCCCCAATAAACTGAGAAATCCAGTACTTCTGTTTTTTGTAAATGATAATAATCATTTGGTTTGAACATTAATCAGAAGAAAGATCAGTAACTACATGCGCACCTCATTTTTTATCTTTGTCCGCTTCATTTTAACAGTTTTAATTTGGACAAACTCCACATTGAGACTAAAGCAAATTACCAAACATATAATTAAACGTAATTAAACACTGCAATGATTTTAAATAGATTTAGCCATGTAGCAAAGCCGTGTGAAAAATAAAACCAAGCCTAAATCCAATGTTGTAAATGAATTCCATCGGAGTGAACCACAGATCAAAAGGTCTCCGGCAGCTCTGCTCTTTAATAAATAAACACTTTCTAAAGAAACCAAAAAGGCAGTTAATTTGTTTCAGATCAGCAAGGACTTGGAAAGGTAGAAACAGCTGAGAAATGAAGAACAGCCAAAGTGCTGAGTGACCAGAAAAAAGGCCTGCAGCCCACAAGTCTGTGTCAGAAGCACTGCAATGCTACTTTTGTCAAACGGTCCACTCTGGGAGTCCAGACGGAGCGGCGCTCATTCCAGAGGCATCGCGCTGGACGTCAGCAGAAACATTAACTTGTCATGAAGATATCTAGGTTGTATGCAGATGCGGCGGTGGGGGCTCATGGTGGGCAACAAGACGCGCTACAGTGATAAATACTTTTTAGCTCCGCGGACGTGCGCTGCACTTCAATACGGAGCACAATGCTCTTGTATCAACCATTTATGCAAAGCTGAAGCTACCTCAGCGTGCAGCAAATGCAGTAAGTATGTACTCACACACTAAGTGATGTATTTTTAGAGCAATTAAATTTTAATCTGTATCAGTCTCTTTCAGTGACAGTCATCCTATAAATCCTGTTTTAATGGATAAACGGATCAGAGTTCATAGGTATTAATAGAATGTGCTGAGAAGAAAGCAAAAATCTGCAATTTTCTGAGAGAGTTTGTTGACATTTTCTTGAAGATAAACACGATTTTGTATGTAAATGTGTCTTTTTTACTTGTTTTTCTTCAAAAGTTAAAAATATACTTTATTAATAGCGCTTTAAATCTACCTGGAATAGGAAAACATCCACTAAAATAATGTCGAAAATGGTAAAAACAGACACTGGAAGCTGTCTATTTATCTTCCACGGTTACAGTGGTGCTAATTGTGGTGATCTGAGTGTTTACCTCTGCTCCTGCCCTCCAGCTCTTTCTCCATTAGCTCCTTCTGAGAGGGGAACTCACTGAGCTTGACCTTGGACTTGGGGTCATTCTGGCCCACTGTGCTTATGACCTCTGGCTCCTTCTCATGGGTGTCCTCCGTCTGTACATGGATCCAGGGGATTTTCCTGAGCGGGGCAACGCAGGTCGGGATGATAAATGCCTTTGTTCACAGGTGAGCCGCGTATAATTTTCTCTCTTATCGGAGCGGACGAACCTTTTAAACTTGTAGATAAAAAATGCAGCTAAACCGACAAACACCACACTGAGCAGCATCAACATGGCCGACCCACTGTGGATAGAGTTTGAATGCACAAGAGGTGCTGGAACACAAGGACATTTTGATTAATGTGCGAACCATTTGCAGTGCAACAACAGCAAAAAATATCACTTTTTTGTCTTTTTTCTTTAACCAGTGACGGTAGAACCTTTTTAAAAAAGTGTGGTTAATGACTAATATGGATCCAAACAATACATTTCTTTTGTAACGAGGTACACAAGTGGCCAGTTACACAAGAGTTTTTAGAAAATGATTCATCAATAATTCTAATAAGATGCATCACATTTCTTTGAAATACCTCAGAGAGTTAGCAGCTGTCTTTAAAATGGTAGGATGCCAACTTTTTAATTTTACCAATTTAGCAAAAGAGAACTTTGAATCAAAGTACTGATTAAATGTGTGTTGCGCATAAAAGGTTTCCATGGTGATGAGAAACTGATAAGCAAATACATGTGAGTCATTTCTCAATAGTGAAGTAGCTGTTTTCTTTTCAGAAACAAACGGTTTATAAAAAGTAAAAGTATAGAAAACGATTAGGAACGAACCAACAGGAGATCAATTTTTATTGGTCAACCATTTTGTTTGGGAAACTAACAATTAGTAAATAGATATGATGCACATGATGCACTAATAATCATTAAATGTTGCGTCATTAATCAATCAATCCAGAGTCTCCTCTCTTGCTGCAGGCAGCCGTATGGTCGACATTCACTGATGGAGTGCCGAGAGCTTGAAGGGTAGCTGTGGATCAGGTTGTTGAATTGACCACTCTTTGCTCTTTTGACAGACCTAGCTCTGGTTCTTATCCAGAACCAAGTTCATCTAAGCTTTTTTTTTTTTTTAAACTGACTTAAGGCTTCCGGCTTTCAATCCTGGTACCTATACAGACCCCCAAAATCCTTGCGATGCTATAGTGTAAAGAAGCGCTAAGGCTGCCAGCGGGGCTACCTTGTCAAAAGATTTTATATGCATATAGATTTTTTTTTTTTTTTTTATTCACTCCGTTGGAAGTTATCAAAATTGGCTCTGCACATGTGCGAACACACACAGGTTCTTTAGAAGCCCTGGAGCTGAACCACTTCGACTGACAGCAGCACTGATCCATCGGTAGCGCCTCTGTGGTCGGAAGGTCCCGTCTGAAGGCCGGTGTCAGGGCTTTACGTCTGTTTGGACAGCCGCAGGACGCTATTGCAGAGATCTGAGAGGTGGAGGAGTGTCATTTCCTTTTGACTGATTAGATTTAAAACTTTCATTTTTTGGTCATCTGTAGCTGTTTGATTCTACAACCTATTGTGAGTGAATCTTCAAGGGTTAAGCGTATTAATTTCACATGGATGGCTGCTGGTTTTTAGCCATTCACTAAGTTTGATTAAAATAAAAAATAAAAAGCTACTTAAAATAGTCAATTATTGTATATTAAAAAATCAAAAGTTTAAACAAAAACTCGTTTAAAATTTGTCACATAAATAACTAACAAATTACTATCCAAAAAAGAACACATTTATAGGTTAACCCAGGGGTCGGCAACCCAAAATGTTGAAAGAGCCATATTGGACCAAAAAAACCAAAATCAAATCTGTCTGGAGCCGCAAAAAATTAAAAGTCTTATAATGAAGGCAACACATGTTTTATGTATCTATATTATCTATATTAGCCTACTATCAAAATGACTAAGTTGGTTACAAATACATGATGAACCTTCATGATTGAATGTTTATTTAATCCTGTGGAGAATGATCCCCCACGTGACTACACTGTTGTAGGATGAAGTTTAACTTCATTACAATATTAATGAATTACAGTTTGTTTCATTGTTTTGATGAAATTAAAGGAATTCAATAAAGAAATCCGATTTCTGATGTCATTTTTATTTTGAGGATTCGTAAAAACAACAATGGAACGTGCATAACGTGCCCCTTATCTGGGCAACAGAGTGCAATAAAATGCAGCATACATTAATAAAAATAAAACAACAGCCTTTTGAAGAGGTAAAGTGTATAAAATCAAATGAATACAGTTTAAGTTTGATTTCTGTGCAAATGCCAAACAAGTCAGTGCATGGGTAAAACGCAGCAGTATCCTCTCTCTCTCTCTCTCTCTTTTGACACCAAATCAGCGCAGCTATCCTCATTTCTGAGCAACCAAACACAATGATACCCCTAACCCCGGGCTTACACCGCTAGAGTCACGGCTCTGTTGCGTTGCGGGAGCGGACTAGCTACAGCCAATGGCTTAAGTGTCATTCCAAATATATACTGACAAAAATCAGAAATTACGAACGCTGAAAGCGCCCTGCCCTACTTTTTTTTTTTAATCGTTTTCTCGTGATAACGAGATAATCGGTAATGAAAAATGAAGCGTTCCGCTCTCTCTTTCCCGCACGGAGACGCCGAAACTTCATCTGTTTTAAGTCTCTTATTTGGTGGTTAACCAGAAAAACAGCAGCAGAACACTCCACAAAAGTTGTATTCACTAATCATTTTATTAGTGGGGATACCTCGAACGCCTTCATTCCGTCCCATGCACCAGCCCTCCCCCCTTTATTTACCCCAAACCTCCGAACAGCTGATTGACAGATCACTGCGCATGTTGTGTTCAATGAACTCTGGACATTAGCTCAGTCCGCTACTATGCTTTTGACATTTTTATACAATCCTCAGAAAAAGCAGTTTTTCAGGAAAAAAAATGGCGAGACTTTTTAATCCCTTGATTTTATAAGGATCAGTTCTGGGGTTCAATGTTTTCTATGATAAACTGCTTTGTTTTGCTGCCGGTGTCCAGAGGTCAGTGAACGCACCATGCAGAAACGCTCGGCAGACCTGAATCCTGTCAATCTGTCAATGTTTGTTCGGGGTTAAAACAATGATTAAAACCAAAAACATATTTCCCTCCTCCATCTTTTTCCATTTTCCAACATTTTGGAAATAGTGCCAAGGAGCCACAAGGCAGCGCTTAAAGAGCCGCATGCGGCTCCGGAGCCGCAGGTTGCCGACCTCTGGGTTAACCAATCAATTAGCCACTGGGTAGTTTTTACTTTGACTTTTTTGTTTCCTTAACCGAAACTTGTATTCAAAACTGAGTGAAAACAAATTCTGAATTGTTTCTGATGTATAAACAGTTAAAATAAAAAAAAAAAAGTAGCATTTTCCTTCCTATATGACAGTTTGCCGTTTTCCAAAGAGATTACCATTATTACCCCGTGTCAGGCACCAACTGCAGCTGCAGGCTGAAGTGCAGCTCTTTGCAAGTTATCCCCTCAGGGCGTTAAAGAGAACCTTTAGGAGGCCCACTGTTTCCCCCTGGGGTCTGTCATAAGGTAGCAGCTTATGCGTAGACCTGGCTTTTCAAATGCTGAGATGCAATATTCAAAGTACTTCTCCTTGCCACCCATCTTTCTCTCCTTCAGACAGAAGCCCATGAAGTGTATGACCTTTCTAGATCATTTTAAAAGCAACCCAGACCTTTGTATGCAGACACAAATGAAGACAGATTCATTGGTGGATGAAAAGGGTAAAGCCACGCAGGCTTGATCGACACGTTTTTGCGATATGCTAATGACAGAGTGACCCTGCCAATTTCCCGTGCATACCAAATGCATTCTTTGTCAATCACATCATTGATCGGCTGATTTCAAACAGAGCTACTGTCCCCTCAGGTATAATATTGGCACCCTGTGAACAATATTTAATCCCTGTGATTTACTGTACTTTCTTTCTTCTTTTTCACCACTGGTTAATACTTTGTGTCAAAAGAATTTATGTGAGATGGAATTTTTTTCTGCCCTTGCAAGCTGAAAGTACTGCAAAAAAGCAGCTACACCATATTAAATTGGTATAAATTAAACTTTAGGTATGTTTTGATTTATGCACCTTCAGAAGTGTTATAAATGCAGCATTTCATGCACAGAAAAGGGAACTTAAAAGGCTCCTGAAAAAAACTTACCCAGGGTTTGCTGAGTCATGTAAATAATAATGTGAACATCAGGTTTCAGCTCAAACTGAACCAGGCCTTGGTTCAAAGCAGCAACAAAAATATCTGATATCTGTTTGGACAGAAATAAAGAGCAATTATTACTTTTTATGTGTACAAAAAGAAAAATGACCTCTTAGCTTCAACAATTACATCTGACAAAACCTTGCTGGAGTTTTGTCTTTATATTTTTTAATAGAATTAAGAAAATTAAAATATTTTGTATGAGAAAAGCAAGAAATAAAAATAGGCTAAAAAAGGAAAGCAATAACTCCATCTAACTCTAAATACAAAAGAAAATAAAGTTATATTAAGTAGGGAAACCACTGTTGCTGTATGCTAACAACAAATATTTTTACATTTCGGGGAGAAAAAAAAAGCTTTATCAGTGTGACATCAAGGTGCCTGAAAAATGTCAATAATGACATATTAACAGTTAAAGGTTAAGCAATGCCAAATTGTGCTTTTTAAATTGAGTTTTTGTTCAGGACCAGTATAGCCTCGTCTCCACTGAGCGGTCTGTTATGGCCCGGTCCAGTAAGGAGTAGTTTGGTATGGACTCCGTAGGGACTGAGTCCGTAGCGGTTTGCTTTCACGGTGCATGCGTGCTGTAGACTGCTAGCATGTCATTGATTAGAAAAGCAACAACGATGGTCATCCAGCTTTTTTTTTTTTTGCTTTACTTTGTAGACATCATTTGTAACAGAAATTTAATATTTTTGAAAGAAGATTACAGGCGGCTAAGAAGAATACTGCTGGAAAGAGGAAAAAACAGAATAGCTAGCTTGGTGCTATATTGGTGCTTCCTAATGTCATCATCACTTTCTACCAATCAACAGGTGGCTACAGTGGCTCCGCCCCAACTGTTTATATTTTTCTATGGACCTACAATGGATGAGGGCCCTCAAGAAGTACAGGACTGTTCAATGGGTCCATTTTACAATGGACACGCTCAAAACACCTCACAGTGGAAGTGAGGCTTATGGGTTGGTCTCAGGTTCAAGGTCTCACAAAGCATTAAGGGTGAAATTCTGGTGTAATTCAAGTGAGGGTGGAGTAAACTTCCTCCTATAACACCATAGTCCTATACACCTATGACGACTTAAGTTTCAGATGAGCTGCAACAGGGATCACTAAAAGCATCTTGGTTCAAAGTTGACGCAAAACTACTATGATATTCGAGCTCCCTTTTGATATTTTGGCTGCTGCTGGTGTTGTGCGTCCTGTCATCCTGCTCACCTGGCAGGTGGAGCAAATGATCCTGATCAGCACCTGCCAGGTATTTAAGGCGGAGGAGGCAGAACAGCGGCAGGAGGAGGGTTTTGGAGTTGGAGTTGGAGTTGGAGTTGGAGTTGGAGTTGGAGTTGGAGTTGGAGTTGGAGTTGGAGTTGGAGTTGGAGTTGGAGTTGGAGTTGGAGTTGGAGTTGGAGTTGGTCTGTTAATTTGGTTCTCTTTTTGTACCTTTTATTTCCTCAGCAGTCCTATACTACTAGGTTTTGTTGTTTTAGTTTTGGGATTGGACCATGGAAGTCTTTATTTGTGGGCTTTCTTTATTTGCTTTTCTTAGGAAGCTTAAGCAGGGAGCTACTGACTCAGACGGTCAACGTGACTGGGCCAGTAGTCTCCCTGACTTATTTTGTGTTTGGCTGAGTTTCCAATCCCTTTGTTTTGCATTTCTATTTTGAACCATCATAATAACTTATTTGTGCTTTACAGGACACAGTTTTTTTTTTCTTTTTTTTGTCAATAAATTATGTTTCTCGTGATCTTGGTGTCCGGTTTTACATGTTATGCTCTTCCCCTAGACTTTTTGCTGTCTCTTGGGGCCATAACATTTGGGCCTCCCCATTAAATCAGGGGTCCCCAAATCCCCGAGACGCGGACCGGAACCAATCCGAGGGCCGCTTAGTACCGTGGTTCAAACAGGAAAAAAATACATAAGCTAACTTTGATACTTTCCACATTTTTATTTTCTGAGTCTGAAGTCTTATTTTTCTGTATGTCATGTGACATAAAGTAGATGCTCGCCCGGGGTGCTTGCTAAGTTAAAAGCCCAAAGCTAAAGTTAATAAATGCCTAACAAAAAGACATGTTAGGAATGTTTCTTTGGGGAGAAAAGAGCTGTGAGGAACCTGAAGATGAGCTTTCATATTCATGGAAGCATAAATCTGCTGTTTACAGACACAACCGAGAGTCTTCCTCCAAATATGGATTTATAGAGACAGTTGTTTCCACATACCAAACCGCTCTGCATAACATATGGCGACAGATTCTTGAATATTTCACACAATCTCACAATAATAAAGTTACGGACACGATAGATTTGCGTTTATTACTATACTTAGAAAATACCAGTTTTTGACAGTTGTGACATTTTGTTTTATTTATTCATTACATCTCAAATAAAGTCATAAAGTCTACGTTTAAAGTAACTACAAACATTTCACAGAGAATGAAGATTTAGTCAAATAAAGTCGCCGAACTGCTGAAGATGTTTCTGAACTGAGGACATTTTAAAAAAGGACTTGTAGGATTTTTTTCCTGAATTAGGCAGGAATCTGTTCAAAAACTTTAGCAGAGAAAATGTTCCTCTGTGTGGAGTTTTGAAATGCAGCCCTGATAGACTGAAGAACTTTGAACATTAGTTCAGATGTGCATTCTTCTTAGGAGGTGTTTGATTTGTGGAAGAAGCTAATGAGGGCTAGTGGATCCTCCTTTCAACTAGTTTTCTTGATGATGTCGGCAGTTGTCCTGGTAGTGTTCCTGTTGTGTGTGTGTGTTGCGCACAGTTCCGTGTGTTTTATGTTTTGTGACATTAATACTGTCAAAGTTTTAAATTTATTGAAATAATTTGAAAATGAGAGCTAGATATTAAGTACGTGCAGAGGTTTCACTAATACTCAGCTACTTAAAAATATATTACACAGAATATTTAGACATGTTTTTCTGGACCTTAACTTCAAGAATTTTTCACTAACTGGACCTTTTTAGATTTTAGTTGAAGACCCCCTGAGCTACAGCATTTTTGCCATTTGGCTTTGTGTCAAACATGCATCAAACTTCACTTTCTTTTAGCTGTTGATTGGATGCCAGGAATCACAGATCTTTTATTTTATTCACAAAAAATAAATAAATATAGAAGAAAATGACTTAAACACAGCATCAAAGGGATCGGAATGGTTATAAAAGTATAAAAGACATTTACAGATTTTTACAAACCTGGATTATTTTAATAAACACAAATTTATAAGTCTAGTAGCTCAAACTACGTGTGAGCAACACATCATGGTTTCATTTTGAAGCAGAGGTTTAACGTGTACACGCCTGCCAAGACAACCGAGGAGTAAGGAGATTTGAGGTGGAGCCAACATGATGGAAGGCTGAGGTTTACTCCAAACACCCAGCACATTTTTCATGTTGTAGTTTTTCTGCAAACTTTCACTGAAGACAGCTGTAATTAATGAACGCATAGCTGCCACAGTTCATCACTGCTGGACTCCCCCCCCCCGTAACTATCCTTCTCACTGTGCAAAAAATCTCGTCTGTGAAAGTTTAGGCTGAACATTTCCAAATATAATGTCAGTCCATGGCTTAAAAGTAACCAAGACATTTGAAATATTCAACAAAAGTTACAGTTTCTCAGAGCGTATTTGAAGCAGTATATTATATTCCATTTGCAAAGGAATTTGAGAAGGTTTCTCACACACAGACTGATTTTGAGAAACCTTTAAAAGAACACTATGCTTTTAAAAAAACACCCAAATGACAGGAAATCTCAATATACTAAAATAAAAAAATAAACAGGAAAAATGGCATAATCTCTGTTAAAACTGTACCTACGATAATTAAATAAAGCAAGGACTGTTTTTTGATGAGTACAACTGTGTAAGGCATCAAGGACCCAAGAGTTTACTTCTTGGAGACTGACATGGCTGACATTAGATTTAAAAACCACAAATTATGCTACTGTATAAGTTACTGATTCCATATTGAATCAGTTATTAACTTTTTCAATAAATTTCAATTTATTGTTGTCTATATGGAACCCTGGACATGACATTCAAAAACTATTAATAAATTGTTTCTTTAAATTCATTTTTTGACACATATAGGTATTTTCTGAAAAAAAATAAAAAAAATTGTATTTTGTGGCCACAAATTAGCCTTTATTTAGCATTTTGTGGGCACAAATTCACATTTGAAATGCAATGTATGGGATTTGTGCAATGTAGTTGAAGGTGAGTGCCTTGGCAGCCCAATTTATGGAACAGAAATTACTGATTAAATGCTAATATGTGGCGACAAAATACTAATTTGTGGGCACAAAATACCCTACTGATGTTGTGTGCACAAAATACTCGTTTATAGCAAACAAAATCTAATAAGTTTGGATAAAATACTAACTTGTTCCCACAAAATGCAAATAAAATACTAATTTGTGGCAACAAAATGCGCTATTAATTTGTCCGCACAAAATGCTAATTTGTTAGCTTACCATAAAATGCTGATGAAATATAATTTTGTAGCCACAAAATGCAAAATTGAGGCCATAAAAAGGCTAATTTATGGCCAAAAAATATTAAATTGTGCGCACAAAATGCTAACTGAGCACACATACGCCAATTAGTTGCTCATAATACCCTACTGATATTTTGAGAACAAAATGCTAATTTGTAGCCTACAAAAAAAAGATTTGTGGACAAAATAATAACTAGTGGCTACAGAATACTAATTTGTCTGCACAAAATGCTTATTTGATCTCATAGAATGCTAGTGAAATGTAATTTTGTGGCCATACAATACTAAATTGTGGCCATGAAAATTCTAATTTATGGACACAAAATACAAATTTGTGTGCACAAAACGCTAACTGCGCACACAAAATACTCTACTGATTTTGTGTGCACAAAATGCTCATTTGTAACCAACATAAACACAATTGTGAGAAAAAACACTAATTTGTTTCCACAAAATACTTATAAAATGTTAGATTGTAGCCAAAAAATACTAATTTGTGGCCACAAATTTTATATTTTAATTTTTTTTCAATGTAACTTTTTTCTTAATGTCATGTCCAAGGCTCCATACTCCATACTTCCAGTCCGGTGTTTTGAGTGTGTCCACAAACATTTTAAATATACTGTAGTCTAACTTTGGTGGCCTCATAAGTCTTTGTGAATTTGTCAAAAGTTGCATTGTGTGGGTCTTACTGTCTGCAGTTCTTCCTCGCTGCTTCTCTTGTGCTCACTGAACGTCTGTTCGTATGGCAGAATAAAGAGCTCTGCAGTTGTTGGAAGTCCTGGGTACAAGGACACCAGCATCTGATCTTCAGGTACTCCAGACACCTGCTGTGACCAAGCAAGACAACAAGCACATGTAAGTTCATTATTGAGGTTAAAGTTTTGGGTTGTCAAATCAACTCCCAGTTCACAAAGTGAAATGTGGTCCCAAAGCTAACCGGTTTGACATCATCTTAATTTGAAATCCACAGTGACTGTCACTACAAATACACAAAGAGGATAAAGGATCATCAGTGCTGTATTACCGTACACAGTTATAAAATAGTAACGAGCCTAAAAGCAAAGTCTGGTGTTGGCTGGGCTTTTGGGATTTGCTGTACCTGTGACAGAGCTGTCCGCACCACACGGCCTATGTCCTCCCTCCACTCAGAGATGTCAGGGTTGTGCTCGTCAAGAGTTGGAGAAAACGACAGCAGTAGGGACCTGAAGAACTCTGCAAAACAAAAACAAAAAAATCTGAAGTGATGTTCGTTAAAAATGAATGCTACTTCTGGTTTGCTTTTTGATTAATCTGATGTGCAGTTTTGTCCTTTTTCATTTGGCTCCATGCGCCTTGAAGCTAATTGGTGCTGCAGGTTTCATGTTTGGAAAAGCGTGACGTTTTATTCATTAAGCAGGGTCCACGTTAACAAGACACTGGTTACGAAAGTGTACCACGCATTTTCTTCAGATACCATATTGCCCATTTGTGTATCTTTACATAAAATACTTTGAAGCGTGTCCACTCACCTTTAACGGTTATAACTTTGGAGTCTTGCATTACTGTGCTTCCACAAGCAACCTGGAGAGTGACCTTGTTTTTTCCCACTCTGTGAAACGTATGCGAGATGCTTCCCTCCAAGGTTATAATGGGCTGGATTTCAAAAGAAAAAAAAAACAAAACAAAGGAACTGCACACAAAAAGCTGCATAATATTGAATACTACATACAGTCAGCCCTTGACTCACTGTATAATGAGGAGACTTACTGCAGAGAAGACAATTAACATGATAAATTTCACAAACCATCCCAGCTGGATCTGCCAGTAAGATAAAGGGCATCCATGTACAATCAGATTTTGCATGATTTGAGAAAAATCTGCAAAGTTTAACTCTTGCAACGCAATCAGCAGCATCCGGAGAAGAATGGGAGAGTGGGAAATAAAACTGGACAGGACAGAAAATGTGTGAAACCGTGGCAGGCGGGGGGGAGCAGCTTCTCACCTCGGAGCTGTTGTCAAACCACCAGAAGAAGGTCAGAGTTCTGGAGTGGCTTGGCCAAGCCACTGCAGTGAGATTAGCTGCCTTCCCCCTGAAGGTCACAATAGGAGCGGAGAGATATATGCGCTCCACTGGACCTGAGGCAGTAACACAAACACCAACACATATCCATTTGTACATCGAATTAATGCCTTATTGTGTTTTACAGCTGGCGTACATGTAGCTCCAGGTGCGTGCTTTTGCATTTTTCCAAGGCTGAAATGCTTCAAAACAATGCAACCATGACTGACATGAAAGTCAGCAGTGAGAGGAGACATGACTATCCATGAAAGAGAAAAACCTTATGCTGTATGCATTGCCGCAGGAATAAGTAATGGTGTTACTTATTCACATACTGGTGATGTGCAAAAACAGCACGCTGCTGTCATATCCCTGGCTGTTTTCTGCCGAGGCTGTCACTCGGTAAATCCCAGTCGTTCTGTAGATGTGCTTGATGCCATCACTGGTCCTGCTCAGGTTAGAGTATGTGATCTTGATGCCGTCTCCGAAGTCGAGCTGGATGCTGGTGCTCAGCGACTCTCCCTGCGGACAGATGGAATGACACGGCATCTGTCATCACGGCTTTGATCAGCACGTATCATTTAGGCCACATTCAGCTGGATGCGGCCCAGCCCACCGCCTAAGTGCCTGAGCTGAGACCTCCCTGAAGCTGTGCCACTATCGTTCTGCAGGTGAATATATGGATGGAAGAAGACAGAAATACAACAAGAAAAGGAAGAAAAGTACCACAGAGATTAAAAAGATTGTCAGATATCCACATTTTGGAAGAATTGTCGCATAAACCATCTTGAGTTTGATTTAAACGACAAGAAAAATGTATCCTTTAGCACAAAAAGTTTCAAAAATTGGTTGTATATGCAGAAACCATTATACATCTGAGGCTGGATAATAATATTAAAATATCATTACACAAGGCAAAGTAATTTATCTCTAGTGTCTGTTTTTAGCAACCTTGTAGCAAAATGGCTGCACCAATTAAATGACATGAAAACATGCGTCATAGAAATACTGCTGTTGAGCTCTTAGCTTTTTCTCTATTAGAGGCATAAGTGCAATTTCTGGAAAGCTGTTGCAATGTCACTTTGTAAAAACATCAAAAAGATATAATTAATATTTAATACTATTGAGGATTCCTGTTATGTCTCTCATGCCGTTGTTGTTGACTCACTTCATCCAGGCTGATCATGTAAGTAACGTTGCTCCCGACGGTGGTGCTCAGCTCTCCGTGACTGGTGGTCAGGCGAAGGCCTCGCGGGGCTCTGGGATGACAAGCCTCCCTTTTGGGTGAGTACACGTTCCTTTCGACCTCCTTACAGTTGTTGGATAAAACCTTTCGATACCTTTAAGGGTTAACCAAACACCAAATCAACTTTTTTTGGGCTGTTGACCTCTATAAATGGGGCTTTAAATGTTGTGTCTGTTGCCACATTTTTTTGACAATTTAAAATAAACTTTTTTAATTCCTGAAATTAGTCTGTGCGCTGCACCCTACAGGCTGAAATGAGGTATTATAGTTATATTATAGAATTTTGTGATTGGTTAACTGGTGTAAGTCCCACGTCATTTCAGAAATTTCACGTTATCATGCTCTGCAGCTCCAGTATAAAAGTCTCGCCCATCTTTGATTCTGTAACAGTCAGCCATTATTGTGTTAGCTTTAGCATAGCCGTAGGCGTTTTGCCTTCTGTTGTCAAAAATCTACTGGCTTGCACAATGAATGCTTCACTCAGGATTGTTTGCTTTATACATTAGCCTTTATTAGCATATGACGCTAGCAACATTTTACCACTCAAACACTGGTTCCCTTCTATCTGGACCATGAGCGCCTGGCTCGGGAGAAGGTGGAAAAATCCTCCACAGAGCGTTCTGTGTCTCTCCTGTCAATCATAGATTCAAACCACCCTTCCCCCACTCAGCCCGCCCCTTTTATTGCATTTTTCAAATCTGGGCAGAGAGAGGAGTCTGTCTCCAACCGTCCTGTTGTGTCACCCTTTAAGGAAAAACGTTGAGTTAACTATGTTTCTAGTAGGCCAACAATGAAAAAAAATGTTTTTTCAGAGCCTTTTTGGGCGGTTTCATTATATTTTAGATATTTACAATTTTTCAAGAGTTCAAAAAATATTTCAACCTCTTAAGACTAGGCATCAACATGTGTGGACATCACATTTTGGTATATTTTACCAAAGTAGTTAATTTTGCTTAAATACATTCCAATAAAAATTGAGTTTTAGGTGTTTTTTTAACATGTTCTCGTGGCCTTTTTGAGTAACACTTTATAATAAGATTCCTTAACAAGCTTTATTAACACATTAACAAACATTATTAATGTGTTTATAGGGTGTTAGTAAGACATTTATTAGCACAGTAAGCTAAATACGGTTCAGTAGCATACTTAGTAAGATTCATTAGCATGTAAAATGAAACCATTGTCTACAAAGGCCATATTAATAGACTGCATACAAATGTATCAACTATCTTCGTCAACATTATATTGAATGATTTGCAGCACATTATCTAAAGTGTTACCCATTTCTCTCATGACAGAGGACATATATCAAGAAAATTAATCGCAAAAATGTATTTCTGAGTATTTTCTTATTCAAATCATTTTAAATCGAGACCAGATGAAAAATGCTGCTGGAAAAAGCCCCTAGAAGTTTTGTAGAAAATATATAAGGCGGGTTGCAAGCTTCCTCCATTTCATTTTAAAAAGTGATCCATGTACATTGTTTTGTTTGCTTGCCATTTTTGTTGCATCCATAATGTTAGGTTGAGATTGTATGGGGCTGTAACTATCTGCTGATTTGCAGAAACTATTACCCTTTTTTTTTGCCTAAATATGGCATGATCATAATTTAAACACCACTGGGAACGCTTTTAAAATAGATCAAAAGATTCTTGGAGTAGCAGTTTAGCTGTAGAGTTTGCTGGTATATTTAGCTCAGGTCCTAAGTGGTTAAAGTTACTACAGAATCTTTTTTAGTTTAGGTAATAACGTCAAGTCTAATGGTGGATTTAAGAATAGAAAACTTTTTCCATCCCTTTTAAAATGAACTGCAATTCAATAAATGTGATGGGTTTCTATATTTTTGACTCCCAAAAAAAGTAAACAATTTGTTTTGTTTTTATTTCTAAAAGTACATCAGGAAAGAAGCGGAATGGGATAATATTGTTGTGTAATGGACTGAACATTGGGGCCCACTTACCCGGTGCTGTTAAGGAAAGTTTGGCTGGTGCCGCAGCTTTTAGCTGCACCATTCGGATTAAACCAAAAAGCAGGAGAGCACTTCCCATCGGCCTGACGTTCCCAGCCGTAATCACTTAGGAAAGAAACAAAAAAAAGGAGCACTTCATGAAATGATAAACACTCCTACTCCAAACAATCTTTTGTAGTGAGGCAGGCAAGACTCTGCCGTTGGAGCTTCATGGAATATTTCAGCGCCATAAATGGAAACATGATTGTCAGACAATCAGGATGAAAGAGAATTCACGATGGATGGATAAAAGATATTTGAAACCCATTTTACAATTTATTATTAATTGAATTCTAATAAGTCACTTGATTTATGCAAATCACAGTAGCATGATGAAACTCCCAGAGATTTTAATTGCCGCCGCAGTGCAGTAAATATCCAGCCTACAATCTATATTAACGCGTACAAAACTTTTGCAAACTGATACTTCAGTTTTTCATTATGAATGCAGACGAGCTGCTTCAATTATGCACAAATCTGGAGATGAAAGTCTGAGTTACACGATTGTCCCAGCTGTGAACAATGAGAAAAGAAGACGTTACCATTCAAAATCAAAGGCTGTGCAGAGACACGGCTCAGAGGAGTAGATCCTGGAATAGTCTTGGGTCAGCATGCAGCGGTTCCCCGGCCGCCGCTTCATGTAGATCTGCTTCTCACCCATCACGCACAGCTCGTCCTGTCAAGAAAAATAATATTTCATGCACTTTTCCCTCCACATTCTTGCCAGACGTTTTGGAAATAAGCAACATTAATCATCTGTATACTCCAAATAATAAGTCTGGGACTTTGAGTCTGCTAACACATCTGTTGTGTTTCAGATTCTATTACCTTGTTGTGCAGGTACCAAGTCTGATAATCTCCATCCATGCATTTTCTATTAAAGAGACCTTTATAGTCTATCTTGATGAGCTGCCACTCTGAGCGATGGCCAAAGTGTCCAAAAAATCTGAAACAAAATTCACAAATAAATGCTTTTCTACTTGAACCCAAACAGAGTAATGTTTAGTGTATAGTGTATTTTTTTCCAATTCTGAAAATTTTTAAAACATTTAATGCCCTTATTTTTATCAAGGGCATTTACAGATGCAATTGCAACTCCATCTAAATAAATAAAATCATATTGCTGACAAAAGAACATAAAGAATCTAAGACGTTGAGGATTCGTCTTAGCTCCAGAACAGCAAAAGACTCAAATACAATAAAGCTACGTTCACACCGCCCTCGGAAAAGTGACCAAATGTCGATGTATTTCCTGCTTTCGTGTTCAAAATTCTTGCGTTCACGTGTCGCTATGCAATTTTCTATGATAGCTACAGTTGCTACATTTCAGCTTCCATATAATGATGAGCCTTGCCTGCAACCAAATCCCTCTCAAAGTGAAAGCAGCCCCTCCCTGCTTGTCTGGTGTGAACTATTGACTGTATATGAGAGCTAGAACCAGGTGTTCCAAATAGGAATACCTGCTGGCTCAGAGGAGCCAAAATCCCATAGACTTCTATTGAGAGAAAACAGCTATTACTCAGTTATTACTCAAATTTTTTTTTGCTAATCTTATTTTTTTTCATTATATTTTTTTCTGTACTTTAAGTTATTCAAGTTAAAAACTGACCAATCAGATGATTCCACCTCAAATGTTCATAATTCCCGAGCTTGCTCTCAGTGGTAGGGTTATGGACTTTCAACAAGCTTCCTCCTGATTGGCCGCATCAGTTGCCATTGAAACATCGACTTGGACCAATCCCTGCTTGCTAACCTTGTCTGGCCCCAAATGGCAGCATCAGTTGTCCAGAAAAGTGATGACTGAATTGCTTTCATTTTGCTGGAGCTGGAATTAAGGCACTTATTATGGATGGTGTCCCACTCACTCAGTCCACTTCTCTTATACAGTCAATAGTGTGAACGCCATTGGGCTAAACGTGGGATGCCTCCAGAATTCTAATGCAGCAACAATTCATTTTTCCTCATATTAAGTCTCAACTTAATATTATAAAAGTAAGGTTTAATCTTGACTCTGATCAGTTTACTTTGACAGAAAGGATAGCATTTCTCGTCTGTGGGGAAAATCTTTTCGGACGTCTGTGTTTATGTCAACGAAAAAGCCTATTCCAGAATCCCGATATCCACTTTGACTGTCCCCATGTGTGTCTACTCACGTTATAATATGATTGTCAGACTCTGGCTCCATTAAAACTCCATCCACATACAGAGGTGCCAAAGAGAAACTGTGGCGATCCCATTTTTTCCCTTCATCTAGACTGATCCTGTACAAAAGAAGACAACAGCTTGTGAATATCTTTGTTTATCCACTAACTGTCTGTTTTAATACATTTATTGTTTTTTAGAAACGAAAAAGCTTTGAACACATCTTGAGCGATGGTTAAAAATCCATCTGATAATAAGTTCTTTAGCTGCAGTGGTGTTTAAAAAATGAAGCAAGTTGAATTATTATTTCTATACGGAAAAATGAACTTGACACCGCGATGAACTGTAGAATAAATGCACCTCGGCTCAAGCGCATTTTTTTTTTCGAAGGTGACAAAACATCAGAAAAAGAGGTATGTTGCAGGTTCCAACATTAGAATTAGATCTGGGGGGTTTCAAATCACCTTATATAGAGCTTAATCACTTTTGACAGGGGTGTAGAACGCAGGGACATCAAAGTAGATAGTGTTACAAAGCTCTCACAATATAAGGGACTTATGAGGGCATTCTGTGTCTAATATTTCCATCCTGCTCGACTTCTCATTTCCATAAAAGCACTCAAACCTTCATATCCAACTCAGAGTACAAAGCTGTAACGCACTCAGTCCTGTTGGAAATGACAGTTCTGAAGTGGTGCTGCCGATACAATACTCACACAAACTTGGCCCATCTACATTTCAAAACATTAAATGTAATCATATTCAGCACCACCAAGCATTTCCCCACATCCAGAACGAAATTAAACCCAGGTAATTTTCCACTACAACTCCTACAGTTTCTGTCTCCAGTATGCTCTCTTTTGATGACGAGCTGCACTCACCAAACATGTCGAATTGGCGTCGCCGCGTGTAGAACTGCCAGCAGAGCCCCTCCATTGTCAAGAAACCAAACATTGTACTCTTCATCAAAAATCTGCACAGAGAAATCATGAAGAATCGTCTGATTAAAGAACTTTTTTTTTTTTAATTCTCTGCTTAAAATGCACCAGGAGTAGAAGATTTTCACCTGTCTCCAGCTATTTCCGGCATCAGCTGTTATAAACATCCCAAGGTTGGTGGAGGACAGTTCTGTTCCAATATTCCCTAAACGCAAAATTGCGAATAAATTCGGTCAGTGCATGTTGACAGATCGTAGACCCCAAAACACACCTGCACAAGAGCTATCAGCAGATAATATTTTATTGGTGTCCCCAATTTCTGCCTGTAGAGAAATGCCATCATTATCGGAACCTAATCATTAACCAGAAATGATTTCATGCCGCTGTGTGTACAAGGAAGAGTGCAGTTTATTTTGCACTCATTAAGTAAACCTGAACATCCAGTGCAGGAGTCTGCAACCTTTAATACAGGGCTATTTGGGTCAATTTCTTAATGACCATGACCTTGAAGAAACCACAAGTTTACCCTATGGAAAAACATTTTGTATTTAAATAATTGTTCCTATTTGTCAGGATTGTGGACTTCGGTTTGGGTTTTGTCAAACCAAAGTGTTTTTTTGTTACTTGTTTTGATCTTGTGGTCATGTTCTGTTTTGAATTGTCCCTCGGTCACACCAGTTTCATGTTCATGATCCATAGCTGTCTTCATTTCTGCTAATTGCCATCAGCCTATTTCAGTGTGTGGTTTTTAGTTAATCCTGGTCAGATCATCTACTCTGCCATCTTTTGTGTTACTTCGTGTTTTTGGTCATGTTTTGATTAATTTATGAAAGGTCCAGTTATGTCACCAAATCTGATCTCCTGCATAGTGGGTCCTCCACCAACACCTCTTGACAGAATGACCTGACCACCTTGGACCCACCAGAAGTTTTCTGTCAATGCAGTCCACTGCACACCAGATGGGTTTTCCTGCAGCCATATCAAATCATGCCAAGCCATGTCAACCCAAAGTCCATTCCTGAAGGGGATTGCTGGGCCAACCTTCTTGTTTTCACTTTTTATGGAGGGTCACTGAGCCTGCTCCTCTACATGTCTGTCCCCGAGGAGCGGTTCTCTGAAACCCCTCACACCCATCTGGCTGCGGGAGCCTTAACTTTTTTTCTGGACATTTGTTTTGCTTGTACAAGTCCCCTCCTCTTGAGTGTTTTGGCCATCTGGGATCTACCCTTTTGGGGAGGGGTACTGTCACGAAACAGGCAGACTGCTGGTTCCATGTGCAGTAGGTTTATTAGTTCAGAAAGGAACTAAGCACAACTAAAAACCCACAAAACAAGATCAGGGTCAGACAGGCAGAGGTCAGTTACGAGCATGTGGTCATCCAAGAGAAGAGTAGAGTAGTCAGGGTCCAGGCGAGGCTCAGGTCAGGCAGAGTCAGAAAGAGAAGGTAGAAAACACTTGGTAATGCAGACAAGGTGGCACAAAACAATACTTCGCACTGAGTGTGTTGCTTAAGAGGCAGGTGGGTGATTGTCAGTTTAGAGTCAGCTGAGCAGCATCCAGGAACTGAGGGCTGAGGCTGCTGGGAATTGAAGTGCAGTCAGTACTGTGGTGACTGCTACCACCAGTGACCAGAGCTCTGACTCCTGACAGGTACTGAAAGGATTCTGTATTTGGTTTTTCAGTTGTTTTTTTGGTTTTGAGGGTTTGCTCTATTAGTCACTCCTGGCTCATGTTGATCATCCTCAGCTATTTTTATTTCAATTATCCTCAGTGTAGTAAAGAGTCTGGTTTTCAGTAAATCCTTGTCAGGTCATCTGCTCTGCTGTGTTTTGACACTCCTTTGTTGCTTTTATAGTTTTGTCATGCTTCAGTAAATGCTTTTGTCACCAAGCCAGGTCTCCTATATTTTGGGTCTTACACCACCAGTTTATTACACTATTAGAACCAAATTAAGTAACCTTTTTTTTCATAAATAAAGCTTTTTTTTGTAAATATGGAATGATTTGTAACTTTTGACAGAATATCGCATGATTTCCTTTGAAAATAAAAGCCACTTAGGACCATTTTAATGCAGCAAACGTATAGTGTGGTGTAAGCATATTATCAGTTTATTTTAGCTAGTGTCAGTGCACCTCAGCAGAAATGTGTAAATCTAACAAATTCATGTAAATCAGTAGCTAAGTAAGTGCTCTTTACTATTTTATTTTATTTTATTTTTATTTTATTTTATTTTTTATTTTTTTGGCCACTCAAAGTCTGTAAATTTAGTTCAGTAAAAGACAATTTTCTTTATAGTCCGGCACTCCTTAAGTATGGATTCTGGTTTTACTTATAGACCTCAATTTGAATTTCTGTGGTACATGGCACACAAAAATCTGTCAAAATGTTAGACTTTGGTAAACTAGAAAGCTACACTGATGGATCGTGGATTGTGGGTACTATAGTCAAGATCCTGGCATAATGATCCAGGCTTTAACTGTTTTTGAATTAATTTAATAAGTTTGGCTTATATGACTGTTTTGTTTCATTTGACACACCGTACAGTAAAAACACACAAAAGGTTACTTTTAAAATGAAAAACATTATTTTACACTTCTGGAGGGGTCAAATCCTCTGGTTATAGACTCCAGATCTAGTGTAATTCACTCCAATCCAGACCTTAAAAGTTATCGTACCTGTGGCAATAATAATTCCTGGCACCGACTTCTTGCTGGTAATGGGTCCAGATGTGTAGGGATTCTCCGACATCTCGAGATGAAGATGCAGCGAACAAAACGGCTGTGAACAGCACAATCCAGCACACCAGAGATTGAAACAACAGGCACTATCTTAAGATCTCAACAGCTGCGATTGCAATTAGCGCTCCTTTCAAAGAAATAGAGAAAAAAGGGCAGCTAACATGTTCCGAGAACGCTTTATAAAACAAAGATACTCAGCTCCCCTCGTCTTCCTCTTTTGGAAAAAAGAGAAAGGAGGAAAATGACTGAGAGGACATTGGAGGGCATTTTCATTGTTTAAAATCCAAAGAAAACAAGGCATGTAATTAAAATTCCCAAAGATGCACAGATAAAACTGGGCAAAATTGATTCAAATCTTTCCACTCATCTTTCTGACCGAAGCAAACTGAAAACATCAATACAGCTTTTCAAATAGCAGAGGTTGGGGTTTAGTCAGAGGAGGAGAGGGGCGTTAAGAAGCAGACAAGAGCAAAGTGGTCAACGAGCTGAGACACAACCTGAAGAATTTACATTTGGTGGCAGTAAAGGACAAACTTACTGACTTATGTTCTGTCGTTCTGCCAAATAACAACTTAGCCCCATAATGTAATTTACGATAATCTAACATTCATTAGTGCGACGTGACTACAGGTAGTAAATTGAAATCACAGAGGTTAATAGAAAGTCAGGACCCCTCAAACTCTACGTGATGACACTCCGTGCCTTATGCTGATAACACCGGTGTCCCGTTAGGCATCTTTTCAGTCACTTAGGTGACTAACAAGGCAGAATTACTGATGGTCAATAATGGTGAAGGTGTCGGGATGCAAATGAGGCCATGAAATATGGAGGAAAAACTTTTGAATGACACACAAATGTGGAATCGTCTTTTATCTTTATATTTTCCAATCATATTTTAGCAATATATTTTCTATTCATGTCCTATTTTGTGGATTTAAAGTTTGATCATCTTTTGATCTGTACAAGCTTTCCCAGATCGTGTTTTTTTGCTGTGTTGTTTTCTAGGACATAGTTTCTGCAGAGTGGCAGTAGTTCATTTGAAGTTCACCTCTGAGTTGTGGGGAGACTGTTGGCATAGAGCTCATGGGTCAAAGTCAAAGCCCGGATCCGGTCCTCTGGGTAATTATATCCGGTCCTCCAGATCATTTTTTTTTATTGTTAATAATGACTCGATGTTATCTTATCTTGTGCTCTTTTCTAACTTTTATAATTTTAACAAAGTATATTTTTATGGAAAGTAAAATCATTGCAATTATTTAAAGTTTAAGTTAATTTATTCTGAAATAATATTCCTGCCTGTTTTTATTCACAGTAATGTTAAAAGTTGTATTTTTAAAGTTTTAAAAATGCAGTTTAATAAATGTTTATTCTGTTCAGCCCACAAAAGGTATTTTTTGGATTTCGGCATTTCCCATCAACCCCTTTGTTTACCCTGTGTCCCACTAACTCACAGCCCCTCAAAACCCCGACATAACATGACAAAAAAATGTTGAGCTATATCTGAGCCATCCAGCCGAACAGTTCATCACAAATTGAGTAAAGAAATACTCATAAATTCGATTTTCATCTTAATTTTCTTAAAAAAATATGTCCCCCATCATTTTTATTCAGTTTTATTTATTCAGTCATTGTTTCAAGCATGGTCAGTTACAGCCTATTTCAACATAGACAAATCATATATGTAAATAACCAAAATTAATTTATCCTCAGATTCAAAGAGTGTACTTCCAGGTACCTCTTTGATATCTTTCTTTTCTTTATAAGAACTAAATGGTCAATGCTTGAAACGGGAAGGGAAGAAGCAAAGCTTATTTAATCCCTTCCCCTCTATCATCTACATAACTGACAGCATGGTTGCTATATTTTTCATTTTCTAGATATAGTACCTAATATAACTTTATTAAATTTTATATATTATCAGTAATCACAATAACCCTTATCAATATAATACATCAATACTGTTCCTATAAGACCACTCACCAACGCTTTCAGATCTCACTCAGTGCACCATCCACAATCCAACACTATGTCCATCCACCCTTTGTGACCATTATTCACTCTCCACCTCTATACTGGGACAATAACATTTCTTTGTATATTTTTTTTAAACATATGGATATTAGAGCATTGTTTGAGGTCCTCACTTAACATATGCCACAGTTTGATGCCACACACTGATATGCAGAAATATTTCCGGTTAGTTCTTGCGAATTGTATTTTAAATTTTTTATTATCCTCTTAAACTGTACCTTTTTTTATTTTCAAAGAATAATTTTTGGATGTTATTTGGTAATGAATTTCTATCTGCCTTGAATATAAATTGTGCTGTCTGAAATTTTACCAAATCAAATAATTTCAAAAGTCTAGATTGGAGGAATAAATCATTTGTATGATCAAGGTATTTAGCTCCATGGATAATTCTTATTGCACGTTTTTGACTGAAATTAAAGGTTGTAATGCTGTTTTATAATTATTGCCCAAATCTCAATACCATACGTCAAATATGGTAAGATCAGAGAACAATAATAATAGATATCTGCTTTTATAATCTAATATGTATTTTATTTTATTTAAAAAAATATACTTTGACACTTTGTTCTGCGTGTTTCTGATGTGTGGCTTCCAACTTAACTTATTGTCAATTATGAGTCCCAGAAATTTATATTCAGTTATACTTTCAATAGTCACATTATTCAGTTTGATCATTAGTTCTGTATTGTTTTTATAGTGACCGAATAGCATCACCTTCGTTTTACTTAATTTAATGATAGTTTATTGTAATTCATCCAGATATTCAACTGTTTTAGTTCTTTATTTACTACATTAATAAGGTCATTATAGTTGTCTGCTGATAAAATATGTTTGTATCATCTGCAAATAATATCAAATTTAAGAGTTTGGATACATTGAAGATGTCATTGATGTAGATATTAAATAATAAAGGACTCAGAATTGATCCTTGTGGGACACAAACAATCTTTTAGTATCGACACAATTTCCCCAGCTTCACAAATTGTGTTCTTCAACCAAGTAAGATTTAATCCAGTTTAGAGCAACTCCTCTGACACCATAGCACTCTAGTTTTTTAAATAGAATGGAGTGATTCAGTGTGTCAAATGCTTTTCTTAAATCAACAAAAATCGCAATTGCACACTTCTTTTTATCCAGTGCCTCTGTAATTTCTTCCACTGCATCAATAACTGCCATTGCCGTAGATCTCCAGGTCTAAAACCATATTCTTATCATTTATAATTTTATGTTTCTCAAGAAATTCTAATAACTTTAAATGAAAAATTTTTTCTAAGATTTTGGAAAATTGAGGGAGTAGGGAAACAGGCCTATAATTGGTAAATTCGTGTCTATTTCCATTTTTATAAATTGGAATGACTTTTGCATTTTTCATTTTACTTGGAAATGTCCCGGTTTGTAGTGATACATTACATATATATGTTAATGGTTTGGAAATGTAATTAATGACTTTTTTAACTATTATCATGTCTATGTCATGGCAGTCCGTTGAGTTTTATTTTTAAATCTATTTACAATTGTAATCAACTCATTTTCGTTAACTGGAGATAGAAAGATTGTGTTTGGATTATTTGTAACTAATGTACTTTCATTTGTCTTTTCCTTGCATATCGGAATTTTTGCTGCCAAATCTGGTCCCACATTAACTAAAAAATTATTGAATTTGTTTGTTAAATCACTCAAGTTATAATTTCGACCTTCTTCATCCATAAAGTAATTTGGATATACATTTTCTTTTATCCCTTCCTTAGTTAGGTTGTTTAAAATTTGCCAAATTTTCCTAGTATTACATTTGTTTTTATTCAGTAAATTATTATAATAATCCTTTTTACTGCTTCGTATTATGTGGGTTAATTTATTCTTATACACCTTGTACTCTAACTCGGCTTCATTAGTTCTTTGTTTTATGAAGAGTTTATATAGTTTGTTTTTCTTTATACATGCTTTTTGCAGACCTTCGGTTAGCCAGGGACATTTGGCAAATTTGTTTTTAATTAATTGAATTGGACAATTTTTGTTATATAATAGATTGAATATTTCCAAAAAACAGCTATAAGCAGTACTCACATCTTTACTTCGATATACCGAATCCCATTCTTCTTTCACTAAATCATTAATAAATGAAGACATGGTTCTATCGTTTCGTAATCTTTTATATCTTGGTTTTTCTGGTTCATTTACTTGTCCTCAATTGAGATGGAATATTATAAAAATTGGCAAATGGTCAGTTAGGTCACATGTCAATATCACTTGTGGAATACCCTTGATGGTGTTAGTGAAACTATCAGTGTAGCACTGTGAGCTGTAATCCTACTTGGTCTAGTTATTGTGGGAAATATACTCATAGTGTACATGGTGTTCACAAAATCATCTGTATCTTTGTGGTTGCTGGGATTTATCAAATCTATATTGTAATCGCCACAAATGAAAAGGTTTTTGTTGTTAATTGAAGAAAACATTTTCTCAAACCACTCATTAAACAGCTCCATTTTAGAGCCTGGCGTTCTATAAATACAACTGATGATAACATTTTTCCCTCTTGGATTCCGAATTTCAATTGATAGACATTCTAACAACCCTTCTTCTACCATAGTCATTTTATCAATTATTGCAAACTGTATATTTTTTTTGTACATATATTGCAACTCCACCTCCTGTTTTGTTGGTTCTATTCACATAGACAAAATCATAATTGTCCAGCTCAAAATCAGTTCCTTTATCCTCCTTGAGCCAAGTCTCAGATATGGTTATGATACTAAATGAATATTTGATGTCCTGTAAAAAATCCTTAATAGCTTCAAAGTTGGTATACATGCTTCTGCTGTTGAAATGGATGATTGACAATTCCCCTTGTGGATTAATATCCTTATTGAAGTCTTCTGGTGAATAGTATCTGCAGTTTATGTTGAGCCTGGAGAAAAAGTTGTTGTCCGGGTCAGTTTCCGAGTTTTCTTCATTGTTATTTGACAATTTGAATTCATAACCTGAGATTCTTTGATGAGGATTCTGATTAATATTGATATTTGGAGCTGATGAGATAGGTTTTTCAGTCATAAATATAGGGATTGAATGCTCGTCTCTTTAGCAAGATGTTAGTTGAATTTCTCCAACTCATCCAGACTTCTTATCATCAAGATCTTGGTTCATGAGAAAAAGGCTACAATAACAACCTGAAAACACCTAAAACAATTTTTTTATTGGAGCTGGTCATTAAGAAAATAATTACAAGTAAATGTTTAAGTATAAAAACCATGGAGTTAGTACAGTCGGGATGAAGTGATGATATATCTGGGTTTCCTTTCGGGAACTTGTGCACACTGCAGGCATAAAGTCAGCCACGAACTGCATCTAAGTACTGGCAAGACAGATTTAAAACTGTCTGACTAACAGCGATAGCTTGACAGAAACTGAGTAATGCAGCACAATGACCCCAAACATACAAGCAAATGTACAACAGCATGGCTGCAAGCTGTCCGAGTTCAGACACCAACATGACTGGAAATCAGACCATTAGGCCCGCTGTCATGTTTCCAGGGAGGAAAGTTTACTTATGCCCAAGGTGCAAAACTGTTGAAGCATTCATGAGCTCACTCACTCAAACTTAATGTGGGGGTGAATGTGCTGTTGTTTTGAAAGGTTTATTCTTAGAAATTCATTCAAGGTGAGTACCTGGGTTTACTCACTGAATAGATAACATATTTACTCAGATTTTTGTTAAGAGTATATAAATACAGACTAAAATGTCAGGATCTGCCTGATGTTTCACAAATAATTTGTAACCATGATTAAAGTGTCCAATAAAATGATTGAAATATTTTCTGTTTTAATTTTTTATCTTTTGATCATATTTTAACTCTATAAAGTTTCTTCATAAAAAAACACAAAATGTAATAAGTGTAATTAATGTGCAAAAAATTCTACATATTTACAGTCCTGAATAAAGGACACCTTAAAGCTGGTATATTTTCCTAAATATTTGGATGCATGCACATTTAAATATCAATTTGAACATCATTGAGTGATCCATAAGATATAATTTGACATTTAAAAATAATATTAAACCTATTTAATACTTTCTATGAAATGTAACTTTAAAACCATATAATTTCCGTCTATGTTTAGACACTTAAGGCACATTCAGTTTCAATTTTGCAATTTCAGCCAAGAGTGCAAAAATATCTAAGAGGAGGCCCAAAATTTGAATGTTTGTTCAGATCTTTTTTTTTTTTTTACAATGAGTAGAATAATAGCAATGTTTTAGTTCAATTTTTGTTAAATCACTTTCTTTTTTAGAATTTTTTAAAAATAAGATTAGACATTGATATATGATAGATTGAGACACAGCTGATTATTTATTGAAGGTGTCCTAATTTCTTCACGACTGTTGCTGCAACTAGAAGACATTTAACTCATTTAAAGTAAACAAAAAAGAACAAAAAACTTAAATTTGGACAAGATTTCATTTGTGTGACATTACTCCTAGTGGTTACATGTTCAACACATGTTGAACACTTTCAAGCTTTTGAAACAGAGGGTATACTTAGTATTTCAAAAGTTCATTTTTTTAGGAAATATTCTCACAGTATGGTTTACTGAATTGAAGTTGGATGACATTTTTACCAAACTTGTGTGCTTTTTTTTTTTAAACAATTAAACTTTTATTTTGAAAAGCAGCAAAGTTCTATTAAGCTTACCAGAAAGCAGTGAAGGTTATTTCCAGCAACATCAGTGGTAGGAGCTGGCAGCAGGGCCCAGGTTTGTCCCTTGTTGTATGTGATAAAGGTTTTGATGTGATTATCCACCAGTTTGTTGGCAAGATACATGCCATTTATCCCCTCAATCTACAAAGGAAAACGGTGAAATAAATAAAAATAACCAAGTTGGGCAATAATACAAAGAAATGTTAATCAGGATCATATTCTCTCATATTAGACCTGATTTACACAATAAATGTCAAACCTAATCCCATTACTTTTAATAGTAAAAATATACTATTTAAATTGAAAATGAATTATTTTAAAATGTGTAACTTAAATGCACATAAGGAAAAAGTAGAATGCCTTCTGTTGTCAGTACAGATAAAAACACATGCAACAAAATGTGATTGCTGCTGCTCAAGTAAATAAATAAAAATAGACATTGTGTTTGATTACAACTACAGGGGGTCTATTCTAGTGGAGAGATAACAAAGTCCTTGAGAAAAACTGACAACAAACCTTATAAAAGTCGACCAGTAGGTTACCGGCAGGTCCTCTGCTGGTTCTCAGATTCTCTAATGAAAGGATAAAGTAGACCCCAGGGGAGTCTGAGATATACAGGCTGTAGGTGTTGTTCTGATTCCACTCCTGCACAGCTGCAAATACCTGCTTCTCATCTGTGCTGATGATATGCATGTCCTGTGGTTGCAAGAAAAAATAATAAAAAAAGAAAAAGTGACAGGCACAAAAGAGGCAAACACGAGAGGAATGTCTTGTTGTTGTGAGTCCATCGAACATTTCAGTGAAGATGAGGGGTGCGCCTTGTCCTCTCCAGCTATAAAAGTGGCTCAAAATAAATGCAAAAATCTACTTTTAATTCAATAGATGTTTGTGACTTAGTTGCTTACCTTTGGAAGGCAATATTTTGGTAATTTCATCTCCTTGAAGGATTCCCTCATGAAAGAAGCAAAGTATCTGGGCCGTCCTGACTTGGTAACCTTTGTAAAGAATACGGACATTTCAAAAATAAATCTCCAAATTTTTATATATGGACACACACTGACTTTTAACACACGTTGAATTTGAGTTTCTTTCTTTAACTTAAGTTTACTTGCAGTGTCTTAAGACAGCTCTTCTAAAGCTTCTACTCTAAATCAATACAACTATTACTGGGAGCCCTCAGGGATATGTGCCATCCCCACTACTGTTCTCTTTTTATGCTAACGACTGCATCTCGAGCGATTCATCAGTCAAAATCCTGACCCTAAATTATTCATACCCTGTGGGTGTGCGTGAGTTTGGAGAGCACTGTGGGCTTGCAGATGAAACAACAAACCGAAAAGAGTCTCCGCACAGACAGGAGGTCAAAACAATCTAAAAACTGCAGAGGTAGCAGTGAACTTCAGGGGGAACCCTCATTTCCCGTCCGAAGCAGAAACGTTCAAGTTTCGACTTGAACCTGAAATGGACAATATACACAGATTCAGTCTTTATGAAGACTTAGCTCCTCCTTCTTCTCAAGTATTAATTAGTCTGATCAATTTAAAAATCTTTTGTGATGAAAATGTTTCTTTAGCTGGAAAGTTTAATTACACAAAAGTATTTAACAAAAGCTCATCATTGTGTCACTTTGCAGTTTTGGTTGAACAGGAAAATAAGCTAATTTTGCAACTTCCAGCCAGTTGCGAACCAAACAGTGTGAAGGATACTCGTACAACTTGTGCACAGAAACACAATCAGTTCCTCGACAGAGATGGACCCGCACGATATTACTGTGAGCGCATATCTCCTTCCGATGGTTAATTTAACTGGGTGCAGCGCATGCTCCTAACGCAATTATTCCAGTTTGATTCCGACTGGAGTTTGTTTCTCGCAGCCAACCCAATTTCCCAAAATCATTTTTCCATTGGAATGCCCAAAAATTGCTTCCCTACTTTATTTATTTATTTTTTTACCGTCACAGTGTACTTAATTTGCAAATTTATATCTACTTCAAATAAGCTCACGGAACCATTTCATTTCCCAGCTACTATAGGTTGCAATTTTAATATCTCTGGCTATATGTCAGAGGGTGGATTACACACCGCAATGCGAATCTGAGGATATCATTTTGCAGCACTAATTGTCTGAAATGTGGGATTTTTTTTTTTTTTTTTTTTAATATGTTAGAGATTTTAAATGTTTGAACAGAAATTGATGAGAGTCAGCTTTCATCTCAAACGGGAGTCAGTTATCAAATGTGGCTCAAACATCTCCTGAAGACGGAAAATTAATAAACAATGCATGGTTGACTTGATAAAAGGCCTGTAATTGCACTTTTGTTCCCGCAGTGTTGAAGGCCGAATAAAATCGGAGGCACTACAGATATTAATATTACCTCAATTATTCAGAAGGCTAAGAGGCATCGAAAATGATGCTGGATTTATCCACAGCGCATGCTGAAGATCTTAATGCACTACAACTATCCTCTCCACTTACAGGCGGGGCAACAGTACTTGATTACTTATTTTCTAATCAACTAGAAGGATGGTGTTTGTCCCCCAACACACTACATTAGGGCTCTAATGGAATAATCTATCGAAAATCAATGAGCTGCATTTTCCCAGGCCACATTTTTGAGGATGTTGCACTTGGCTGTTCTTTCTCTCCCATGAGACTTTGGAGGTGTTGAAGACTGCTTATTTCGTTGTAGCCCAATCGATAACCTCATTACTCTTTGTCAAGTTAAATCCAACTGCCCCGAGCAATGAAAGTCACAAGAAAGTCATCTGTGCCACCGCAGCTGTAGCAGCAGACGCCCTCTCTGTGTCCAGTTATATTCACCACCATCTTTCTCATGTCTGCCTCCGCCTTGACATTCAATCTCGAGCGAGATGAATAAATTGCCACTAAATGCAGTTTGAAAGCTTTATTGAATCACAACTTCGGCTTTAGATTTTTTTTTTTTTTTAGCTTTTTCTCTGCACAGTTTTTTACTCTTAAATAATAATCATTCCAATAAAAACTGGATTACGTGTGTTGAAAGTGAAATTAGGTCATAATTTCATTGTTGAAAGAAATATTTTCACATTTCAAAAAAGCAAAAAAAAGATAATAAGCAGATTAAAAATGAAAAGAAAGCAGAACCATAATGATTTCTTTAAAACTTAGCTGGAATGGAATGAGGATGATGAAAAGTGTCAAGGCCAACTAACAGACAGAAAACAGCACAGCGGTGGACAGAAATCAATGACAGTGAAGAACATTTGAAAATTAAATTTCTAATGATGACCCTGAGTGCGGCTATCTAATTTAAGTCAAAGTCAGAGGGAATTGGAATAAGGACACCAAACTGTCTATTCGTGGTTCCACGTGCTCACAGCTAACAAACACATTTGTCAGGGATGAAAACTCAAACACTGAGCTTGCCTTGACGTGAACGAGACAAAACATAATCAAAACATACGTCGAGCGGCGGGGGAACAGGTGCTTTGGGAAAAGCCATTATGTTGCTTTGATGGAAAAGCACAAACTGGGTGCACATGAGAGCAACATATAAATAAGCCCAAAAAAGAACAATAAAAATTCAAAGTTCAGACACAGCAACCTTTAAATAAAAAAGATGAGGGCAACTGGTTTACTTTGATCAATAAAAGTCATCTGTTATTTTGCAAACCTGCGTAAAAACATATTCGTCCTGTACGACTAGAGAGTTGGTGTCTACGTATCCAGGAAAGAGGTACTGTTTGCTACCCTCCGAGCATCTCTGGGCTCTGCATTTGACGTACTGAGCACCTGCAAAAAAAAGGAGCAACAGATCAATCTTTTAGCCAAATTTGGCAAGAATTGTTCAGTCATCCAAAATGATAGACTAGTTTAATTTTAAGGCTTGTGTAAATGCTAAGGCTACAGTCACATATCCCAAAATGCCACAGATCAACGACCTAAAAGTTTTTCAGAAAATTCGGCAGGTGGTGGCGTTTGTAATCGGGAGGCAGCAGTCACATTTTTACGGTGGCTGTGGAGGTTTAAGAAAAAAAATGTTAGAATTTTACACCGATTTTTCTCTAAAAGTTGTCACGGGTTAGAGGCCGTCGGTACATTTTGAGGTCGCACAGTTAGACAGTCGAGTGACAGGCAGGGATGAGGCCGTTACAAAATAAGGCCGCAACTGGGTGATCGACCATAGGGTGGATTGCCGGCCGGCAGTAGCTCTGATTGGACGACGTGTAGGCTCAATGTCTCCGGATGGCAGCCACTGAAGTTCCGCCCAGTAGCTCGGCGGTATATAAAAAGCGATTCATGATCATGCCAACACTTTTCAAAAACATCAGGTGGTGGCATGAGTTCCTCTTGAAAATTCTGCTAATGCCTACCCATCGCACAGTGGCAGTTGCACTTGTGACCTTAGCATTAGTTGCTAACCAGGGACTGTATATGAGAACTGGATAGAATGAATGTGACATCACCCATAAAACACGGCTTACTTGCGGCTCCAAGAAAATGAAATCAAATCCATCACTATTTTTACCGCCATGTTGAAACCGGAAATCTGTTCAATTCTATTCAATTTTATTTATATAGCACAATGTCACAAAACAATTGTCTTATACGGCATCATACCGGGAATTGTACAAAAGCAGAAAGTCGACCATAAAATATAAAATAAGCAGTGAGTTGTTCGAGTCGGTCTGGGTCAAGATTTCTATGGCAACCACTCTCACCAATCAGGACTGAACTTGTTGTAAATCCACACCCCTATACTTGAAACTGTCAATCAAAAACTTTCAACCTGAGACCACATACTTTTATTGAGGCATATGATTGGCCAGTTTATTACTCCATGAAAAAAATAGAATTAGCAAGAAAATATTGAAAATAAAAGGTAGCAGAGCAAGAGTGGTAATATTGACAAATAGAATGATAGTAATAGTTTCTCAGTAGAAGACTATGGTCACTCCAGTTTTCATATACAGTCAATGTTGCAAATGCACTCTTGGCTACTTTAAAGTATATATTTATCTTTAAAATGTAACCCTTGTAAAATGAAAACAGACCTGATGTTGAAAGATTGGTATTAAATATCTGCAAAAATAAAAAAATGGACCCAAGTCAAACCAAACCAAAAAAGGTTTTAAAACAGTAAGTAAAACCATATGAAATACATTTGAGACTAATTTTTCATACCTTTTGTTGATTTAGTTGACTTTAGCACTTAAGAAAAACCTTAATGCTTGAAGGCAAAAGGTTTAAACAAAAGTGCTGTTATTAAAAATGGCACATTTGAGGTCTACAAGGCACACGGTTTGATTATCATAAAATACTGAGGATGTTTCTAGGTGGTGAAGCTCGTCAAGGGCAACAGTAATTGGTTCCAAATCTAGTGCAAGAAATGCCGGGGAAAAGAAGGACAGTACAAAACTGCATATTTACTAGAGTTCCAGCTAAACATCATAAAAATAGAAAGAAATAAACATAACAGCAGTCCAGGTGACAGCATGGAAAGTGACCCGTGATTGTTCTGTTATTGGGACTATAGTAGTTTTGCTTTTTTTTATAAATAAATAATTTTTTAATTGAAGATTTCATGTCACAGAATGACATAATTTAGATTAAAATTTTATGAATAAAAAGTTCTAACCTGCTTTTCAAAGAAAAAAATATACAAAAAAAAGTTAGCGCTTCTTTCTTCAAATTCAGCTTGATTTATAGAACTAAAAGGTAAAACATTTTCACACTAAGCACATCAGATATGTCATTGTTATAATACATTATCATTGAATAAATTGGTACTTTGCAGTAAAAAGATGTAAAAAGTTTAATTTGGTAACTCTCTATAAGATTCCCAGTTCTTGAAACAGCTGTGAACTTTTTAAAAGAGATTTTGTCAACATAAACATTAGATTCTTCAACTACTGTGATAGGATTTTGTAAATTTTCTCATAATAATATCTTATAATAATTTCCTTTAAATAGATCTCACCCTGGGCTCACATTGCATCCACTCTGGTGCAGACGCCGGATCGGTCTAGCTACAGCTGATGACTCACACTGGCTACGGATGGTCACGGTCCTGGAGTTGGTTGTCACAATGTCGTAATGTTGACAACACATTGAAAACAGTGGAAAATTGGTTTTATTTTGAAAAATTTGAAGCCAACTAAACGAATACGGAGTGCCGGAGAGGCTGGACCGGACGTAATGCGGTTTCAGGGCCTCTCGCATTTTACTTAACGACCCTGGACTGGATTAATAGTGAAGGGTTTTTAGTTAGAGCTGTGCAAACTCTAGACTCCTTTATACAGAAAATGTGGTTAATTTAATTGTATTTTTTTATGACACAAATGTTTGTAAGCTGTAATTATTACTGAAAATGCTGGGAATCGTCTAAGAGAAAATTACAGGTGTCAAAATACCTGCTGTGGTATGTACAGTATAATTTTCTCTAAGTGAAATATACATAACAAAACCCCAGCAATGTTATTAGATGACAAGGGCTTGTATGCTAATTCCAATACATTCTGCCTCCCTTGTTTTTCATCCAACACGCAAGAAGCTCCCGTAATTGGCTTGACAGAATTTCTGACACTGTTTAAAATGGGCTAGCAGAGGTTTGCCTATGAAGCACAGGGGATAGATTAAGCAGAAAAAACATCCATCAGCCCACTAAAGCTCTCCGTTTTTGCCAGGAGACACCTATTCAGCTTTACTTGACTTTGGGGAGCGGTTTGAGCGGCAGAACAGCTGTAATCTTGCCCGTGACCTCGCTCTAGATGAGAGGTAAGGGGGGTCCTGTGGGTCTTGCTACAGCAGACGGCGGGAGTTCAGCACTCACGGCCTTTTTCGATGCGCGCCTCGATGTGGACCACATCTGATTCTCTGTCCAGCCCCATTACCGACCTTAAAAGAATGAGAGGAGAGGAAGAAGATAGAGCGGGGGGAGAAACAGGGTCAGCGGATAAGAAAAGGATAAATGAGAATTAGAAGAAAAGAAGAGGAAGGCTAATCTGAGTATAGCAGGTGTAGAGGGACACCCTTATTCTTAGAAACCCATAACAATGTGCTTTTTATCAGTGTAGAATCTCTGCCACCAGCGGCAATTAATCCCAATTCACCAAGGTATCAACAAAGGCAACAACAAGGGAGGGGAGGTGAAAGAAACATCTTATGTTCCCATAAATACCTACTGTAGCAAATGCGTGGAAGGCATCTGCAGTGGTATTTTGGAAAATGACTTTCTGATACATAACAAGCATGAGGAGGTTTTCAAGAACAGAAATAATGCATTGTTTCCGGTGCTGCTCTACCTGCTGAGCTCCTCTAATTTCTGAAACATCTGACTGTTCGCACATGTGGAGGGGACGTCCTCCAAACCGATGTCCTTTCTATCCCGGCTTAAAAAATAAAACAACAACTCCTAGCTGGACGTGTATCATAAAAGGAAGCGAGGTAACCGGGCTCGCATCAATATGCATTGCCTTGCGTCCGTGTAGTTGAGATTACTAAATGAGAGTGACAAACAAAAACAGCATGTTGTGTTGCCGACGAAGAAACACAACGCTGTTCCCGGTCTACGTGAGGAGGGTGTAATGGGTTTTGCGCCTGAATGCCATAGGGGAGATCTCCTTTTGACAAGAGGTTACTGAATTTATGAACATCATCATTATGCAAATTACTGTCAATTATTGAACAAAACAGTTCACGGCGAGGTCCACTTTGTTGTACCAGTAGAATCTGCCGGGCATCACGTTGTCGTGAACGAGCTGCCATTTCCTCCCAAAATCCATGGAGCTGTAGAGCTGGAGGAGAAAATTAAAGGCAAGAGTAGGTTTTAAGGGAGGGGATGTTATTAAGGAACTGGGGTGAAAACAAAATAAAGAAAATGCAAATGAGTTTGGCATAATTTATTCCATTGTTTCCATGCAAACGTCGACGGTGGAAGAAGCTACCTTGTTTTCGTGACTGTAAGCCAGGATCCAGTTCTCCTGTGTGGGGTGGAAGAGGAGGCTCAGGATGTTGAAGTTAATGGGATACTTCTCAAAGCTAGCCCCTTCATCTGAACTGATGAGAACGGCGCTCTCTACCTCTGGGTCGCTAAGCATCATTATCTAAAGTACAGAGAGGAGATGCAGCATTAGAAAGAAAAAAAAAGAGAGAGGAGTAAAGACGTATGCTCGTGTGGCAATTTTAGAAAACTGTAATTTGATGGCTGGACTGAGCTTGAAGGAGAGCAGACGAGAGATAAAAGCTGCAGGGAGAAGCTGACCTTCCTTTTGTTGGTAGGGCACACGTACAGGTAGCTTAATACTGTCCTTGAACCCACTTTGTCATTGAGTTTGGTGTAGGTGCTGCCATAATCAGTGGACCTGAACACAAACAAACAACATAACTCATGTCAAAAAGAGGGATTGCAATTGCCTTCCAGCTTTTGTCTTAAGAGATAAAAGAAACAAAAAAAGTGTGAATAGTAGGAGATTGAAGCGTATTTATTTTTAAAGGAGATGCAAAGATACCTTTTTTTTTTGCAATGATGTAATGTTTTAGGTAAGAATGGCCACTTTTATTTGTTCAATAACCTTTTTCTTGCAGGAAACGGGTAAAGCCTGAACATAAGAGGCTTACGTCCTAATCAAAGACTTCAATGAAAACTGCTTTTGCTGTTATTAACATGTTCTTGTAGCATTTTCTCATGAAGGTGGACATATGTATATAAATAAAATTAAGCTTAAAGGGTAATCCAAACAGTGGAGTTGGAGGTTAACTCCACCCACAGCCCAAATTTAAACATCCAGTCAGAAGGGTGGGGCTGGGGAACAGGACTGCTATGATTGCTGGAGCTGCAGATCATGATGTGGGACTTGTGAAATTTTTGGTTTTACCAATCACAAAATTCAACTGTTATATCTTGTTTCAACACAGACCGTTTTAGACCGTTATTTTGTAGCATAATACAATTTTTTTTTTAATTGTCAAAAATTTGTCAAAGACCAATAGTCAGCACTTATAAAGCCACATTTATACAAATAAACAGCCAAAAAAAAGTTGATTTAAAATTTCTGTTCTATGTATTTCTTTATATCATTGTGAATCATAAGTTACTAAGCAGACGTAAAAAGCTTATACCCAGCCAGCAAAGCCAAGTGGGCCCCATATGGTTTAAAAATGGAAGGAATACCTGGGCCCTAATTGGGTTTGTCCTCAGTTTCCATGGTGGCCCTATCCGTGTTTGGCTCCGCTGCCCAGGTACCAGCAGCCTGGGCAGCGGCCATGCTAGCTCCACCGGCTCTCTACACTGTCCACCAAGCGACTGGCTACTTAAGGCAAAAGTTGGAAAACCCAATTGGGGTCACATTTTCTACCCGCTTTTAAAACATATGGGACTCACTTAGCCTTGATTGCTGGGTAGGTGTGACATAAAAGCTACTATAGTTAGCCTTAAGCTTCCTGGTGCGCTCCATTTTGATGAAGACAAATAGATCCATGTACATTTTTGCTTTTTCAGCGTCTGGCTCAAAAATGTACAGCTGGATAGCTCCAATATTGCTCGCCAATTTTGTTGGTAGTTAGTAATATTAGGTTGAGTGTGTGAGGGGCTGTAAGCTAGCAAGTGAGTGTAAACAGATGGATGTCGGAAAGGGTTTTTAATTTTGTCTAAAAACAACATAATCATAAGAATTAAAAAAAAAACATTTGGAAGGATTTTACAATGAATCAATAGATAAAAGATACAAAGTCTTCATTCATTCTTTCTCTCAATTGTACTACAAAATGTTGTTTTAAAAGTATGACATAAAGTTATGTATAGTTAAAAAAAATGTATTTATGTCCCAAATAGCGTCTGTCTTCGCAATGATTGTTTCTTACTTGATTTTGCATTTGTTCTTTGTTTCCTCCACTTCTAAATACATTTTTTGGTGAAGCTTTGATAGAAAAGAACAGCTCTTTAATTGTCTTAAAAATATAAATAAAAAATTGTGTAAAAAAATAATAAAAATGTGCGTAGTCTTAAAAAGCATCGTGAGTGCTGAAGAATTGAACGTCCCTCTTTTCCTCACATTCGCATCACCTGACAAGGACGGATGAGTTTGTCATTCTAGTCTTGGTGTTGCTTCTCGAGACAAACAGCCAATCGGCGCTCACCGTGCTGCCAAATGTAATTTCACTGCATAATTGGATGCACAGTCTGCTATCATTGTCTGCGCATTAACTTGAATTGTCCCTTTTTGCCGTTGACATTGTTTTCACAGACTTACCCCTAAACACATCAGTATTTGAGCTTAAGTGCTCCTCTCAGATGGCACAAACGTCTTGGTCGGCGCAGGTGGAAGACAACCTCTTTAATTGATGCCATTACAGAGCGAAGCTTCATCACAAAACACGCAGAGTTTGGATGTTTTGTCTTCATCAGCCATTGATCTGTTTCCTGCATTTTTCCACAACAACAAAGCTGGCAGTTGTATACATTCATCATTTTATCATAAAATCATTTACCTGCCTTTCTATTCATAACGTTGGGATCACTGTTTTTCTAATACCCAACGTAAGACTTTGTGCCCCCCCGTTGGTACTCTAATTTACTCGTAGACTATTGTTAAGGAGACACCATGATGATGGAATATCTCCTGTACACAATATTGAATTTCAAAGTGAGTCAAGTCAGGTGTAAATCTTAGAGGTGCCTCTGGAGAAACAGATATTAATTTGAAATTCTATGCTTGGTGGTCTGATGGTCTCTTTTTTTACGTGTATTTCAAAACGAAATGAGTTCTCTGCAGGCTCTTGGTGAGGTGAGAGAAGGTATGATAGGCTCTGGATTGGGCTCTGTGGTGTAATCCTTAATGAATTCCGTTTTTTATTTATGACCTGACAAAGCAGTGTAGCTCAACCCTCAGTACATACCGCATAAAATTACTGTGGCAATACAGTCACGATAGCATGTCAATTGCTCCTGAAACAAAAGGTTACAGATGACAATCAATCAGGGAGTCCATCAGAAACTTTCTAGGTCAGAAAAGTACAGCAGGTCCAAAAAAAAAAAAAAAAAAAAAAAAGGGGGAGCTCAGATCAACCATCCGGCTCATCTTTCAGAAGCAGCCTTTCAAAAAGTTTCTTTGCTGATGATGGACAGTACGTGGAGCCGTTTTAAAAAGGTAGCTGCGGTGTTACTTCTGTTATTTATGGAGCTGCAGGAAGCAAAAAAGAGGATGCTTCAATCTGTGCTACTTCCATTCCCTTTATTAAAACATACTTCATAGTGGCTTCTGCTGAAATTTGATTGTTCATATCCCACAAGGAGAGAACACCATAAATCACACTTACAGTATACAGCACTCCAATGAATATATTATTGCTGTTTTTATAAGCCTGATGCCTTAACCTTTATATTAGGATTGAAAAGGGGAAAACAGCAACGATTAAGGCAGGTAACTTACCTCCAGAGTGAGCTCTCCGTAACAGCCCCCAAGTTGAAGTCATACAGCTTAGTCAAGATCAGAATTACCTGCAGAGGCAACAGATACACCTGATTGAATCAGATGACATTTTGGACAAGCAGCTTAAACATTTACACCTCCCTCTGCAATGTGTGTTCAAGTGATCACTTCCAATGACAAGCATGAAGCTAGATTTAGTGAAAAAGTATTATGTGTCCATAAAAAGGTTTTGAACTCGCGGTAAAAGATTTGTGTTTTATATATGTTGAAAAAAATGTCAGTCAGTAAAAGTTTTGTACCTGTAAAAAGTGGGGGTGTGAAAATTATTCAATTTATCTATTAATCAATTTTTATTCCTGTGATAAAACCACATCGACCTGTTTGGGGCAGAATTTGATTGAATTGACTTATACCATTAAAAAATATTACCAAAAAAAATGTTTCTTTATTCTACACAAAGTAGATTCTTTTTTTTTCCTGGCATGGATATGCATCTGATTGGCTGGTACAAGCAGTGCACTGATTTGATGACAATGAAAGGCTGGTGATTGGATGACGCATTTGCAATCATAACTTGTCATATGTGGTTTGGGTCCTCTCTGTATCACTTAACATTTTGGGTGTCCCCAACTCGTCGTTTTTTGACCTGCTGGCTGTTCCTTTTAATTCAGAGGTCCCCAACCTCCAGACGGGAAACCTGTGCCGGTCCAAGGGCCGTTTAGTACCGGGCCACAAACAGAGAAACGCTTATCAGGGGTTCCCGTGACGTGGACCGATACCCTAACCCTAACCTGGTACCGGTCCTATGCCTGTTACCACCTCAGTTAAGAAACGCACATCAAAAAACAACAAGTCGGGGCCACCAAAACGCCAAAAAGTGACCCGGACCACTAGGGAGTGAGAATGTGTGTGTGGGATGGTTAATTAATTGAGAAGCAAACTAATTGCATTTGCAACTTGGGTTCTGTCATTGTAGATCAATGTGTAAACCTGTATGTGGATGTGACATTTCACACATAGACAAAACTTTTTGGATGGACAATTTTTTTGACAAGTACAAAACTGGACAAACATTATAATGCAAAAACAAACAAAAAAGGCATATACTTGTATAGCGCTTTTCTACCTTCCTTGAAGAGCCAAAGTGCTTTACCGTCACAGACCCACTCATACACACATTCATACACTGGTAGTGACTCTGCTGCCGAACACAGGCGCCAATCTTCCACCCGGGGCAATGTGGGGTTCAGTGTCTTGCCCAAGGACACTTCGACACATGGGCGGGCAAAGCGGGAATCGAACCTGCAATCTTCGATCAGGAAGAGACCACTCATACACATACAGTATTTCGGATTTCCAGGTTCAAAACACTTGTGTTCCCGCGTCACTACACAAATTTTTAAATCTGTTTTTGGGCTCCATGTACAAAACGCATATCTATTGAACACTCATTGACTACTACACCAGTCGAATTTTTGACCAATTAGGGACTAAGAATTGGTAGTAATGTCCTTTTTAATTCAGTAAGTGCCATTCGTTTGAAAATGTATCACGAAGGAGGAAATAATAATTTTAGTTTCTGCCCAGCAGGAATTATGACACCAAGTCTTCCTTACATCACAATAGAACTGTGAAAGAAAAAGCCTGGAGCAAGATTTGCACTACTTCAATATTTTACACCAAGCCTCTTCCACCTGTGAGTGACAAGCATATGGTGTCAATACCATATGCTTGTCAAGGCCCCGGTGTGTCTGGCACCTAGAGTATGTTTTTTAATCTGTTTTTGTGTGACTAAGTTTGGATGTTTCTCCAGGTGTCTGAGCTGAGAGCTGCAGCTGAGTGTGGACCCGCCCTCCTACACCTGATCCTCATGACGCCATCCACCAATGATTGAGGAGCCACACCTGCATAAAAGAGTTAACGTTTCCAAGCTTTTGTAACACCCTTTCTGGTAACCAGCTTGCTTCAGTCCTCTGTATTGTGGACTTTGGTGGAGGTGCTTATGTTGAGAGTCAGCATCAGAAAACTTAATGCAAGTTTGTTGTGTTCTTTGTTAAACTCTTTTGTTAACTGGTGGGTCTCCTTTTGTGACTCTCATGTGAAGAGATTTTTCTGTTGTAATGTTAATTCACAATTTGCCAAAATTGCAATTTGTTGAACTCCTTTGTTTTTTTTTGAGCCAATCATTTTCTGGCCAAAAGCTAATTAAAGCTGCTCTACCACAGCGCTCCAGTGTGGGTTTCTTATTTTTGTTTTACACTTTATTTTCCTTTCCCTTGGGTTTGGATCCTAACAGTGCATTCAAGAACCAACATTGTGAACAATGGTTGACATGTGTACTGGGGTGTAGGGAAAAATCAATTCTGAGAAATATCACAATATTTAATTTGGTGATACTTGTATTGATTTAAAATGCTGACTTCCTTCAGTGTTTTACTTTTGTTTACTATTCGAACCCCCAACCACTAGTTGGCAGCACAGCACACTGAGCCTCTATGAGCAGCTCTACACCAAACTAAAACAACAACAAGATCTCGCTAGAACCAGTTTGTGATAAATGTTAAGTCAGCCTTTTTGTTGCTATGAAACATGTTCTACTTAGTTTTTACCTGAGATGGGTTGTGATGAGTATCATATAAAAATGCAGATTGTGATGCTTCGTAGCGGCCTCAGATATGAACAAGTGAAGCAATTTAGCTGAGCAACAGGTCATGCACGGAGCTTCAGCTTCAAAAAAGATATTAGAAAAATTGTTCTGGTATAGTCTGGGGCTATATTGAGATACACATTGCATCACCAGACCTTTGCCAGTGCACACCCCTAGTGTGTACTTAGCATTACAGTTACTATTTTCCATGAAAACATGATGAGGATCAGATGCTTCTTAGCTGCTATTTCTTTGGTAATAAACAAGGGCAAGTCATCTTAGAGTTACCAGAATTTATCAGTGTAAAGGTAGAAAAATTGTCATTTTTTTTCTATTTGGATTCACACTTGCATGACAGCAAAATCTGGACGTCTCTGTTCAGTGAACAAGAAAAAAGGCTATCAAGTTGATCGCTGCATTGCACCACTTTAACGAGTTTCTGAATTTTCTGTTCTGTTTCTGTTTTTTGTCCATTAATACATCTAATGTTGAACTTTTGTTCTGTGTCTTAAATATTTTTCATTTCTGGTCTGATTTGTGCTCTGAAAATCCTTTTCGAGCGCTCTTTGATGGTGCCCTGCCATGAGTTTCTGAGAAAACGGAGAAAAAAGTGGCCTATAAAAGCCCGCCAAAGCCGGGAGTGCGGAGTGAAATGGTGTGCAAACGCATTATTGCCACTCCAATGGCAATATAAATGACTTCCCATGGGAATTCTCATAATTCAGGATAGAAGGAATGATGGGTTAGAGACTTTGGGACATGGTGTGAAGGGAAGAGAAGTGATGATGGATAATAATGATCTAGAGACTAAAACAGAACATAATATGATGATTTTTTTTCTCTCTCTCTTTCTCTTTTGAATAAAACCATGAAAGATAGGCCGAAAGCTCAATTACAGTGAGTTTAAACACATTAACCTTATGGGACCCATGGAAAGACTTATTAAACCGTGTAAAAGCCACAAAACACTCAGCGGAACACAGACAAGCCACAGAGTCTGCTTTGAAAATGTTAAAAACCCAATTGACCCACAATTTAGCCATCACACGGCCACTGCATGGCTGGGACTATCTGCATTACAGGTTAATTAACCAATCAAACAGAGAGATAAGCATTTGCATAACTAAATGCACCATGTCTGCAAGGTCCAACGCCGGAGTCTGAATCAATTTGGAGTACAGACTTACTTAAACGGCTGTGATGTTGGGCCTAATTGCTTGCTTTGAAAAATAAATGCAAGTAATAAAAAAATCTTATCAAATTGTTGATAATTTGTCTATTTCATTCTTTTTCTGCAAACAGCAACAGTTCCGTGTTAGGGATTATTATAAACACCAAAATAAATTCAAACAAAAAGCAGTTTATTTTTGGCTACTAGAAATGATGTGTAAAGCGGTTTTGACCTGATGGCTGCATGCAATAAACAGATGCTCGGCTTTTAGATTGCATATTCAGTTTGCTTTAATCATGTCAGAAATCCTTAATAAAATTGAGCACAATAACAGCAATCTTAGAAACATCAAAGAAAAATAAAATGGAGGCAAAAAAAATAAAAAATACTGATATAGAAATTTTTCCAGCCTTTTCATGTCACTTTTTTATGAAATATATTAAAAGAAAAACATTTCCATGTTTATGATATATGACAAAATACGACAAAGAGAGAATAAAGGAGCAGCATTTTAGTAAATTGCTCAACCTAACCCATTTTTTTCCTTATGTGTAATACATTTTTTACTTTAATATATTTTTTTCACTTCAGCTTTAACTGCTTCTAAGTGTTCTCCAAATCTATTCTTCATGACAACCCCACCGATGGGACTTTGTTATTTATTTATTTTTCTGACATAATTACTTTAGGAGGGTATAATGCTGGCTTTTTAGGGTCCAATCCTACCATCCAGTATTCTAAAAAAAGCCCTGCTGGCCACATGAAATACTAGTGAAACCCCAAGCAATACCTCCATGCTTGAATAAAATACAAATTCATATTCAGTGCTTCTTTGCACATATTAACCTCTAGCTGGAAAAAAAATAAAAAGCTAATATTTCATAAATTATATTGCTGTAGTACAAAAACAAATCTATATGGACAAAAGAGTATTTAAAAAATATGCCAAGAGTGTTGGAGGTGTTTGTGGCTGCAGCTTCATGAAATATGCACAACCTGTGAACACACCACAAAAAGTCCAAACATGTCAACAAATATCTCAAAATGTAAGAAAGGACATGATAAAATCACATTTGCTATCAAAACAATAATTTCCCAAAAGATCCTATTAAATTATACTATTGAATCTTAAAAAAAATAGATTTGAAAAATTAAATTGGCAACAAAAAAAAACGACTGTATGATTTTAACCTTTTTGCCTCAGCCAGACCACTTTTGAGCAAACAAAGGAGCTGATTACGTTCATTAACAATGTTATTTTACCTCTGATGTTTTGTGGTGACAATGTTTGTTCCCCATAAACGATAAAAGATAAATACAAGAAAAAAAAATTGCACAGAGGATCCTCCTAGAGTGTTCTGTGTCATCAAACTGCAGCAAACATGCTCTCTGTTTGACTTGCGCAGTAATAAACAGGAAGAAAACGCTTCAAGCTCTGTTCGGCAAATAAAGGTTAACCTGTTTGATCCCCATTATCTGTTCTTTCCTATCTCTTCTAACCACTGATAGCTTGGTAGGCCTGTCATTCTTAAAAATGGAGCAACAGATTTCCTGGGAAAAAACAGTTAACAAGCTTGGCTGGATGTTTAAGAGTGAACCGTTTCATGCCAGTCATGCAACTTACCATTAAATCCAGAACCAGAATTAATTTAGCATCATCTTGAATGTAGAAAACAAAAGAATTGGAAATAGGGTCAGGCATAAAGGTGTTAAAGCGCTGGTAAACGGGTAGCATGGATCAATTGAAATAATCTGGCCAAATTAGCGGCATTGTGATGATTTTAATAACTTTGATAGAATATAAGTAAGTAATTATGTTTAGGTGCGGTATCCAAAAAAATGTCAAACTTTACACTTTATAACAAATTAGACAAAAAATAGAAAAGCTCAGCCACATATTGTTGTGACCTTCAAAAAATGGGTCAGGTTGAGTTTTTGACCATTTAATTTTGCACAGTCATTAACAAAAATTTATTTTACTAAATCGTCAAATGTTTGGTAATGTTTCCCATCTGTGTACCATTTTATTAGGGGAAGCACAAGACTTTGGCTTTTATCAATACATTGACTTCTTGTTAAATTTAGAATACGTTTTAACTTTTAAAACCTTGCATGCACAAACCCCGAACTATACCCTTGAGGTACATTGATAAGAATCTTATATGGATCTAAAAACTTATTTCGGAAACCTTGCCTTTCAGACAGTTGCTCCCCGACTCGGGAACACCCTCCCTCTGTCTATTCCCCAGATTGACTTAATCAAAAACTTTAAAGGCACGGCTTTTTGCTAGAGGGCCAACTGCCCCCCTTTGCCTCACCGTAGCTCCGCCCCTATTAGTAAAGTTTTATTTTCTCCCAAATCTTCAATGGAGATGGCCTTTTTGTCTTTTAGAACCTTTCAATGATTTTCCATATGCTTCTTAATCACTCACCAATAATTCACAACCAGCCCTTATAGATGTAAAGATACTGATAATTAGCTTTCAGGCTTCCCCCACCAGAGGGGGCAATCATCAACAACAAGATAACTGCTGTCAACATGTTCAGAATTTGGCTCATTAACAAAGCTGACCACAGAATCCAGTCAGAGAAGATCCACCTCAGGGACCAAAAGAGCCTGGTGAGGCAGAAGACTGCTTAAATGATTTCCCCCTAAGTGGATCTATCAATGGGGCATCTTTTAAAGACTGTGATGCCCACATTCTTGATCAGTTCTGCACCTGTGACTTGTCAATAGAGAAGCTGCACAGTTTGGTGTGACTTCTTTAACAGAGACCCAGCAAACAAAGCTGCATTTACCACAAAATTCTAAGAGTTTATGTTTCAGGATTGCTTTTATGTAAATCTCCCAACAAACAAACACAAAATGGCTTCCAGAATTATTTTGAGCCTTCAAGGTAAACACAATTCTCCATGCATATCATCACTCACTTGCATACATGAAATTAAGTTAGAACTCTGCAAGGGCAAAAGCAGTGCATTTATTCATGTTTATGTTTTATTGATGTGAGCAAAGAGAGCTTTGCCTCAGGAAAGTCAACCAATCATTTTTCAGATTGGCTCTCACCCTCTTAGGACTTGGGTTTAGTCATCCTTTTATTTCAACATTCTGTTTCTTTCATTTTTTTCTTCTTGGTCATTCTTTCAATCCCTCCCTTGTTTTTTTTTTTTTTCTCCTTTTCTTCCACTTAAGCAAAGGCAGTCTTTGCCTGTTACAGAGATTTCTTTAAAACCTTAAAACGGTTACAGCAGCCAGTGCTGTTTGGGCATGCCAAGGGTTTGACTTTCTCATATAGCTGACAGGACAACCTCCATGGCAATGAAGGTGTTACCGCCATAACATCACAGTGATATACTGTGTCAGCTCAAAGCAAATGTCTCCTGTGCACTCAGACTTGCATACCCCGGTCCCATGAGGCATGCAGCGTTTGCAGCCTTACTGCTGAACTAAATCATACATTTTCTAATTCTGCATCAATCAATTCATAAAGAGAAAAGATAAGTACTCACATATAAAGCTGCTATAGTGCTTCACCACATCAGTTGGCACAAGATTTTTAACAAAGCTTGCGATTTATCCGTGTATCATCTCTGCAGTGTGCTGCATTACGGCTATTAATCAAAGGTAACAGACCTTTTCTGCACATCAGCACAGTAAGATGGAGCTTTTTCCAACCAAGCTTCAAATAAAACCTGTTGCTCCCTCATCCCTCTGTGAACCATCATTAAAATGGCAACCCCCCCTAAATATTGTTTCAGTCTAATTAGGAAGTTGAGAGAAGAAAACGGAATCTAAATGCAAACATCATATTTCCAGTGTGTTCCTTATCCGACGTTGGAAACATCAAGCAGAAACAATAACAACATGACGAATGCGGCCACTTTTTATGTAGATCCAGAGTTGTTTTTGAACATAACTAGAGGCGACAACTGTAGCAGCTAAATTAATTTCCAAGGGACCACCCATGTTGGTGTCAGTGTGAATGATGTGAGTCGTCTTGTAATAAAACTGCTACCGTCTGATGCTCACTTTTTCAAACAATGTTAAATCTTCGTTTTAAGTTTCTTCTGGTGGCTGTCAGTAACGCATCGTTTGACGCTTCATTGCTCGGACTAATTGTTGATTAATTATGAATGACGTGAAACCATTTTTCAACTGAACTCTGAAAATCCCCAGACAGCGGAATTAGACCAGTGTGTGGAATCTCCTCTTTATACATACTTTGAATGCTTCCTGCGGGATATTTTGTGACATTGTTTTTTCTTGGTGGTCACATAGGAAGAAACTTTTCATCAAACAGAAGCTAAAAAACTGCATTTTCTCCTGGGTCAGCAGTTTTTTGAGACACCATATAGCAGAGCCAGACAAACAATTAGTAGAAGAAAAGACAAATTTAGAAAACAAAGCTTAAGATGTATGTGGATGAAAAGATATGTATGTGACATTTTAAATTATAATATTGATAATTGTAGAAGTTTATGCTTAAAAAATAGTTAACAGAGTTGTAATCTTCTATCTGTGAAAGTGATTTTATTTTGATTGGTTTGCGATTTTATTTATCCAACGTGCCAATAACAATTCAGCAAGGAAACACAATAAAAAAATAAATAAGAAGAAAAACAGAAGAAAAAACACCTTGATAACATTAACAAAAGAATGGGAACATTTCAAACAGAATTTGAGCATGTTGGTGAAGGAGCGGGCAGAAAGCCGAGCTTATTAAAGCCTGCTCCTTTTACCTTTCTTGCAAGTTTAACAATCCTTTTTTATATCTCAGCATGTCATCAAAGAAAATAATAATGATAAATAAATCAACGTTTTCGATATCACCACAATTCTTAACATTGTTGCACAATCAGACAAAGATTACATACATTGTCCTTAAATTCCATACCCACCATACTGTGACCAAACCATTTTTTTGTGAAGTGTTTTGAAGGTATGAATGTTTTGACATTGCTTGTGTTCATTACCCAGACTGTTCCAGAATTTTACCCCTTACACAGACGAAAACTTTTTCGGGGTGTTCTTATTAATGGTAATTTAAAACTTCTGTCGCCCCTCAGATTATGGGACTTCTCTGTTATTAGAATAGGTTTTGATTGGTAAGACTTTATTGAATGCTTTTAAAAGAATTTGTACTGTTTGGTGTTTAACTAAGTCATGTAGTTTCAGTAGTTTTGTTTGTAAAAAAAAAAAAAGTTGATTTGTGTGTTCTAAAATTCCAGTTTTATTATGCATAATGTTCTTTTTTGTAACATGTAAAGGGCATATATGGAACAATGATAGTTATTCTCCCATACTTCAGCACCATAGCTAAAGTAGGGGAGAACTAAGTAGCAGTATAATATGCGCAATGTCTTACAATTAAGAAATAAACAGTGATAAACCTCTGCAACTTCTATCTTAATTTGTCTGCAATCCCACCCCACCTATGTGTTTCTTTAATCATCATCCAAATAGGTTACCCCTCTGTCCTTTCACATATTGATGCTTCCCATCTCTACCATCCCAATCTCCCCCTGTTGTCTATAAAGTCCACAAGAGAAATACACACAAATGTAGTAAAAATCAAACTTCGCCTTAAATACAAAAGGGGTTTATACAAATATACTCCTCGTGTGTTCAAAGCTATACATAACCCCGTATTGTAACAGTCTGTCCAAAAAGATATACAGCCAAATATAGTAGAAAGCAAATTTATCTTTAAATACAAAAGGGGTTTATATAAATATACACCTTATGTGTCCAAAGCTATATAATCCCCTATTATAACAGTTTGTCTAAAAGAAAGAGTCTCAGCTTTTATCTGTTTGTTTTAGCCACTGAAAAGGGACAAGTAAAAAAAAATGGTTGAATGAATGAATGAATGAATAAATGAATAGAAATGTTAGTGTATTACTGTGGAAATAGTAAGAATGCATTATGACTGGAAATGTCCGTTGGTCCAATTAGTCAATTGAGTCTGGAGAACTTTGTGTTTGGGCAGTAAAATTTTGTTCTAGATTATTGGGGGAAACAAACTGTGGTTCACTTTAAGCAAACCAAATGTGTCCAGTCTGAGTTCACCTTAAGGTTGTATCCACATTAAAACCACTTTGAAATCAGTCAGGATATTGTGTGAAAGAAGATTTGATTAGTAAAAAAAAAAAACCTTTACATTTGTCCGCGGCTCACTGATTGCCTCATTTCTAACGTGTTTACATTATGTGACAGTCCCACAGTTGTCAGTTAGTTTCGTATTCAGACTGAGGAATCTCGGAGCGAACCAAAGTTCAATCTTATTGAAAACAAACCGAGACCACTTTGAAAGATGGGTCTGAGACCGGTTCCTGGTACAGGAAGGTCATTATCCCCTACCACAGCTCCGCGGAGAAAGCAAGTGTTTTCATTGTAGTCTGGGGCGGAAATTGCAGTACAGATTTTTCCTGGAGGGAGTGGTTGACATTGTGCTTACGTCAGCATGTTTCCACCCGCTCGTTTTTGTGGGTATGGGAGGGGCAGGTTTTTAGAGGATTACTGATTAATGTATCAAAATCCCGTTTTGGGGTTCTTTATAGTGAGGAATGAACAATAAAATGGACTTAAAACCTCAAAAAGCTGCATTGTCATGGTAGGGCCCCTTAAAAAAGAATATAAAGTGCTCAGCCAACAATAATCCAGTTATGTAGAGAACTTTGACCATTGCAGGCACCAAAAGCTGGATGATAAATCTTTGAGAATTTTCATAGATACAGATACAGCGGTTCATAATTATGCAAATGTCACCAATCACCAAATCCCGTCTAGAAGTCTTTGGAGTCAGTGATTGCCAAAGGCTAGCTCCCAGCTGGGATTTTATGTTCATTTTTGCTTAATTATTCTGCTTCTTGAAAAGGTAAACCCACAAAAACCATAACTTATGACAATGGACTTTCTCAATCTCTTCAAGTTAATCAAATTCTATAATGAAGTCCATCCTGCAGGAATAACGATAATGGGCATTAAAATGTCTGCAGAAAAATACTAAATATATTAGCTGATGTTGCATATTTTATTGATTTTTCATTTTGTGCTCTGCAGTGCAGGATTTAATTGCCAATCAAATACTTCCTACTCAAACAAAACAAAATGGAAATTTAGATTTAAAAAATGAGTTAAAAATGGTCATTCAGAAGAGAAGAGTCCCACGTTTGTGATTGAACAGCTTCATAATTGAAAAGTTTTGTGCAAGATTGAAAAAAAAAATTAACATCCCTTAGGCACACCTCCTGCTTTGATTGCCCTGCACTAAGTAAAGGACAGCTCAGCACTTTAGCGAACCTAATTTGTCTCTTTTACCACAAAACCCAAAAGGCAGGCTAAATCAACCTTTAACATGAAGCAGACAGGTCAAATCCAACTATTTTCTACTTGAAAAGTTAGCAGCCCTGTTTATGTTATCATGTCAAAACTAGGAGCATCTACTTTGAGAGAATACAAATAAATCTATATTTGATTGGACTCCTTCCTTTTTAAGCTGTCCAAGAAGTCTTAAATCGATCTAAAGTGCTGCAAAAAAAATCTAATCAGAGTCAGTTGAAGATATAACACCTTCAAGTTTAACCTTTCTTCAATTGCTGTGCATTTTAATAGCTTTTTGCAATTTTCATGAGAAAAACACAAACAGACCAGATTTAGACCCAGAGTTTGTAACCCCACATCTGTAAAGCATATCTCAAAACTTCCTCTTGTGATGAAAAGAACAGTTGATCTAAGAAAAATCTTTTATCAACAAATCTAACCCTGTAACAATGCAGCTTTAGATCCAGTGTTGGCATTCTTTCGAGTACTGTAACTCTCCTGCGCACTATTTTAATTCCAGTGGATTCTGAAAAGCAGCTTTACGCTGATATGCTACACTTTCTGTAGTAAAGTGCTTTTGCAATCAATGAAAATCAGCAGATTCAGTTACAGAGAAAAGTTGCCTTGCGCTGTTATTCAACACTTTCTGTTAGTAATGTGTTGTACATTGGTGCAAAGCTAAAATGGAAAGCTGTTTTTCCCTTCTTCAGAATCAGCTGATGTACATTTATTCCGTGAACACCTAAGGAGTTTGTAAAAGTGTGTGTGTTATTAAAGTAAAACCTATGACATTTCTGGTGTTAAAGGGTTAAACTGTAACTGATGGAGGGGTATTGGGTTTTTCTTCATACTGTTCATCTTTCTGATCCGTTCATTTCATCTAATAGTTCCAAATCTGTTTCCTTTAATATTTCTGTGTGATCACGTTTGTTCGAATAAAGCTACGTTCACACTGGACATGTGACGCATGTAACGCACATTTAGCCCATGGTGTTCACTGGACAAGCAGGAAGGGGCTTCTTCCAATTTGAATAGTTTTGAATACAGTTTATTAGCCACAAATGATTATTTTAACAGTCGACTTCGCACCTATTATCTTTTGCGATTAGTTGACTAATCGGGTCATGCGCAAACTGGATATAAATCACACATCTTAAGCATCATTAGCTTTAAACTTACTAAAAACTAGATATATAGCATTACCTGTGTTAATGGTAGTATTAATGATGTAAGCTGAATTTGGCCATTGAAAAAACTAAAGCTAATAGCTGAAGATGCTGAAATTGATAGCTAAAAGTGCTAAAGTTGATACCTGAAAGCGCTGAAGCTGATAGCCAGCTAAAATATTAGCTAAACTCCAAATTAGCCTTAACAAACAAAATTGCCTGAATTAGCCCAAATAACTAGCATGTAGCTGAAATGTTAGCTAAACTCCAAATTAGCCTAAAAAACAAAAAAGCCTAAATTAGCCAAAATAGCGAGAATGTAGCAGAAATATTAGCTATTTTGACTATTTTGACAAAGTAGCCTAAAAAACCTTAACAAAAATGACAAAATAGTCCAAAATGCTAGCATAATGCCGTCATAACTTTCAACTTACAACCCTCTGACTCCATATTATATAAAGTCTAATCCACTTTTACATCAGTCATCGACTATTTTAATAGTCGTTTAGTTGTCGATTAATCGACTAATTTTGGAAGCCCTGTTGGCCATGTCTTTCAAAGTGGTCTAAATCTCGCAAAACTTGCTCAAGGCTTTTTCTTTCCCACCTATATTCTGGTATATGAAAGACTTGGGCCAAATTTCAAGACTTCCCCTACCCCTACTGTTTCTCCCTAGCCTTCTAATTGTAGGATCATTTGAAGGGACAGGGTTGTCCGATATAGGTTTTTATAGGTTTTTATAGGCTCACCGTTGCCGTGAGGGTGAGTTGCGTCACACTGTGCTCCGAAGGAAAAGCGCATTTCTGTTCGTGGGTGTGCTCTGAAAGCACAGAAGTCTACACTTAAATGTAAGCGATGACTTTTTGTTTTAGCATGACCTGTATTTCCAAGCACTAGCAGCTCCATGCTAATGTAGCTGACTGGCGACTATTGGAGTGACATCCAAATTTTGAGAGGACATTTTTACGTTTTGGAGGGCTAAAAGGGAGAACCCTTACCGCTAGAATTCGGATTCAGCCTTGGTATTATTTACTCCGGGTGGGCACAAACAGCAATAGAAAATTTTCTCTTTCATGACTAATATAAAAACAGTTGGCACTTCCTTGAATTACAAGAGACATCATCCATACTTTACAACAAAATCTACAAGCCCAATTGATCAAAGTTCAACCTATAATTTAAATTTCAAAGCAAATTCAATGGCCAAATGTTTTGTACGTAGAGCCTGAAAACAATTGTAGCAACTTGTGAAGCTAGCCGTGAATGTGAGTTTTGAATGCATCGCTGGCATGAAGCTATGTTAGCTAGCTTATGATAGGTCTAGTTGACAGCTGCATGCATTTTTTTAGCTGCTGGTTAAGTTGAGACTTAGGGTAGGTCAAGGGAAGGTTAGAATGTACAAAATCAATGGAAGTCAATACACTGCTCTACTGAGAGAAGCTGCACAAACGTGTGTGTGAATGGGTGTGTGTGAATGCGTTTTCTGTCATCTCTTTCCCGTCTTCTCTGACCACAACTGGTCGCAGTAGATAGCTGCCCTCACTGAGCCTGCTTACTGGAAGTCTCTTTGGCTGAATGTGATTGTATGTGCCTGTTCTCTGAGCAATTTTTCTGTTTTCTTCAGTGAACAGTTTTCAAATAGAGTTAAAATAATTTTACCCTAAATTGGACACGATTAAATTCTAACAATCTGAGTTGATTTGATTTTTTTTCGCCCTCCTGCTTGGGTTTCTCCGTACGTGGAGACTTTGATGAAACAACATTATTTAAACGCCTGCAAAGAAATGAAAAATATATCATTTTCAAATTTGTTTGCATTTCTTTTAGTCTTGGAAGCAAAAATTCAGAGGCTGCAGGTGGGTGGGGGAGGGAAAAGCACATCTTGATTGCTGCAGAGCGAGGACGTGTCCAAGGCAGAGCACTTAGCAGAGAAACAAATGTCTTTTAAGAGAAATGCCACGATCGCAGACAGGATTTGCTCTGTCCTCATCTTATCTACGGACTAAATTGATTGTTTGTACTTTTGTGGGTGAAAACATACTCCGAGGGCTGCTGCTTTCATCAAGTTAATCCCAGCGAGATGCCCCTTGTGCATTAGTCTGCTGTCCGTATGTTTGCTCATCCACCCAACTCCTAAGCTTTGTTCGTATAGCCCAAACGCTTCAAGCCTGAGAAGCTTCACCAATCAATTGAGTCCATTATCGGGAGGGAAATTTATGAAATGGGTTGAATATAAAAGGGTTTCACTCCAAATGCCGCTCCATTGTTAAGAGATTTTGTGAGCATGTCGAGCTTTTTTCTTTCCTTCCAACAATAGATAATAAATTGCTGTTTGCCCTTAGTGGAAAAAAAAGATTGTGATTAGTCTGCTTCACTTTGAAAGACTGGTTTGGCTAAAAAGTAAAAGAAAAATAAAAAATAAAAAGTTTAATGGACTGACCACAGAAATTTAAAGTGCTTTTTTTATGTGATCCAATGCTGAGGGGGGCAACAAAGTGAGGTTTACAATTTAGAAGGCAGAAAAACAAGAGTCAAGGACAAGTTGGATTGCAGCTTTGTTCATTTAAAGTTTAGTTTGCCTTTTTTTTTTTGGCATATTTTTTGCAAGTTTGTGAAAAACATTGATGCCCACTCCAACAGACCTTTTCTTATAAAGGTTTTTAGGATTCCAGTTTGGTAGAGTAAAGGTTCAGTCATGGCAATATGTGATTTGTATATTAAACTTAAGTTCAAAAACCAAGCTGGAAATTTAATCCATGTTGTACTAGGAAAAAAGGAGATGGTGATTGGTTAGATATTAGATACAAATATTGTATTTAGTTTCTTTAATTATTTTGTCAGAGTTTTGGTTTTCTTAAGGGTGTTTGGGGAAATTGATAAGGCTATATATAGCAATATTTTGTTTGGTGACACTTCTATCGGTTTGAAATGCAGAGAAGACAATTTTTAATTAATTATTCATGAGCGACCTTCCTCGTCTTACTTTTGTTTTTTCCACCTATAAACCTCCGACCACTAGTTGGCAGCACAGCACACTAAGCCTCTTTGAGCAATTCTACACCATGACCAAAATAAAGACAAGATCTTGCGAGAACCAGCTTAAGTTAAATGTTCAGTCAGTCTTGCGGTTTTTGTTGTTATAAGACATACTGCTTAATTTTAACTTGAGATGTCGAACCGAAACTCTGCCACTTCGCAGCAATAGATTCTAGCTCAGAGAACTGATGGATCATAGTGATCTCTGCAATGCTCTGACAAAAGGCCAATGTCGTTGCAATTAGCTGTGAAATCCGTGTTTACTGTGAGAAACTGAGCTGCAGTGCAGACTGTCATGTAAATAAAGCATCTTAGCCACATTCAAGCGCTCACCTCCATCCTGTCATCACATTGAAATGTTTCTGGAAAGAATTGTTTTTTTTCTCCCTTTTATTTTTTAAGCTCCTGTTCAAGCACTGTTCAGGACTCCTGAGCTGCTGAAATGCTACATTTAGCAGTGTTGAAAATAAAAATCACTTTAATTTCTCAATCGTACTTTTAGAACCTTATTGGTTAAGGCACATTTATTCATTTTTTTATACTGAAAAATATTTTTTGATGACTGTTTAAAAACAAATATTTCTTAATTTCCCAAAATAAAAGCACTTTGAATTTGTGGGTGAAACCAACTTGTATATGAATATTGTTGCAGCGCTTAATGTTATGTTCATTAAAGGATTTTACCTATTTATTAAAATGAAAGTTGTTTTAATATTCAGGTAGAGTTTTTTTCTAAGTCATACACTTAAAAAAAAAAGTGAAAAATTGTTCTAGTACAGCCATGGGATATATCGTGATACATATCGTATTGTTGGACATGCATTGGGATATGTATTGTATCCCCAGACTCCTATGTTATGTTATGTGTGTTTGGTTTGGTTTGGTTTCACCTTAGCTTTCTGTGCAGGCAATCTGTGGGTCCTACCTGTGATCTGCAGGTGACACAGCTGTCTGCACTTACCTGATTAGGCTGCTCACTATTTAAGTTGACTGCTTTCTTCCCTCAGTGTTGGTTTGTCTTGTATGTTTTTTCCCCTGTGCTCATGGGCTTTTCTAGTTTAAATAGTTTTGCAGCACCTTTAGTTTCCCTCTGTTGAGGTGATTTTTTGTTATTAAAGACCTGTTTTTTGTTCACCTGAGCTTAATCTGGTCCTTGCATCTGGGTCTCTGTCTCCCGATCCGTGACATTCTGCCAGTCCCTTGTTTCTATCACATTGCAGAATTTTCAACAGTGTTAGACGTAAAGTTGTGGTAATCTTACAGATATGAAGACTAAGCTTTTCTTGACATTTTTTATCAATATTGATTGAAAGCTAAAAAAAAAAAAAACTTTTACAACAAGTTAAAAAAAAAAATCAACTACTAACTGGTGCGCACCAGTTAGTAAGTGGTGAACACAAGATAGTAATTGATTATTTATTTTATTTTTTTCCGATGTCCCTTTAGGGCAGGGGTATTCAACTCCAGGCCTCGAGGGCCGCATTCCTGCAGGTTTTCCAACATACCCGGATCTGGCATGCTCCAATTGGTTGGACACACCTGAACCAGGTAATCAGTCATGAGTAGAATTTGGATTTCTGGAAATTATGCAGACACTGTGGCCCTCGAGGCCTGGAGTTGAATACCCCTGCTTTAGGGACTCCCTAGCATTTCCCTCTAAATGTTTTTTTTTTTTTTTTTTTTTTGTTAAACTGATACTGATTTTGCCTGGAAAAAAATGTTGAAGACATTTAAAAAAAAAAAAAAACTAAGTAAACTAAATCATTCTGTGCAAGTTTTTTAAATAAACAATAATGAAAAAAAAACTGCTTTTCTTTTCTTTTCCCATAATATAAAGACATAATTAAAGCTTTTACAATTATTATTTTACTCACTGGGTCGTTTGTTTAACAGTTTTAAAAGGAAATCAGATTTTTGATTGCAATTGTTCAAAGAAAAAAATTAAAGCAAACAAAATAATAATAATAATAAGATAATTAAGCTGTTGATCACAGGGGAAAAAAAAGAACCAATCGGAATATAAATCTAGATCAATATCATTGATAATTTTATCATTTATTTTTTTCTTTTAGAAAATTGTGATACATCAAAAAAATAAATTTCTCAAAAAATTGGCCAGAAAAAGGCAGAGAAGCTTTATTTTGAAAAATGAGTGTTAGGTTATTCATAGAAGCAATAATCTCCAAAACAGGGCCACCGGCTTTTTGTTTGTTCCAAAAGAATATGAATTATGAGCTCATGCCAGCACTGGATCCTGTGGCAACATAATTAACCGCAAATAAACACTCAAATAGGCTCATACAGAGTCCTAAAGTAGAATCACGGACTGTCCATTGAATTTTTTTACCCTCTGTTCAAAAGAAAGGCTCAATAACCACTCATTATCTGAACCCTCTGTCCAAAAAACAGACAAATCATGTGTTTATTGGTTTCTATTTTCATCTTAAGCATTTTTTTTTACCATTAAACAAAATGTAACGGTACAAAAAATCTTCGATTTGTTGGTCTTTGAATACAATTAATCTAAAACACTAGCAGGGCAGACGAATACTTTTTCAATGTCATAAGTTTGAAAATATAAGTATAAATTTTGACGAACAATTCATTTTATAGTTAAAGGTTTAACATAAAGGAGATTTTAGTTTGTCAATCTTTTGGCTTCATTTTTAGAAACTGTTTTTAGTCCCATTTATTTCTTGTTTGTGTTGGTATTGTATCGGTTAATGAAAATGATAATGCGTTGGTTATTCTAAAAATAGCACGACTGCTTTATCGACCGATTTTCAAAACTATTTTCCTAAAACATGCCGAAATAAAAATAAATCACAAAAAAAAACAACACTGATCTAAATAAAATAAATGTTTGAACTAAAAAAACGTAAAACAGGAAAAAAAAAGATATATCTGCAGAAAAAGTGTGGTTTAAATGTAATTATTTCCTACATTTTGCTTTGTTTTGGAGAAAAGCTCTTTGCATTCAACATCAATCTTGGTAAAATGAAGTTATTGAAAGTTGTAATTTCCTCGAGGACCCAAACTTTTGTGCAAATCCAACATGTTGAAAATAACAAGAGAAGCCTGCAGACCAGAGTGTTAAGCAGAAAACAACAGCATTAAATCTGAATTGAAAGGCTTTTTGCCGCAGCTCTGAGAATGTGTGGAAAAGCATTTGTGACATTCTTCAGATTGGCACTTTGTGTTTCAATTTAATCATTAAAACAAAATATTTTACCTGTCTCCTCAACAGCTCTGCAGAATCTGTAGGTATTCATTTCCATATGTGTTCAAAAAAAAAAACAACTTTTTTTTTTTTTTTTTGGTGGTGATTGATCATAAAATATTTTTTTGGTTCTTTTTAGTGTCATCCACTGAGGAATAGCAACCTGCTTCCTCCCCCAAAGACAGATGGAAATGTGTCCCCCCGTCCACAACCTTGAACAGGATAAAGGCGGCATATAAAAAATGTTTGGAGAACTGGAATTTGTCACAACGTCTCCCAAAAATTTCCATGCCCACTTGCTAATTCACAGTGCCTCTGGTTTAACAATAAGTGATTACTCAATGAGAAAGCGACCAGTCATTTTAAAGAATTTGTTCCAGAATGCCCAATGACTGAGTACTCTGTTTTCTAAATGTGCCATTCTGTGTTTGGAAGTTTTCCATCATCTCCATTGATAGCATAGAGCGGGTGGTGCTACGGGTTGGGTCTTTTGTAACTCACAAGATAGGAAAAGCAATTTTCCCCGTGCAACTAATACATTCCTGTCACCATAAAGTGCCAAGTCAAACAATTATTTAAGCTGACTGCCACCTGAGCAATCCTGTCATCTTTAAACATGACAGAACCTGCTGTATCGCTTCAGGCAATGCGCTGCTTCAAGGTCCAGTGGTTCTCCACACAGGGTGTTACCAAAGACGGGGTCGCGCGGACGACTTGATTAGGGGGAAAAAGTGAGAAAAATAATAATTTATCCTTTTTAAAGTCCCACTCTGGTCATTTTTTGATCTATTGTACAAGCGTTAATAGTGATCTTTTAATTAGGATTTTTTTTTTTTGTTTTTTTTTTTTATAAAATATCATTTTCTAGGACAGTTTCTGCAGAGCAGCAAAGCTTTATTAGAAATTTGCCTCTAAGTTGTAGGCGGAATCGTTGGTGCAGATGTAAGCATGCCCCTGCTTCCCATCATCCATTTGTATCGTGTGCTCCCAATAGGCTACAGTCACTCAAAACATTAGCGGTGCAACAAAAATGATGAGCAATATTGGAGCTTATCTATTTGTTCAGTTTAGAGTTAGAAACTAAGTCAGACGAGGAAAACAAAGACGTACACGGATCTATTTGTCTACAAGTGGGACTTGTGGCTTCTTCAACTGCTTTTTTTTTTGTCTGCTCCTGATTTACATGATTTCAATGAAGATTTTTTTCAAGAATCTGAGAAACATGCCACAAGAACATGTTAAAACACAATTCAAAGCAAAACTTTATAATGATTAATAAAAATGTCTCTCAAAGCAAATTTACATACTTTGATTTTTCCAATCAAATAAAAAAAAGAAAATGCATAAATTTGTTTCCAAGACGATCATTGTGAAGCTCCATCTACCTCCTAGGGACAGGTAATAAACTAATTAATCACATGCAAAACTGTCAATCATGATTCTGAGGCTTTTTTATTCCTTTGATGAGACAAAACTAACTTTCCAAAACACAGATCAATTAAAAAAGGAATAAAATCCCTGTGATGTCAATGTCTTTCAATGTGCTGCTTAAAATGCGCTTTGTGCAGCTAAGATAAATCCCGGGTACTGAGGAAGTGCTGAGAGCATATGTTGATGTGATGCATTATGGTCCCCAAGCACAAATGATTCATGGAAAAAAAAAGGCACACATGCATGTCATCTGAGGAGTGAAAACTGGGATTTCACTGAATTATTTCTAGAGAGAGGTTGAAACTTCCATCCCGGGGTGTCACGGGAGAAAAGAAATGATAAGGTAGAGGGGTGATGGAATCAGAAAGACTTCATCGGCGGAGGTAAACTCTGCTCCTGCTTACTACGACACATTTTTTTGTTCCTGTTGATTAAGTGCAAAAATGTGTAAACTTTATGAGCTCTTTAACAGACAGATGATGCTTGGACCAAATGTACAAGACAATAGCACATCTCAGCGAACCAAAACATCCTGTGCCAGCAATGCTGCCCAAGTTGGAGCATAACTGCTTCCCATGACAATACCCATCACAGCAGCCCCAGCTACAAAATGGTTCCAAGCTCAGCAAAAGACACATCAGCCTGAGCTGCGGTCACAAAGAGTGACTGAGGCTCCAGAGGGTCGTATGAAACACAGACTCACAATTTACATCAGCATCCCACAATCGCATCAGCGGACAGTGCAGCTCTGAAAGGCTGCAGACAGGCAGGATTAATGAACAGGTGTGTAGTGCTGACACCCCCAGGGACAAACAGGTTGAGGGCGAGAGTGGCTGGGAGAGAAAAGGCTTTTGATTTGGTTTTGCTCCACTGCTGAAACTTCAGAATTCTTATTTAGTTTTGGTGGGGGGAAGAAAAAAAAAAAAGACACGAAAAAGATATATTTATTTCTTTTGCTTTTTAAAGGAAACCTCAGTGGCTTTCGTGAATGCGAAATGTGTCACACACGGGGAATAATTTTCACTCTTTTGTGAGAGCATTAACTTTCCTGATAATCGACAAGCATAGCATGCATCTAAACCCTTTTATCTTTCAAGCGGGGGGGCTGGAAATGAAAAGGTTCATGAATAAAATGCACGAGCCTGTCTAAAAATATTGAAACTTTTTAATTTGAGAGATCTCGCTGTGAATTTTAATGGTAACGTTTAAAAAAAAGAAAGGGGATCAAATGGTGGTATGATTTAAAAAAAAGAAGGGGGGAGATTTCTTCTTATAGGAGATTAAAAAGTGGTCAGACACCTTTTTATGATTTGGGAAATCTAATTCCATCTGATTTTATGGATCAAGGATTTTCCTCGCAACTGGCTCTGGCATGTTAAATGGAATGGTTGTCTGTCTAATGAAGCAGTTTGAAAACAGGTGTCCCCCAGGGCCAGGTCATTTCCTCTTTTTTTTATTGTCTATTTATACCAATGAGATTATATGCAACAGTAACAGCCTCATTCCGGCTAAGTGTGTCTACAACACGACCCAGGAGGCCTGTCTGACTCTCAACCAGTCACAATAATAAAAATATATCCGGGGCATAAAGCGAACAGCTGGCTGCCGTTTTCTGACAGTCTTTATTATAAGATCCTTCCTTTTATGGAAATTATTTACATCAACATGTAGAAGCACCATCCATGCAGTCAATACAAACACTCATTTGGCTTCTACACACTACCCTGGTTTGGTCAGCTGTCTGAGAGGAGCTTGCAAAACTGGTCAATGAGGAGCACCAAATCATTTGGCTGCCAATAACTCCCTAATCACCAGCTGGCATGCAGACGAAGATTCCTGCCTTCAAGGGGGAGGGGAATCCCAAGAGGAAAGGATGCGCTGCTTTGGATTTTTACAAAGATTATTATCATATCATCAAGCAGTCATGTGACCAAAAGGCGCTTTCTCTCTTGTGTATTTATAGATAATTTTTAATCAGTTTAACATTTTTTTTTTCTCCAGCAGATTTGAGTCATTACAAATCATATCTCCATCCCTATTTAAATTCAGGACAGATTTAAGCAGCTAGAAGTATGCACAGCTAATCAATACTACATGCAGTTAAGGAGCATGAATTTAAAAAGGAATTTGTGAGGTATATGTTTTATTCCCGTGGTCGATCCGATCGATGATGCTTCTCCTAAACTCGGGGAGGGGGGGGGGCTATGACTCCAGGCTTTGATGTTCTGAGACAATTCCAGAAACCGCAAGATAGACTTGTGGACAGATTTGGGGATTCATGCACTGAAACTCTTGATCAAATCTGAACTTCTGAAGATCCACCGCTGCAGCCCCTCACCACCACCACCACCTTAGACATCTTTCTCATTTTATTCCCTGAGGGATTTGACATCTCGGTCAAATCACAGAAAAAAGTATTGAAGTGAAAATTTGATAGAACTACCTCAGAGCACAGGAATGAAGTCATTTTCCTTCAAATGTCCCTTTAAGATTGAATTTATTATCAGTCATTTACATCTAATATGGCCTGAGCTCTAACATTCAGTCATAAAATCCCATTAATTTAAACTCTGCAGTTTCTCCCGCACTTTCGAGACCACGGAACCCAGTTCCGACTGCATAAATCTCAAATCCTGACTAGCTGCAGTGACAAGCCCGTCATAGATGAGCGGCGAGCGACGTCCTGCAATAGAAGAGACCATCAATGGTGAAAACATAATAAAGCGACCACATATCTCACTGTGCATCCCACAAATCATTTTTTATAAGGTGCATATCTGGCCTGTCGTCAATGACCCATCAACATGACAAACTCTCAGGGGTACCTCTAACATTTTGAATCTCAATCTAGAGGTGTGTGTACACTTGCAGTTTTAGATGTTTCCCAAAGTTAATGTTTCTATCCCACCGCTGCCCAGATAAATTAAGGTGAAGCAAATCACTTGAAGTCAAAAAATGCAAAGCAGATCATTTCTTTTGTAGAAGGCTGTTTGTAGTTTGAAGATCTTTGTGTCCGATAAATGCCGCTCTTTGCAAACAGACGGCACGCTGCACAGGGAAAGATAAACTCTCCTTGGAATTCTCTTTGTGATGCTAAAACGGTGTGCATTCGCAGCGTGCAGCCGTGATGTCTACATTTGTGTGTATGGTTATTGTGTTTTTATCATCCCCCTTCTTAAAGTTGTGCTCTTTTTTACCGTCGAGCAGCTCTTGAAGTGCACGGCTTAAAATCAATTTAACATCAAACACTGAGCAACAGGGTGTTATTCGCCCAGATATTTACACAGGTACGTTTAAAAAAAAAAAAAAAAAACAGCAGAAGGTCAGACAATCTTTCATTAGTGATGATTAGAAGCCAGGGTTGTCTCTTTTTTATTTTAGTGACTACACCTTCCAGGGAGACCTTGTTTGATAATTTCATAAATAATTAATGTGTTGTGATTGCTGGTAAAATGCCTGGACCCCCTCCACCTCAATACCCCCCCTCCACCCCCCAACTGCTCCATATCTCATTAGAATTACCTGAGAGATAGTCTATTATTTCAAAGTTTATGTGACAAGTATTGAAAGCCTCTGGTGGTGCACAATCATCCTTCCATCATAAACAGGTGCCAAATGCGCATAGGTGCTCAGCCTTTATCACGCGTGCACTCACATGAAACACAGGCAAGAAAGTGAAAGGGGTAAATACATTGTGTATTTATAATAATATCATCATGTAAGAAGTCATTAGGGTCGTTTATTTGCAGGAATTAACGGTGTTCTTGCGCTCTGCAGCCGTGCGTAAAAAGATGGATGTTTTGGAAAATGCGCTAAAATGTTGACATATTATTAAAAGTCACTTGAAACTTATTAAGAATGAGTGAGATTCATGTGTTCTTTATAACCGTGTGATAAAGTGTGCTTTTTTGCGAAACAAACTCACGCTGCTGTTGTGTCCGGACCAGTGCACCATCGCTTGGTTGTGCGCCGAGTCCCCCGACAGAGCAAAAGTAGAAGTGTCCAAGTAGGGCTCACTTTGCCTCGGGTTTGACCCCCTGGCTTCCTGCCCAGTGCGACGGTACTCGGCTCTGGAGTTGGACGCACCTTGGACCGTCTCCAAGACTCTTGTCTGCGCTTCTGCGCGCACACTCCTGTCCAGGTTCTCGGCGTATGACGCACCCACACTCCTTTTAATCTTCCTTTCTTTGCCGGAAAATGTGCGTTGGGATTTTTTATTAGCCGCAAGTGGATCCCTAGAAATGTTGGAGTACTTTTCCAGAGGTGTTTTGGGGGTGCTTTCATAATTTGGAGAGCCGCGCACGGGAGTGTTGTTTCCGCTCAGTATTTTATTCTCCACCTGATCTCCATCGCTCTCAGAGACAGCGGCTGGTTCCGTTTCCAAACTGCTGAAAACTTCATCGACTTTTTGTTTGGCTTTGATCCCAGCTGGGTTTCTGGTCACAGGTGCGTCCCCCGGCGTTACCTCCACACGATAAAATCGCTCGAACGACTTAGTAAAACTTATCTCCCCTTGAGCTCCGATCTTTGGGTGAAAGAGAAACATGCAAGACAAAAGCAAAAAGCTCCACAAGGACCCCAAAACCATTGTGCTCTAATCTGACAGTCCACACACGGAGGGAAAAAATAAAGGCGCAGAAGAGCTGTTCAACTTCTGAAATATTCAAATGCTCATCTTTACGAGCAAGAAGGCATCAAGCAGACCTCTAACGATGAATTCGTCAAAGTGAGGGCAAGTTGGGGAGGCGCTGCGCATCAGGCGAGCGCGCCGGCGAGGAGCAACTGCAGGAACTGTTAGACCTCACGAGATAGTCTGAAAGAAGGGAGGAGCGCATTAAAGCTCTGAAATCACCCCAAAATTTCACCGTGATCGGAGTGATTCATCTCCAGCAGAAGTGAAGTTTTTACTTTATAACAAATGTCTCTCTTTGCGCAAACCTGTAAAAGCAAAACTGGAGTCAATAGAAGTGTTTTTTTAAGCTTTGGGTGACAACTCCCTAACATTTTGTTATTTAACAGACAAATGGAAAACATCTTTATCCAAGGTTAACCAAGAGCAAATCTGCTTTCTTCCCTAATAAATTCCCTTTGGCTCTTGGAAAAGATTCCCATTTAAGACTGCGCCTGTCAAGGTGCGGCTCTGCAGATGTGCAGGATCTGCTAAATGTTCTTTTAGGTCACAGCGCACCTGCAGGCTGGGCAAACCAGCCTTTAGGGGAAACAAAAAATATTTTCTAAGTCACCCTTTAACTTTTTTCCCCCGATTTTGCACCCCTTTTGTAACAATAATAATATTAATCACAATTATTAGTGCTATTATTATAGCCATAGTAGCAGATGATGGATGTATATGGTCATGTCATACTGCGTTGTGGTTCAAATGGATTAATGTATTTAGTTTCCATGTCAACTATAAATAAAATAAATGTATTTAATTTATGATTTTTTTTAATTTATTCATTCAAAGCTGAGCAATGGTTGACAGGACTGAGGTGGGGAGTGATGCATCAACTCTCTTGCATACAAATAACTCCACCCTCTTAATCTTAGTTATTTCTTATTACATTTTTAATGGCATGTTGTTGTAATCATTGTGACACTAAGTAAAATAAGGAGACACACAAAGACAGGACGAAATTATTTTTTAATCTAGACCGCTGTGTTCTTTGTGCAGGTATATTAAAGCATTGCATTCATTATGTATACATATCATGGCCTAATTTACACTGAGAACCACATACAAGAATACACTCAGTGTGCACACACAGTCACACTCTGCTTGGTCAAAAAGAGAGTAGTTTGGAGTTTCGGTCAACCAAAATGACAAATCATTTTAAGCATGATTGTTTTTTGTTTGTTTTCAAACCTGAACGAGATGGGAACCATGGAACTGAAAAACTGATTTAAATTCACAATTCAAACAAACTAACACAATGTTTCCATTTTCAAACTCAACACTGATGAAACAACAGTTGCAGTACATCAGAGGACCATTGGAGGCTGGTTTCCATTTCCCATTGATTAAAGGCACATCATTTATATGACATCAAGTAAAAAGTTGTGGAACTATTACTAGAGAACTTGAGCTTCACCCATGGACTGTATGAGAACTGGACATAGACTTCCATAGAGAAATAAACCACTATTACTCCGTCATTTTATTTGTCAGAACAACCATTCTTGCTCTACTAACATTTTATTAATATATAATAGCCTTTTTTTTCTGTAGTTCAAATGATTACATTTTTAATCTGGTCAATCAGATGCTTAAGTAAAAGTAGAAAGTCTTACATTGAACTTTTAAAATGGTTGAGAACTTTCAAGTGGTAGAGGAATGGATTTCCAACAAGCTCAATCCTGATTGGAGAGAGTGGTTGCCACAGAAATGTTGACTCAGAACCGCCTCTGAACAATCATGCATACTAATGTGTTCGGGTTCCAACAACGTTCATATCATGAAAAAATGGCAAATGTAAAGATTTAATTTTGTTGGAACTGGAAGTAAGTCATTTTCCATAATATTACGCTCACTCATTCCAGTTCTCATATGCAGTCAATGGTTTCACCTAAAACTAAAATAATGATAATAATAAGTACTCTTAGAATTAATAAGGTTTTATAAATGTTTTAGTTCACACCAACCTCTAAATTACTTTGTTCTCTTTGTAAGGAGGTAAATCTGCACAGAGAATTCTGCATCAATCTCCTGTTCGACAGAATCAGGCGTGAATGGCGGGAACGTATATGGCGCTTTACAATCACTGTCCCATTCACCCATGCACACACACATTCACACACTGATGGTGGCTCTGCTGCCAAACACTGGCGCCAGAGCCAAAGTGAGGTTCTATCATTTGTTTAATGTATATACAGTAAAATGATTGATCAAATCCAGTTTTTATTTTTTCTAGCCTCTGCTCACATCAACAGTGAGCGACAAAATGATACAAGCCTATTTTCAAATCTGCACCAGTTTTGCTTTTACACCTCCACTAAATACAGCATGGTGGGAAACTGAGAGAATATAAACAAGATAAACTACTTTTATTCAGTTCATCTTTGTCATCTTTCAGTACACTGCAAGTGTGACCTACAATTTAATCTAGCCAACTCCGAAGTGCTTTGATATTTGACAGGCCTGTTGTATTTCCTCTCTGTTTTTCAGACAAGTGAATAATGCTCTCATGCATGAAAAATGACTTATTTTTCATGTGTTTTCATTAATGAAACTAAGAAGCTGGTGGGCAGAAACGGTAGAATTAAATGTTACCTAAAAATGAATCAAAACACAGAAACATGTAAAACAAAAAGGTTATTGTGATAGACAGACTAATAAAAAGAAGTCAAGACAAATAAAATGTAATTAATAAATCTTTATTGATTTTATATCAAGTTTTTACTGACAAGGAAACTCAAATGACCTAGTATTCTATTAACATTTAAATGCATCACACACACACAAATCAGGAAAAGTGATGGTCAGAACACCTCGTGCACCAGTGACTCTGATCTGTGTGATCTGGCCTGCGTCAGTCCTGAAATCACACGAATGATTTATCCAAAATCATTCCTTTGTTCGTTCAGGAGACGATCATGTTACTAAGTCATATGATGAAGTTTACAGTCTTGCGCAGGTGAAACTACAATACAGGTCTGTTTTGAGCGCCCTAGAATGCTCCCAACATGGATGGCTGCGTACCACACACCACGCAGAGATCCAGTCAAACTTTACGCACGTTTTTCCAGTATGTTTGCCACTTGTGTGTGACTGCACGAGTCACTCGGAATCAGCCCTGCTGAATTAGTATTTGATCACACTAGCGAGGTCCCCTACAGGCCTTAAAACAAGGGTTACCGGTGCCAAAAGAGAAATGGAGCACGCGTCTTTGTTCATGGGAAGAAGCGCTGGGTGACTTACGTCACCATTTGTGAAGGGATTGTTGACGCCTGCGCTAAAGTATCTGCTGTAACTGTAGTCTGAGATTTTGCAAAAGCCGCCAGCATCATTGCTGAACAACTGCTTAGCAACAAGACAACGATGAGAGGGAATCGGCATGTTTGATTATGGAACTACACAGTTGTTTTAGTCAAACACCAAAGATGTTGGTGGAAGAAGATTGATTAAAAAATAATAAGAGTGGTTAGTTAAATAGTGGAATAAAGTTGAGCTAAACTAACTGTTTTGCTTCTGTTAATTGTGTTTTTATAATATGGTGCACCCTGTGCATTAATAATCACAGAAATAGACATCCAATTAAGACTGCCCCTTATAATATAGCATCCTATGGTGCAGAAAATACAGTAGTTTTAAATGGGTAGTTCCAAGTTGTGTAAGTTGTATTTTGTACATTTTTTATATTTAAGTGTACACGTTAATTCACAATTGCAAGTACACACTGTTATGCAGAAAATGTATTGAGTTACAAATCAAATATTGTGCGAACACAAACAGAAAGTTACACACAAACATGAAAATACAAGTTACAAATCGAGTATTAAGCACACACAAATGTTTTGAGACTATTTTCTCTCCGTAAAAGGGGAATAAGATGAAATTTCACATTTCTTTAGAGCTTCCAAAATACATCCCACCAGAGTTACTGTCACCAAGTTCGTTGCTGAGACAGGCACCTTTTGGTCCTGCACATAATCACAAAAAAGTAAAGTAAAAACAGCAATCAGAGAGAGGCAGCAGTGCTGTCCTCCCCAGAAACCCTGCTTTATGGCCACTGTTTTTCCAGCATGGTTGTACAAACAAATTGAGTTTCTTACAAGTGAGGGCTCAGGGTAGCAGGTGCTACTGTTGCAGCTCCGCAGCGTGCCAGACAGCTAACTCTCACTCCTGCCAGAATGCCTCTGCAATGAGGAGGTAATTGGACTCATCACACTGTTTATCCATTATGCTGCTAAAATGAAGTGGGTTGTTCCCAAACGTGTTTGACAGACTGAGGAGGAAGGTGGAGCCTCTTACATCAATGGCACATCTTTTAATCGGTGCTAACCTTGGGGCTGAGAGCTCTGTGCCACTTTTTTGTTTACATGTCACAGGGTGTGCGCCTGTCTTTTTAGGAAAAATAAAAAGAAAGAGAAATTGCACATTTTGGTTTCAAATCAAGAAGTAGCTGAGGAGAGAGGCTTGTGTATGCTTAAGCCATATCAGAGAAAATTGCCAATTCTCCTGGACAGAAAACATCTTAAATTCAGCAGAAATGAGCTCTGGTTGAGGTGAATAAAGGAAAAAGAAAAATGAGAGGACAAGCCTGGAAACCATGTACACTGGTGTAGCTCATTCAATTTTATGTGCCCTCTTCCCCAGTGTAGATCATTAGCAAGATTATCAGATGTAATCATCTCGTTTCTGATGGCTCATAACTCAGACAGACTCTGCAAAGTGCATCGCCCTCTTCCTTGCTTCCACCAAGGACAGGGAGCAAACTCTAAAGCTTTCAGGACGAAATCCCATTTGTGCATCCGCTGTCTGCATCCCTGGCTTGTTAGTTCCAACACTTCAGTGATCCCGGTGGAGCGGACGCACATGCAGCAAGAGGAACCATAATGGCCATCAACCAGACAGCTCGCACTTGCACAGAGATGAACAGCAAGGTACACTCCCAACTGGGCCATACCAAAGCCATTAAAAGGAGAGATTTTCTTATATTGCAGATAGCAAAACACTTATTTTGTACCTGCGTCGTCCCGATGAAAAGGAAGCATTTTAAAATCACAGTGGGAAGACTAGTTTGAAGCGGTTTGCCATCCTAACATACTGACCCTGTCATTGAAAACATAATTTCCTTCATTTGTGACTCATTCTCTCTTCTTGTCTTTGTTTGAGATGAACAGGCTGGAAGAATGGCAACACGTTTTTCCCAAATGTGTTGTTCCCACACAGGTAAAGCGTTTCTGTGATCAAAACGTCCCACGCGCAGCGGGTCAGTTTCAGTTTAGTTTTCCATCATGTGCAATATCCCCATAGTACCATACACTGATCTGCAAATGTACATTTGTAAACATAGAAACTAAAGAGTTACAAGGAAAAGTTCAGTACACGGATTTAAAAAAAAGTTAGATAAGCAAATAATCTATTCAAAGGGCTTTGAAGATGGAAATATTCAAGTTCTGAAAAGAACAAAAAAGGAGAAAAAACTAAAAAGTGAAAAGAACATTTTATAAAGTCTTAAAATCACTCAAAGCGTCAAGCCAGGTTTTCAGCTTTTAAGAACATCAAACATCAAAACATCATTTTATTGATAAAATCTAGCTATGGGGTTATAACAAATAAATCTTCAAAGATAAGACACAATTATTTTTAAAGAAAATGTAAACTTTTTGATAAAGTGTAGGCATTTATTGTAGTTTTTAGCCTTTACTGTTAAAGTAAATTTAATTTAATTAATAATTGTGTTTTCATGATAGAGAAACATGTGATAAAATTCTATTTCTGGGTATCCTCTTTATCTAAATCATTGTGAATCAGGAGCAGATGAAAATTTGTTTTTTGAAAAACATTTTCAGCAGTGATGTAGGAGCTGCAGTCAGTGGGCCACAAGCTCCCGGTTCCATTCCATTGTAATGCATCCACTTGTAGACGACTAGATCCGACTAGATACACTTTCATTTTTCTCATCCAAGCTGGTATCTGGCTCAAAACTGTATGGCTGGATGGTTCCAATATTATTCACATTTTTGGTCCACTACTAATGTAAGGCTAGGGTTCTGAGAGTGTGTAAGCTATAGTGGGAGAGGGTGTAAACAAAGGGATGATGGGAAATGAAGGCATTCTTTTTTCTGTGTTAACAGTCACAACTCAATGTCAAGTTTTTGATTAACTCCTGCTGCTCTGTGGAAACTGTCCAAGAAAACAACTCTTTGTCTGCCTTAAACTGGGATAAACATAATTAAAAACCACTGGGAAGTCTTTTAAACACATCAAAAGATGGTTTGAGTGGGATTTTATTGTTTTGTTTTTATTGTGCCAGTTAATTTGATTGTAAGCTTACAGAGTGTCGTTAATGGTTTAAGTGTAGTAATATTTGCCTGTGAACATGTTGTAATACAGTATACTATTTGTGACAAGATCATGGGATGCATAAGCCTTTTTATCAGCTGCAATGAAAAATGTGACCTTTTCAACTTGAAATTCAACAAAGGAAAGTTACCATAATTACAGATTTGTGATTCAAATGTTAAATTAAAATAATTTACAATTCCAAGATATGTAAATTCTGACATAATTAGTATTTTTTCTGCCACAGAAACATCAGCCTGTGGAATTGTAATTCCTGATTTAGAGATAAACAATGCAACAACTGCTAGATTGATTCAACTATTTGAGACACAAACTTTTGACTGTGTGAGTCTATATGCTTTATACTAACTTCTGTTCATAAAGCTGTTGTACAAACAACAAAACTGTCACCGTCATGTTTTTGACTTGGTTAAATAAACTGCATCCACTGCTGCTTAGTGTAATCTTTGGAGAGCAAGAAAGAAACACTGTTCTCTGTTGATGACAGGCTTTCTGAGCTTCTTTGTGATTTAAAAAAAAAAAATACATTCTGTTACTCCAACCAATCAGAGACTCTCTCTTAACATTAGAATGAAACAATAAAGTCAATATTGCTACATTTCAAGACGAAACATTGTTTGAGCTGGGAGCGTTGTGGGAAGTTTGGAATCTGCATGTTTTTGCAAATTACATTGTTTCAAGTTTATTACCAAATGTTTACTTTATTGCCAAGCTCATTTTCATTTCTCTAGTGAAAAAAAATCCTCATACTAGAGCTTTAATCTCATCTAATGACACAGTATGGGTTGCCTGAACCATAAGACCAACGTTGTCGCGATATAGCACTGCAACAACAACCTAATTTCCCAATTAATTACTGTTAAAAAAGCATAAGTAATTCAAAGATAATGAGAAAACTATTAGTATTAAACAAGTTTTAGAGAATCTGTAGCTTTAATTTGCAGTCTGGTCTTCATCATGCATGTCCTCATCTTCACTGCCAAAAGCATGCTGTAGTAGATCTTGGAGCAGACAAACCACTTTGTCTTTGTTGCAAAACAGATATTTAGTGGCAGCATCTCAATACCCTTCTCAAGGTAAAAGAAAAAAAATATACTGCTGCATCAATATTTTTCCCCCATCCCCTACTTTAAATGCTGACATGGGTAACTTATTACATGTAGTCCTCAAGGCAGACACAGTAACAGGGAACAATTAAATTATGGGTCTGGAGGGGTTTACGGTGTTGGAAGGTATCTGTGACAGAAACTTGTTTATGGTGTGTTTTTTTTTTTTTTTTTCTCACCCGCAAAACCCCAAGAGCCCACGTTACTGTGGTGAGGGAACACAGCTGGAGTCGCTGGCTTCCACTACAGTAATAATGACAGCTGGAGACTTTATGAGGCAGCTAAAGAATAGAAAGCTAAACCTTTTCTTTTTGTATAAAAATAGAAAAAAAAAAAAAAAAAAAGCTGATGACTGCGATATTATTATAATTTGATATTGTTGGGCCTATTCTGGGGAGAAAGGGGGTGGGGGGGTTAGAGGTAAAATAATTTCTGTGCCCCCTTAAAAAAATATATTAAATTTATTGATGAAACAGCGCTGGCTTTGATGATGACCGTGTTAGTAATAAAACCGTGTTTAGCTAAGGAAGCCTGGAACTCGACACAATAAAGTTTGACATTGCCTACCCCACAACAGAAATCCATTCATTATATTTCATTCCTTCTAAAGGCAGCTGCAACTGAGAAAAAAAAAAAAAAAGAAAAACACCCAAGCCCATGGTTGAAATGGAAATAAGAAGATTTCTGAAGAAGAAAGTGAGTCAATCATCCTCATCCCTCCTGGTAGAATTGGTCAGCTAACACGAGTCCAGAGAACATCAAGAAAGAAAAGCTCGTTATGGATGAAAATAAACTATCAATGGTCATAATAAACCCAACCTTTATTTATTAAATTAGGTTTTTGCTTGATGCAGACTTATGTAGTTGTTGTGTTACTTCTGAAAACAAAGAGAGTCTAGTTGATTCACTGGCTGTCATGACTATAAATAGAGAAAGCAAAATTGGTCTAAAAACTATGGCAACGATCCTTTTGTCATCATCAACACAAGACAAAAAACTGCTGTGAAAAATCATTTGGAAACCAAATTATGTTTTCAGAAATACAGAAGTCTTTTGGTTTATATATATAAAAAAAAAACAAAAGCGTTAAAACACTGTAGTAACATGACAGAATAATGTGGTATGTTAGGACAAACTGTGGAATTTATAGTAAAAAAAAAAAAAAAGACATGTTTGTTTACTTTGTCACCATTATTACACTAGTTGTAAATAAAAGGGCAATTCATTCCGGTTAAGCTAATCAAAGGGTCAGAGTCAATTTCAGTCCCAAATAAATAAGAAGCAACTGGTGTGATAAAGGTTGTACTTCTGTACTCCCTGACAGGGACGACATTTTTTATGTAATTCCCTCAGGGCTAAGCTCTCCTATCTATAAATCCTAGTCACCATTTTAACAAATTGTTACTATGTAATAGCATTTACTTTTTAGCTAAATTTACACAAGGTCAGATTTGAGTCTCCTTTGTGTTAAAATACATTTACCATGCTTATACTGTTCAAAATATTGTAATAATTGTCTGATTCATAACTTTAATGAGTTTGGGGGGATAGGAAAAGGTAGCATGTTTTTTTCTGACTTTAGGGAGCTCATTGACTGAAATTCATGACGTGGAAACTTTCTATTAAGTCTGCAAATTTGCTAATAGATTTTAAAAACCATATACTTGTGACAATGTAATTCAGTTTTTGCTATTTTTCTTTTATAAAGTTTTAAGTAGTTGATATAGCACTAAAATATTAAATAACTAAACTCTCTGAACAGTAGTCTATTAATATTTGAATTATTTGCCTAATTATACAACTTCTGGACAAAACACCACTTGTTTGTTACTCCAATGCCAGAGGCAAAAAAGACTAAATAAAAGGCAACTGGGCTGAGTATTTGTGCGTGGTTCATATTTGCTCAATTCTGCAGAGACACATTTTTTCATCTACTCTGAGATGATTGGGCTAGATTATTTCAAGAAAAGCTGCAACAGAACAGACCTGAACACAGAGACATGAATCTGGGCTTGTTTTGAAGGAAAAACTGCGGACACACTCTGAAACTTAAATCAGACTGACTCGTGTCTTTGATGTGTTTGATCACACAGCCATACACACAGATGGATGAACAGACTTGCAGTTTTATTGTTTGCCATTTAAAGTTTATAAAGTTGATTCATAAAAATGTTTATGTGGTTTGTGAACTTTTAAAGTTATTAAAAAAATTATGAATGGCATTGTAGGAAATTAATGCACTTAAAGCGCAATTGAGTCATCTGCTGTCTTTACATATGTGTGTATGTCTTGTTTTGTCCTCTACTGGTGATTCTCACCGTTTTTCCAAGATTGATACTTCAACTGGAGACCTGGGTGCTTGGGGGTCCTGTGCGGTGTCTTCGCTTTTCCCATCGCTGCGCATTTCTGGGAAGAGACTGTCTGAGATATTTCCAGGGATCAGCTGTAGTCATTCTTCCAGTTCAGGGGTTACTGCCCCAAGTGCTACGATCCCAACGGGCACCACTTTCTCCTTCATCTTGTTAGATTTCTGTAGTTCTTCTCTGAATTCCTGGTTATTCTTTAGTTTCTCCTGTTCCTTCCTTTTGATGTTGCTTTATCGTTTTCTATTGTTTTCTCGTTATAACCAGATCCACTAGCTTGTTAAAATGAGAAAACAAAGTTTGTTTTCTCATTATAACAAGATAATCCCTCTTCCTTTTCTGCATGGAGACACCAAGACTTCACCTGTTTGAAAACACTCTACAAAAGTTGTTTTTAGTCCATTTATTTTTTATTTATTTATTTAAACATCTTATTTCAGCCTCACCCTTAATTTCCCCAAAAACCTTGAACAGACATTAACAGATTGACAGAATTCAGGCTCGTTTCTGCATGGTGCATTCACTGCGCTCCGGACATCGGCAGCAAAACAAAGCAGATTATCAGAGAAAACGTCAAAGCCCAGAATTGATGCTTATAAAATCGATAGATTACATAGTGTCGACATTTTTTCTGAAAAACTGCTTTGTATTTGCTGAGGGTTGTATAAACATGACAAAAGCGTAGTGACGGACTGAGTTGGGGTGAGTGGCATTTTGGGTCCTCTAATGTCTGGAGTTCATTGAACACATCATGCACATCATGTCTGCTCCGTGATCTGTCAATCAGCCTGTTCGGAGGTTTAGAGGAAATAAAGAGAGGAGGGGTGGAGCATGAGATAGACTGAAGGTCTTTGAAAAGCATAGACCCACTAATAAAATGATAAGAAAATAGACTAAACAAAGTTTGTGGAGTGTTCTTCTGCTGTTTTTTCTCGTTAACCACAAAATAAAGAAGCTTAAAACGGATGACGTCTCGCCATCTCCTTGCAGGAAAGGGAGAGCAGGACGCTTCCTTCTTCATTATTGATAATTTCGTTATCACGAGAAAACGAACTTCATTCAAGAAAACAAACTTTGATTTCCTGTGATAACGAGAGAAAACAATTTAAAAAAAGTGGGGCAGGCCGTTTTTGGCCTCTGTAGAATTAGTATGTCCACCTCAATGACTTTTTTGTTTTCTATTTTCTCTATTACATTTGGTAGGTTTTTCACTAGTACTCTATCCATCTGTATCTGGAAGTTCCACAAGATCTTTGATCTCTCATTCTCTACAAAGTTTGAATGTATTGTCCCAGTGGCTTGCCATTGGCTTCAAAGATGGTTTTCCACAAGTTCATTAGGTTTGTTATGAACATTCTTGTCATGTTGATGTTGTATAGCCCTAAGCATTAGGTGATACATGTGTATGCTGTTGAGCCATATGCTTTCTTGAATCAATGTAAGAAATGTTCGTGTTGGTGTTTCATGACTGTCATTCTGGGCTGGCAGTCTTGTCAATCAGTAGTTGATGGTTCTCTGGTATCTCAACAAGTGCACTTCTTTGTGTAATTAATTTTATAGACTGATGTATCATATCTTGATATGAGGGTACTTTACCTGATATGAGCTTCCATGTTGTGAAGAAACTGGTCATTGTTCTTTAGTTGAATGGGACTGCACCCCTTAAGGGATAATTCTAGATCAGAATTATTTGCACTTTGGTTAGCCACCGGGGAGAGTTTCATGTCTGTGCATGGGACTCGCTGGTTCATTTGTGCTGCCAGTCTCTCAGGTGCCAGTCTCAGGGTCCTCTACCAGAGGCCTGCAAGCGTAAGGGTTCTGTGCAGTATCTTAGCTGTTCCTAGTACTGCAATTTTCTGGACTGAAAAGTCTGAGGTTTTTCCAGAGGTGGGCGGCAGCGAGGAGGATGTTGTTTATTTATTTCCCCAAGTGCTCCACTATCTCTTTACCTTTACTTTCCAGGTATTCTCCAGTTTTCCCTGAGTCCCTGGTATTTCTCTAGTTTCTTATGTTCCTTCTTCCTTGTGTTGCCATCTCTTGGTACTACCACATCCACCATAACAGCTTTCTTATATTCTTTATCCACCAGTACAATGTCTCTTCCCAATTAACATCTTGTCAGTCTCTATCTGGAAGTCCCACAGGATCTAAACTCTCTCATTCTCTACCACCAGCAGAGATGTTCCCCCACGTCCATACTCCCTACATATATTCTTGCAAACTATTCCAGCCACTTGGTTGTGTTGCTGCATGTATGCTTTTTCTGACAGCATCTGAGATCCTGCAGTCATGCTGGATTGTTAATCTGTCTGGCTTTATTGTCTCTTGTGTACCTCTTGAGGTGGTTGGTCCAAGCCAGAAGCTTTTATGTTACAGGTTCTAGTGCTTCTGGTATGGGCATCTGGCTGTATTGTTGGCACTTGCTTTTTCATTGTAACTCTATGGATCTGTAAGTTAACTCATTTAGCTTCCCAAGCTGCACTTAATACACTGTTTGCGTTCTACATTGCTTAGTATGACCTCCGTAAGCAAGATTTCCTGTAGCTTGTTCTAGGTTACAATACTGTAACCATGTCAGTTTTGTTCTTGTCCGTTAGACATTCTCAGAAGACCAACAAAGGAACAAAATCATATGGCATGTTTCTCTACTATGCACATTTTTGTCTTTCCAATTTCTTAGTGCGCTCTGTTTCTTTTGAGTTCATACTACTCACCTGGTTACCCCTGCATAAAACATTTGTCTCCACTTTAGTGCAAGTTTGTGAATTTTTCTTGCTTGTTGAACCCTGTGTTCAAGTTCAGGTTTAATGCACGATGCAAACTAAATTTCCATCTACGACTATGCATCAGTCTAAGCCCGCATTATCAGTCAAGCTTTCGTCCAAAACCATGCTCTAGGTTAAGTCTGCATTTTTGCCTGGCTTCCTCCATAATCAAATACTGGAATTTATATCCTTTTGTTGTTTTTTCACCAAAACCTTATCAGGAAATACAAATCAGATAGACCTTCAAATATTCTTCTATGAGGACTTCAAACTTTTACTCTTTGGGTCCAACCTTGCTGTCTTTCTTCCTGCTCGCTTTTTCTTGCTTTGTGATAGAGACTTGTTCTATTCAGCCTATGATCATCTGATGTTCTGACGCCCAAGAAAGAACATACCCATCTCAGAAATGGAAAGCCTGCGTCAACAGATCTTTATTTTACTATAAAAGTCATCTTACTGCCAGATTTCAGCTGGAAGTTAAAATATCTTACTCCAGAGTCTAATACCTCGGCCAATCAAGGTCTTTAGGTCTCCCGTCCTTGAAATATACTTCATGTCCCCACTCTATAATGCTTGTCACTTCTTCACAAATTTAGAGCACTTATTTCTCAACATAAGAGTCATTTCACTTTATTATCTTTATTTGTTTTTCTCTGGAAAACCAAAGTTGGCTTGGTGATTTTGTTGCTCAAGGGTAGAGCAGGACTATGAGAAACCACAAAGTGGGAGGGAAGATCAGAGGCCTTATGTAGAGTGTTTTTAATTGTTCCTGACCACTGATGAGTCTGTATAATGTCTGTCTTGAAGACCCAAGGCCAACAAGTGGAGGCTTACGCAACTGAATACAGATCATTAGCTATTATGAGTTTATGGAAGTGTTTCCTGTTTTGCAAATTATGACTGAGGTGCCAGATCTTCTTCCATCTTTTAATGGGCTCAATGAACTGGGACCTCAAGTGGATCTTAGAAAATGGAGTGCCATTTGAAGTGCCATTCTGACTCACGTCACCATTATAACTGCAATAAATTATCTAAGTTTTATTTACCTATTCTGGTATTTTTTTTTTATGCACCACTAGTGTTCGGATTTCATGATTTTAAAGCTTCATCTCTTCTTAAAAAGGAAAATTTGTAGCAAAATGTATTCTCTTTTGACCTTCTGTATTTTTTAGTCGTATGTTTTGCACGAAAGTATAAAATGCAGGAGGAAAAAATGCATTATAGAGATGAGAAAAAAAAACCACAGATGTCACTCGTGAGTATAAGTATCACTTTTGGAAGACAAGCGCAACATTTCTGAACAAATACGCCAAGCCTAGTGTAAGACTGAGTTCACGCCAACTGCAATTCATGCATCAAATTTGAGTCTACTTCCTTTTTAAACTTCTTTACATTTGATGCTCACTGCTTGTCCAAAAATGTGTTTATAAACTACACCAGGGGTGCTCACACTTTTTTGGGATGCCAGCTACATAAGCATAAAATTCTCATTTTTATGCATCCCAAAAAAGTGTGAGAATTGTCTGATCCACTTATAAGCCACAAGGCTGTGCAGTCAAGCACATAAATTGTATGTACAGACAATTATTTTGAATTAAATAGATACATTTAGATGAATTTGTAAGATAACAAGTTTCCCTGCCATGTTTGCCTCACACAACTTGTTGAATGGATCCATATTAGTTTGTCATGTGTGGTGTAAGGACAACCAAAAATGTTGTTTGTGTACATTCTTTTTCAGGTTTTGTGCGTCTTATAATAAATACAAGGCACACCAATGGTTACACCTATGGTCATGAGTCTGACATTGAAAGCTCATATCTTTATGAAGATGAGGCGGAAGAAAAGCTCTACATATCATTATATAATATTATTTTTAAATATGGCTCTACAGAGCACAGGCCTACACAGTATAGTCGCTTGGTCCACGGGCACAGCTCGAAAGTCTTGTGCTTCTGGTCGACAATGTTGCCTGAGTGGGCTCGGATTCCTCAGAGTGAACTTCACACCTGGCAGCAGGCACCATGACAGGATGGCTTGGTCAGACGGGGCGACGTGGTCTCACTTTGATCGAGGAGGCACGAGGACCGGCCCGGGTCTCAATAAGTGCTCTTGAGGGCCAAAATAGCCCTCCAACGGGGACCCGGCTCAGAACTGGCAAAGGCTCTCCAATGGCAGCCAGCCAGAATGTGCACTCAATGTAGTTGAACACGCGTGTGCAGTGAGCTTTAGAGAATGTTTGATTGGCCGTTCTGCATGTTAATCAACGGATGTACTTCACTGAGAGGATGATTTTCGTTTTTAAAAAGATTGTTTTTTTAGTTTAGCTTTGATGGCCAGCGATCAATCCATACATCCTTCGCAAATAATGTAATGAGTATGTGAGAATTGTGGACTTTGGTTTGGTTTTTTTGGGTTTTGGTCATGTTCTGGTTTGAATTGTCCCTCAGTCTTATCAGTTTCAGGCTTGTTAAGATTCACAGCTGTCTTCATTTCAGTTAATTACCCTCAATCTTTTTAAGTGTTTGCTTTTCAGTTTTTCCTTGTCAGGTCATCTGCTTTGATCTGTTATACAATCTGTTTGTTGCTCCCATGGGTTTTTTTTTTTTTTTTTTTTTTAAATCATGTTTCAGTTTATTTGTTATATGTTTACTTTTCTGCCCCCTTGCCTGGTCTTCTGTGTTTGGGTGCCATGTTCTGCTTGTTTTGTGTAACTTTTTCTTTTTTTTTTTATTGCTCCTGTGCAGGCTGCTGTGACTCCGCCCTCTCTCATGTGGATCCTGCTAATCAGTCACAGCTGCCTGCACTTCAGTGATCAGGTTTTGTATATTTAAGGTTCTCTGCTGAAGATCTGTGTCTTCTTGATTTGTTTCCTGGCTTGTTTGCTGAGCCCTATGTCCTTGTATGTGGCCTTGTAAATTAACACCCCCCCCCCACCCCTAAATTTTTTTTTTTCTTCAAAGTGAGGTTAAGGTTGTTGTTTTGGATTACACTTCTGCTGCTACTGTCAGTAGCAAATGCACATACATATATTACTACACACACTGCTATGATACCAAGCTCTATCTACCCCTCTGGTCACCAGTGGGAGCTGTCACCTGAGTTCTAACACTTCATCTCCCAGATGACCCAGCGCTCAGTTCTCAGTTGTCACGCACCTAACTCTCATCTGACATTCAACCACAGGAAACATGAGCAGCACACTCAGCCTTGCTTAGTGCAAAGTATTGTTTGTATCACTGCTGCATTACTGAGCATTTTAATCTAGACCCGATCTTTTTTCTGACCCTGCTTAGTCTCTGACCCTGATTTAGCTTTGTGGACTTTTAGCTGTGTCTGATCCCTGCCTGAACTAATACATCTGCTGCAAGTGGAACTAGCTGTCTGTCTGCCTGTGACACCCACCTACTTTCAGGCAGCACTGTATATGACTGATCCATTTGATTTAACTCGAGACAATTGATTGGGGCTGGACAGGGGTGTAATGGTCAGTTCCTCACGGGGGTTCTGATTAAGAAGGCAGTTGACAGGAGCTTGATGTCACTATTAATCTAATATGAGTACCGTTCTCCTTTGAATAAAAAAACATGCTAACAGAAAATTATGTTTCCTACTCTAAATTGTTCCTAACCCAATGTTCGTGGGGGGGCAACACAGTGAAAAAGAACAAATTTACAAAAGAAAATAATTGACAATAAGTCATATTTTAAACTACAATTGAATGACTGTGTGTAAAGGTGTGATTATAAAACTTTTTTTTCCACTTGACTGTGTCACCTTATACCAACAAAAATGATCACACACGAATATAATCACCCAATTAGCCGGTCTGTTCGTTCCCACTGAACATGTTTGTTTATTGCCACCGGAGAGCAAACACCATCTGCTATCAACAGAAATTACTTGACCCACTTTAAAAGTATCTGATCTGCTTTTGTTAAAAAAGTACCAGCAATACGACACACATCACCAATTAGATTTGCATGAATGAACGTTTAAACCTAAAATAGATTAAAAGACGTTTGTGTGGAATCAATTTTTAATGTTAGATACTAGCTCTTTCCAGCAAATACATGCCTGTTTTACTCAACGAAGGGTTTTTATCCACAACGAAGCTTAATTGCAGAAGATTAATTGCATCACAAGATGTTGAAAAGCAAAACTGAGAAGAATTCAGTGAGCAGGAACTGTGCTCATTAGATACAAATTTCTTAAAGAATAGGGATGCTCTGTCTTTGCGTGAACGCTGCAGCGGAGGTGTAGAACATTAAATATTCAAACAAATGAATTTTTTTGTATTAATATGTTGTCTAAGCCTATTACAGTTATAGATATTTATCCTTAGGAATTTTTCTCAAAATTTTAAGCCATACTGTATCATTTGTATGTCTCTGCGTAGAATAGAGTGGTTTCAAAGTGAAGTTTATTCCAGCATGATTGAATGACAAACGAGAAAACAGAAGTAGATTAGAGACTAGAGAAAAAAAAATCAATTTTAAGTTCATTCAAATCCACCCCACTCCCTTTCTTGTTAGAACTAGCGTGATGTTGAGGCAGATTTATAGAGATGCAACATCACAAATTAAAAGGGTCCAGTACGTGTTTGGAATGAAGAAACGCTTAAAAAAATGGAACATTGAAATGAAAGGCTCTTTTCGCATCTTTCCATCTCCAGAATCATAAACAAGTAATGGCTGTATCAGTTTACTGTCCTATTATATTTCATGCTGACAAGAGAGAGAAGCCAGGAGAAAGAAGTGTCTTCCCCATTATGGATTTTGTCCCACATTTACACATGAGCCGGTCAAGCTCGGACCTTCAGCGGCTTTCCTTTAGGCTTCCCTCAAAGGGCTGAAAAAGAAAGTCGATAGCTCTTAAAACCCTCTGCAACTTCTCAAAAATTTTTAAATTAGCACTTCTGAACTCAGCCAAAGGTGATGCGCTCCCTGCCTCCATACGTTTTCAGGGATCTATTGGCTGGCAATTGCTTACCACCGACGGCCCCCTTTTTCCTACGAGCACACAATCGTGCACACATTACTGCTTTTTGTCTCCCTGTCTGTTTTGGTGTCTTTCTTTCAAATCTCACCCCTCGTACCCCCACACCCCATCCTGTCTCTCTATCTATGTGTCTCCACTTGCACTTCCTCTCACTCGTTTCTTTCCCATCTCACCGCTTTTGAAGTCTGAGACAGCACGAAATCCAATGTGGTTGTTTTTTTTATTTTTTTTTGAACGGCCAAGGGGAAATGGCTTAGAAAGAGGGGCCCAAGTTCGATTACAGCTGTTAATCAGAAACCTACTCTGCTCGCCATGGCGTGATGTGAAAAATTATTTTGGTTTCGATCTGTGAAAGCCACTTTGGGTAACATGACCCACATGAAAATATATCGTCCAAAGAGGGGGAACCAGCTAGATATGAAGACTAAACAGCTGGTGAAATATGCAAAACAGGGAAAATGAAATAATATCAAATAAATACACCCAAAATATACATGGTTAAGTTGTGGTGTCCACTTTGACATGCTTGTTCTTATCATGTATAAACACAACAGTACAAACCCACCTTGTACTTTAATGAACAGATGACCACATTTTGTTTTTATTTACACGTTTTCATTTCCTAACCAAGAATTTAGATGTATGCTGCTAATAACATTGACTATCATCACATAGTACATCAAAAAGAGGCCTAAAAAGTGTTTTCCAAAACATTTTTAATACATTTATTAAAAATACAATCACTACTCAATAACAGTTTCCGCATTAATTTAAAAAGTTTTATACTGAACACAAAGTTTAAAAATCTGTTGCCATTCAAACAAAGAATACATGTTCCAGCTTTGATTTTATTTTTTCCTTTTTATTAGGTTACAAACAACATCTTAGTCAAACTCCACGCTGGATCTCGTATGTTCTTTAGCATCAGTTGTAGATAAAAGCAAAGAACCTTTTATTATAATACTAAAGCCTCTCTTCCACTGAGCGGTCCAGTTCAGTTTCGTATTTTCCATCCTAAAATTGACCTTTAAACAGTTCTGATCTATACCTCTTGAGGGCCCCCATCCGTTGTTTGTCCGTAGAATAATGGAACGGGACGAATGGGGCAGAGCAGCTGGATCCACCCCTCGATTGGCAAAAAGTGACGACATCAGAAAACATCAATATAGCGCTAAGCTAGCATTACCGTTTTCCTCTTCACTGAGGTATTGTTCTTAGCTGCCCGCAATCTTCTTTCAAACAACATTAAATTCTTGTTGTACATGATGTACAAAAAGTAAAGCAATGAAAAAGACAAGCTGCTGGGTGACCTCCATTGTCATTGCTTTTCTAGACGTTGCACTACAATGATGCTAGCAGTCCACACCACGCATGCGCCGGGAAAACAAACCGCTTAATGGGAACGAGGTTTACTTGAGTGGAAGCACTCACCAGAATTAACTGGACCATACTGTACCACTCCTTACCAGACTGGACCGTACCAGACTGCTCAGTGGGAACGAGGCTTATATGCCTAGCCTGCAAGTCTTTTCTGTGTGTTGCATGAATCCTTCCTTATTCTAAAGGTGTCTTTAAACAAATACTCTCTACGCGCAATTAACTCACTTCTTGTGTTTATTGATTTTTTTTTTTTTTAATTTCTAGTTGTGTTCACCATAAACTTGCATATGTCTACAAAATGCAACCAAAACGGGTCACAATCCAGTCCTTTTGTGTCTTAATCCTGAGTCAGGAAGGGCATCTGACAAGCTAAAGTCAACTAAACATAAGAATTATGAACAGAATTTTCATACTGGAGTGCTGTGGCCCTGGGTAACTAGGTCCACCATTGCTGCTGTTGACTTTAGACTCAGAGTCCCGCTAAAAACTCTCAGTGAAGTCTGAAGGTTGCATTTTTTGTATATGAAGAGAATCCTTTTGCATAAAAACAGACAACAGAATTTATAAACCTATGTTAATAGTCCTAAAATCTTTGACTCCATTGGGAAGTTCCAAAAGGAGGATTTTACTCCTTTGTTTTTTTAAGGAGTAAAGTCATTTTAAACTAAGAGTAATCCTGTGTTGTATACTAATATGCATCATACTGACGAATAATAGGGAATAAAAATGTTAGACTTCAAAAGTGTAGCTTCCATTTTTCTGACAAAAGTGCATGCATAAATGTTAGGTAAATACATCTTTTCCTTTCTTCAGGAGCAATTTAAACAAACTGCAAAACACTCCTGTTAATTTTTAATGGTGCAACAGAGCAATAGCCCACAATAAAAAAAAATAAAAAGAATAGTATGAAGTGTATTTTGTTAAGGAAATGCACAGTTCCAATGCTACCAAGACCGATACCAAGCCTGAAGTAAGGAAGCTGGATATGGAAGAACTTGACTTGCCAGTAGCATGCCTTGGCCCTGACCCCATTCATCACCCTTAAGGTGAACTGGCTCACTGACTGGCATCAAATTTCATCATCCAGCAGCTCTGCCATACCTCTCTCATACTGCACTTGATTAAATACAGAAAGCGCTGATCCCTTAGGCCAGAGTCCAAAATCTCATGAAAAGTCTTTCCAGAGAGCTGGGGGATGCAGTTGAAATATGCTAATTGTTTCTGGAATTTATAGCAGACAATATGTTTTATTTACTATTTTGGTGAAATAAAGAAAAAAATGTTGTCGGATTGTTTTTGCTGTCATTTATGTTCTGGAAAAGGAAATCAAAGAGGATGGATCTTGACCAAAAAGAACAAAGCTTTGTTGGTGGATCTAAAGCTGAAAAAGGCAAAGTCCAATTTTAATCCACTGGTGGTTTATTTGATTTTAAACCACATCTTGAATTAATGACAGTGCATGATGAAATAAGCACCCAAAAATTCAGAACTCAAGCACAGGCATGAGGCTACTGAGGAAAGAAGATTGGAAATTATTCAGTTTAAAAATGTTGCAGTGAAAGGGAACCAAAAAGTATAAAATATTACAAATATGTATCAAACTATATATTTCTCAGTTTGAAGTTCCAGGTTACACATTGTCAAACTGTTTTTGCAGCTAAATGACTTTACCAATGTTACGTTTGAAGAGTTTAAGAATGGAACGATAGTGTTTTTTGTAATAGACATTGACTAAAAAACATGTATGGCAAAATCTGGTTCATAAAGGATTTCTAAATCCCTGTAATGTCCAATGAAATGACTCTTATCTATGATTTTTTTTTCAGCACCTTTTAGTTTGACTCATTGACTGTATATGAAAACTGGACTGAGTGACCCCCTCCCCCTCCATGTTCCAAACATGAAGCACCTCCAATAAGTCAAATTCCCATAGACTTCTGCTGAGAAATAAACAGGTATTACTCAATTATTGTAATTGTTTAATACATTTTTAACATGTTCTTGCTAATCCTAATTTTTGTTTTATGATATTATTTCTTGATTGCAAGTTATTCAAGTTATAAACTGGCCCATCAGATGCCTCAGTAAAACATGCAGTGCCTGCTGGACCCCCACTTCAAATGTTGAATTGACAGATTCTCCTGAGTTGCTTTCAGTGCAAGGATCTTTGAACAAGCTCACTCCTCATTGGTAACAGTAGTTGCCGTAGCAACGCTGACTCAAGGTGACTGAATCCAATTTTTTTGTCAAGCTCCAATATGGCAACATCTGTATCACAGAAAACTGGCAACTAAATTGACTTAATTTCACTGGAGCCGTAAGTACAGTATTTTCTATGAGTTATTGTCACTCTTGCTCTGTACAGTTTTCTATATACAGTCAATGATTTGAGTATTCTGTGATAAACAAGTGAAAAATTTCATTTCCTTTAAACGTACTGTGTCAAATTAGTTGTGCAGTCTGTTGATGTGATCATTTCTGGAGCCATCACATTTATGCAACTACTGTCCCCACAATCCGGTTCATATTAGGTATTCTCCTTATTTTTATTCTGTTTTTTTTCGTGTTCAAAACCATCTCTGATCTGTATTTTCACGATAATAAAGAAACGCCACCTTTTACGTGCCTGGAGCAAAACGGTAGTCTTAAGCCACCCTGACTGCCCAGCATCCCTTTAACATCAAAAACAATCCATTATCACCCTTTTAAGGTGATAACAAAAATAGATATTGTGAAATAGCTATTTTTCTCTAACTTTATTGCCCTCATCTTCAAGTAGATTGAGTGAGTCACACAATTCTGCTGTTGAGGTGGACGAAGATCATATCCACCATCAAAAACTGACTCACTCTGTCTGATGTACCATATATTTTCTGTAAACCTTTTAAGTCTTGCCATCATTTTTTTCAGACTAAGCAAACACAAGAGCATAGTTTAAATGTGTATAAAATTGATCAAACCGATATTCTTACAGGATATACAAATTCTCACAACTGTACAAAAACACAGCTTTTATTTACCAAATTCTGAAGTCTGTGATTTTTTTTTGGGTCATCTTTCACATCATTACGATGACTGGTCATAACAGAAAGACTTCTATACAAAGTCATTTTCATTTACTTCACTAAGTTTAACACACTTACTAAAAATTTCTCAGAACACAACTTTCTTAAACATTATTTTTTTATGTAGAAATAAAAGTGGACCTGCCAGGGAGTGTTTTTAGTGTTACCTTTACTCTTAGGTTTTTTTGACCAAAATCCAAAGCCATAACCTGAAGTATAGCATAGAATAAGAAAAGAATAGATTTATTAGTCATTGTCACATGTACAACGAAATTTAAAAGTGGCCGCTGGTCAGTGCTTCATTCATACAGTTTCTTAAAGAATAAACTTATAATTAAAGATTTTAAGAATAAAGTAAAATAGATAAAAGAATAAAATATGTATAAATATTAATAACACAAAAACACAGTAATAAAATAAGTAATTGAAAGCACAAATAAAATGAGTAATAAATAAAAGTCAAAACATTAGCATACCTACAGACAATCAAACAGACATTTACGCACATTATCTGTCATTAAAGTTCATTTCATTTCACAGCAAAACAAAACAATCTGATTTTTTTCAACATGTGGCTGAATTTCTGGTTGTCACCAGGACAGTTTGTAGTTTGAATCTGTATGGAGGCATAGCTGGATGGAACAAATTGTGTGATTTTACAATCTCCAACAGTGCAAACAAAAAGAATTGTTTTTATCCTATAACTGTATCTTAAGCTAAAATTAATATAGTTTTACGTAATTTTTTTCAGACTGTTAAAAATGAATCTATTACTTTAAGATACACAATAATCCACCAATGATAAATGAAAAGAAAAAAAATAAACAAAATAGGATGTATTTAGTTGCACAAAATAAATGCATTAAAAAATATAAATGGCGTATAATTGTATAGCTTTTCTTCCTTCCTCAGAGGTCCAAATTGCTTTACTTTCACTGTCCCATTCAATCATTCACACACTGATGGCGGCTCTCCTGCTGAACCGTGGTGCCACCCTTCCACCAGAGGTGATGTGGGGGTTAGTGCCTTGCCCAAGGACACTTTGGCGCATAGACGGGCAAGGCGGGAATCGAACCCAGTATCTTCTGATCAAGGGTCAACCACCCTAGCTCTACCAGAGATGTCGCCAGTAGCATGTTATTTTGACATATCATGATTCCGCAACTGTTTACGCAATCAACATGCGTTAGCATATTGTAACGCGGAGAAATGCATATTTTTTTAGGCTTTGCAACAAAATGACTAAAGAAGTGTTGGATAAAAACACAAATCAATTTTTCTCTGCGACCCAATCCACTGGAATTATGTTAATTGTGTACACAGTTGAAGAGTTAGAATCTAAAGCTCAGGTGTAAAAGGGTTAAAAATGTGAGATTTCAGGAGAATCTAAATGCATAAGAGAAGGCAGGTGGACAAAACGTATTAAATTAATGGAAGCTTCCCTGCAGCCCATGTTTTTGCAAATCATTTTTTTGTTCCCGACGGGGACTGCAGTGTATACTCGGAAGAGAGGGAATATCCTGCAGAGCGTCCGCATACCACCTCTAGTGTTAAATGCATTAGGCTGCAGCCTGGTTCCTTGTCTGTGCTTTTATTTAAAATGTCTTCTTGTTATAGCACAAGAGACACAGGGTGATGATTTATGTTTATTTCTTCATTCTCAAGAAGTCATGTGGTCTGAGCGTTAGGTGAAACTTTAGCTGCTTCCCCATGTCTGCTTTCCGCTGCCACAGGTGAGCAGCAATGACCAAACTCTGTTTTTCTTCTTTTTTTTTTTTAATTTCTCTTGTTCTGATCAAGATAAATGTTTTCTTCTCTGGTTTTGATGCACTATAGATATAAAATGCAACTATTTGCTCACCCTCAAAAGCTTTTGCGTCTTCAAACAGAAAAAGGAGTATTTTGGCAAATTAGCTAAGCCCAAGCTGTGTAAATTGCATTTAGAGTCAATATTAATGTAAAGCAGATGTTTACCAGCACTACATTGTGTACTATTGCTTCAGTTTCTCTTATCCAAGCCTTGTCAAAAACACAGATGTTGAATTTATACTCTTACTGCACCAATCCAAACCTTTTCCACCATCAATTTTCCAGCTTCAGCTTCCATCTGCCTCAATCTGACTCGGTGGTTGCAGTGAAGTCATCCATGAGTGTTCAGATCGGTAGATATTGGATCTCAGACTTGTCTTTTGGGGCTCTTCACTGTGTTTGCCCAGTGTTCACCATGGTTGTTGAAACATTAAAACTTTGATGATTCTCTCCTTAAAAATGTCATTAAAGACCTGCTACAATATATAAAGAAAATGAAGGTTAAAATGGTACTCTGTAAGGGCTTGGTATTGCCAATAACTTCCAGAATCGATTTGATTCACCAAAGTCCGGATCAATTTGATTCTGATTTTCCTTTTTTTTTTTTTTTTTTTATCTTCTCAACTTGATTCCATTTTGATTTTTAGTTTACAGAGTGTACATCTATTAGTGAAATAACAATAAGATTGTTATTAACATACAGTGTAACATGAATTCTCAAATGCGGAACCTCCAAAAATTTTTCTGCCTCTCCTGAACGGGTGTTCCTGTTTACCCACTAGGTGGCAATCACGATAACATTACACCTCATTCCAGTAGAAAAAAGTATGAGCAAAAAAATGCTTACTAAAAATAAGTGTTGTTAAAGAGTTTGGAAAATTCATGCCTGTGAGTTTATAAAACTATTCATTTAGTCAGTAATGTATGTCTAGATTCAGATATAAGCAACCCTTAACAGTTAAAGACCCATTCTGGAGGATTTCTTACCAACAACATCCCAGTAGGAGCCACAAAGTCTTATTTCACCCTTTAGAAAAAGAAAACCTGGATTTGCATTTATGGTAATGTTACTACATTGACAAATACAAATGCTATTGTTTTTTCAAGCAAAAATAAAACCAAAACATAAAGATAAAATAGCCTTTTTAAATAAAAATTAGTCTTTAGAGGTCTACATGACTTTCTTTAAAATTAAGACATCCTGTAACACATAAAATCCTCGTGATGCAGGAAATGTAGTAGTAGGTAGTGATATGTCAGTACTAATGAAAAATAACCTACACTAAGCCACTGTTTGTGGTGTATCTTAACCAGAAATTCCTAAATCTAAATAATCCAGAGCTAAAGAAGTGACCCTTATCACATTTTCCTTGATTTCTTTTTTTTTTTTTAATTCAAAAATAGAACTAAACTAGAATTAAATTCTGGTGCATAAATAATGGTTGTGTTTACTGACTTCAAATTGATTTTTTTGTGGTGAATAGCACTTGAAAATCTGTCAAAATGTATCAGTTTTGCTAATCTATGAAGCCAAACTGCTTGATAGATTGTTGGCGCATTATGGGTTCTGTAGGATCCTGGTGGAGTGATGCACACTATCCTTTAACTGCTTGTGAAAGAGCTGAAAAATATTTAACTTTTATTATTTTTGCTAAATAAACTTGCAAGATAAACCTAAAATATGTTAGTTTTTACAATTAAAAATGCTGTAACCAGAGAGCCACAATGGGGTCTGCCTCCTGAGCCTCAGGCTGCAGACCCCTGGTTTAGGTCAACCAAGCGTTAGCATTAGCCGTCTCATCACATGTTAGCATCAAGCTAGCCGACTTCAGCTTTATGCGTTAGACCGATCTCTACTTTAATGGATCAATTACTTATCTAATAAACTTATATTGATTTAAATCAGTTTTATTAACCCATCCCTACCTACTTCTGATTCTTTTTTTATTAAAATCATTGTGATTGAGGGGCAAATGAATTGAAAAGCCATTTGAAAAAGCTGCAGTTGTTGCGTTCAAACTGCAATCAGCAGGCCCCAAGCTCCCTGCTCCACTCCATTCTGATGCATCCACTTGCAGACAAAACGATCCACGTACGTCTTTGCTTTCCTCGTCTGAGCCGGCATCTGGATCAAAACTCTACATCTGTACGGCTCCGATATTGCTCGCCAATTTTGCTGTACTGGTAATTTTAGATTTGCGATATAATGGGATGTAAGCTATTGTGAGTGAGTTTAAACTAAGGGATGATGGAAAATTAGTGCAGGCTTACTCGGAGGGGAATATCCAGTGAACTACTGCTGCTCTGTGGAAACTGTCCTTAAAACGTCATCATATTTAAAAGTGCACTTAAATCATCATCTGAGACCCAAAACGGCTTAAAAATTCCAGGGTTAATATATTGTAAGAGACTAGAGCTTAGAAGCCCTTCAGGTTACGTCTCCTCGTGACCTTTGAGACCACTCTTGTCCACAAGAACAACTCTGCCTTGCACCAAATAGCATTTTTGCTCGTTTTAAAAGCTAAAAGGCCATGCTTGGTTGTTCCGACGGAGATCCTGAATCCAGTCTTGGAACTTGCCGGGCACTCATAATGCATAAAGTTTGTACTCCCTCCTGATGAGTCAAAGACTGAATTTTATCAGGTATGACGTGACTTTTTCTCTGAATCCACATTGTTGTTAAGTGGTGCCATGTATTTCTTTGCTATGCTGGGAGTAAAACCAGTTACCCCACATGGGATTTACATGGCGAGAATGGAGGCGAGCGGGGTGTACAGTATATTCATACATTTTAAGTGTTCATTCATCAAAGCAGATCTGATGGATTCAGTCTGATAGAAGTGAGCGATGAGAGAGAGTAACACGAAGCCGCAGCGCTTCATGCTGGGCTCTCCGTTCCTTGTCGGATGGAAGCTTAAACCTTTCTTCTGAGACTAAATTATAGGATCTTCCTCCTGTGCCCTGGCTCGTCGCTGCTTCTCTCCCTCTCTGCTGGGTGGCTTTCACCACAATAAGATGGAAATGTGGCACAGTTAGGTGGGACTCCTGCCTGGGCCTGTACAGCGGATTGGAGGTGTGTGTGTGTGACACATTTCCAGCAACTCCTAGATGCTCCCGGAACAGCTGCTGAGGACTGTTATGACAGCTTTCCACTGAGAGCACAGGAATTCATCTTCTCTCCACGACACTTCTATTCCAGTTCAGTCACTCTCATTTTTCCTTTTTCCACAGTTTTTGCAATGCTGTCATTCAAGCAGTCTTGAGATTAAGTTTATGGCGACTGAAAAACTGCTGGAAAACTTTTTTTAAATAACACGTGGCACGTCTAATTACTCATTTCCGCAGAAAGAACCTGATTCTGAATCCTCATATTTCTTTGAGATAAACATCAGAAAGAACCTTTTTACAGTTCTTCCAATAATCCTTTTCATAAAAGTTTATAAAGATTCAGTTTAAATTTTGGTCAATGGAAACAAAAAAAAATAATTCAAAAAGAGGCCTTTATGAAGTGTTTTTATTTTAAAGTCCCACTCTTAAACGGTCAATGGTCCCTCTCTGATCATGTTTTTATTCCATTTCAAAAATGTTCCCAGTGGTCTTTTTTAACTTATGGCGTTTTTAGTAGGGCTCTCAACATTAACCCATTAACGCATGTAACCAATCACAAAAAGGTAATATTTAGTACTTTATTCTTACAATTTTTTTTTGGTTAGATTGCTTTTTCACTCATAGCTGAATATTTGATTTGTTGTGTGGCCCGGTGTCACAGTAACATGACAACATGACGTAGAGTCACTGCAGCGTCAAAGGAAAGTAATCTATAAATAAACTGATTATCACGATGGAGTAAATAAAGTATCAGATACGAGAGAAAGTTCACTTCTTACCTTTTGTTTTTTCTAATGAAAAAAATAATAATTTTTTGAACAAAATGGCCGGAAGGAGGGGGAGGGGGGTTTCCAAGCAAATGAATGTAAATAAAACAAACAAACCTTTGCTTTGAGTCTGTTTTTACTCTTCTTCCTTCCTTTTTTGACCTTAAAGCTGTCCCTGGGGGCTTGTTTTCCTGATTTTTCATCCTAAAAGTTTTAAAGAAGCAGCGGCCACATTGCGCGCCTCTCGTCCCCCTCCCTTCCACCAAACTTCAACAGTGGCTGCATCAGTCAAAGAGGGGCGCAGGACCAGGCAAAATTATTGATTATGTGAAACTTTTGAGTTATTGTATTCATGGTTTTAATTATTTCAGTCTTTAACAATTCACATAAAATTGTGTGTTAAACTGTAATAAATAAAATAAAATAAAATAAATCTGCACGGGCTGCACGGTGGCGTAGTGGTTAGCGCTCTTGCCTCACAGCAAGAAGGCCCCGGTTCAAATCCCGGCTGGGGGATCAGAAACACCAACTGGGACCTTTCTGTGTGGAGTTTGCATGTTCTCCCCATGCATGCGTGGGTTCTCACCGGGGACTCCGGCTTCCTCCCACCGTCCAAAAACGTGCTTCATAGGTTAATTGGTTACTCTAAATTGCCCCTAGGTATGAATGTGTGAGTGACTGTGTGCACAAATGTGGCCCTGCGACAGACTGGCAAACTGTCCAGGGTAAACCCTGCTTTCGCCCATTAGCTGCCGGGATAGGCTCCGGCATCCCCGCGACCCCAAAAAGGATAAAGCGGTATGGAAAATGAATGAATGAATGAATAAAATAAATCATTGCAATTTAGCGCCCCTACAGCAGATGGTGCAGGGGCGGCTGCCCAGCTCACCTATGCCCAGGGCCGGCCCCGTTTTTTCTTATATCTGTATGTTAGTACATTAGTTGTTTTTTTTTTGTTTGTTTTTGTTTTTATATTACTACAGACATAAAAGTCTTTGGAGCTTATTTAGTCTGTTTAGTCTTTAGTGATCTTTCTTGTTCATGACTATTTTTTGCAACTGTAAAATTACCTGCATGAAGCCCAATGAGGCAAAATTCTTTGTGATTTTGGGCTATATAAATAAAATTGAATTGAATTGAATTGAGCTCTGCTTATCTTACTGTTGATGTGTTTTTGTGCACACAAATTACCCTTCTGGGATATCTGAGTCTTATAAAGTCTTATCTGACACTTTATAAAGTTAAAAACTTCAGACATTAAAAAGGAAGAAACATTTTTCTTTCTGACCTGTTTTTGTTCAAAAGTCACATATTGTCATATAAAATGTATTTAGTAAAACTATGCGATTAATCTTGATTAATCACAATCCAAATGTGATTAATCTGATTTTTTTTTTTTTTAAATCGATTACCAGCACTAGTTTTTTGGCAAACTTTAAAAATACTGTTTTCTAGGTGATAGATTCTGCAATAGATCATTAAAAACTAATCTCTGAGCTGTGGGCAAGACTACTGGGGCAGAGTAAGCCTGTCTCCATTTCCCAACATCCCTTTGTTTACACTGGCTGAAACTGAATTGCTTCCCTATTCCTATGGCTTCTCTATATCCCTACACTTATCTCTCCAAGCAGAGAAATATGGAATAAATGTCATCTTCAAATTTGGATGTTACTACCACTTGATATCAAAGTCAAATATTTATGGACATTTACGTTTACAGACAATAGAAAGCACTTGGAAAATATATAACATTGGTTTTTAAACTTTAAATAAGTCATGCAAAAACAAAACCTTAGTACTTACATTTAAATGTCAACGTATGTGCTTCAGAGCACACCCACGTAAAAAAAATGTGTTTCTCCACGCCACAAGCGTAACACGGATAACCCTATTGGTTGAAAAAACCTTTCAAACTTCACTACAGCTTCAAATGCCTCTACAAATGGAGCAATAGGAGGTAGCCAGAGGGGTAGGGAAGCAATCCGGAACCGGCCACTCTCTCCCGTCAGCCCCTCCCAACCTAATATTACTGGTGCAACAAAAATGGCAAGTAATATTGGAGCTATCCAACCTTATAGTTTAAGTCAAATGCAGCTTAGACGAGAAAAACAAAGTTTTTTGGGTTTTCTTTTTGTCTACAAGTGGATGCAACAGAACAGATTTTTACTTCTGCTTCACAACGATTTAAACAAAGAAATAATCAAAAAAAATAATTTGAGCTTAATTTTCTTCATGTATGTCCACCAATCATCAAGAAAAAGACACAATAATGTGAAAAACACTAAAACAAAACTTTCATCGGGGTAGATCTTTAAGTAAACTGCTGAAATTTGTTTGCACTTTAGTATTTAATAGTTTAGTTATACAAAATAATCTCTAAACAGGCACCTGTTCATCTTGGCTTTGCTTTACTTTCACCAGAAGGATCCCAGAAACAGACATGCTTTCTGGGCAGCAGCCTGTGTATAAAAGCCCTTTCTGCGAGACACATCTAAAATAAAAATTTAAATCCTCCGAGGGGGAAAGCCTCGAAAACATGAGAATGGGATTTTGTCTGTTTGCTGTGAGTCATTTGAGGGGAAATTTTTATTTCCTTTAATAATCTCTCTGAAACAGACGACATCCTTGTTCCACTAATACTGTCTAGCTGTGGGTTAAAGGCTGAAATATTAATGTGATATTGCATATATATGAGCGCAGATGAGCAAAAAAGCAGGCAGCTAAACAGTCAACCGCAGGGCACTCACTCAGGCAGCCTCAGGGACCCTGAATGGATTTGTTTTTAATAATCTGGAGACTCTTGACTGAGAAGTTTGACTTGACAACTAACAGTGCACACACTGCTAAACTGACAATGTGCTACGAATAAATATGTCATTTCCACTGCATTTTCTCGCATTCACATAAACATTTGTGTATGGGGGAGTTTCCGTATACAGTGGGGCAAAAAAGAATTTAGTCAGCCACCTTTTGTACAACTTCTCATACTTGAAAAGATGAAAGGGCTGTAATCTGGATCATATATGGTATATCTTAACTATGAAAGACGAAGAAAATCCAGAAAAATCACTTTGTCTGAATTTTTAAAGAATTTATTTGCGAATTATGGTGAAAAATAAGAATGTATTCACCGAGAAACATTCAGAATTTCTCAAGAAAGTCTGGCCACAGAGAAAAAATATGCTGTTAGAAAATGAATAGCCAGAAGTCCCTCCTCCTGCCGGAGACGGCCACAAAAAAAAAACATTATTTCCGCCTGAAATCATTGGCTGGAAGTCTTCAACTGGAACCCTCTGTTTTAAGCTTTCACCCGTTTTTCCTTTAATATAACGTAACTGATTTCGCGACCAGATGATTAACAGAAAAACACCATTTTGCCATCTTTTTCTCCATAGGTAAATGAGTGTAGTTATACAAATTTTAACACTTGTTAATATTGACTTGAAAAAAAATTAAACAATTAATGTTCTCTGTCCCATTTGAAGCTCATCTTGAACATTGAACTGTCAGACAGTTACAGTTTATTCAAATTTAAAAGCTTAAAAGCTGATAGTTCTGAAAAGTTTTTGGAAGAGTTTCCAAAAGTTCCAATTATGCAACTGGCTAAAGTTACAAAAGTTCCGCTTACGGCTAGAGATTGTTTCTGGCGCCATCTTGCACGTGACCAGAGGCTCAGATTTCTGGCTCTTACAGATCTATAACTTCTATCCTCCACTTGTTACCCATATTGATGGCACCTGTTTGAACTTAATATGTACATAAAGGACACCTGTCCACAACCTAAAAAAGTCACTCTCTAAACTTCACTATGGCCAAGACCAAAGAGCTGTCTCTGAACACCAGAAGCAAAGTTGTTGACCTGCACCAGGCTGGCAAGACTATGGCCCGATCCGAATACTCCCCTTCTCCCTTCCCCTTAGTCCTTCATTTATCGCTCCGTGCTTGCTCCAAACGGAGAATGATGAAAAAAATGGTGTCTAATATTTCGGATGTGACTTCGTTTGATGACGTCATCAAGATCACCGGTCTGCTAGCTTTAGCACAGAGCTTTCAGCGCTTGAATATACATAACAGCTGTTTTATAACTTTAAAAAGGTCCCTCTACAACATAAAGTCATTACTTACATTTAAGTGTAAACATCTGTGGTTCTGAGTGCACCAAAGTGAAGAAAAGAGCTTCTTAGCGCGACGCAGTCTACTCTCGCGATAGTGGACTTTGGACCCCTCTGTTTGGAGTGTGAAACTTTATAAAATAAAAATTCCAGACAGGATTTCGACTTCAACTGCCACTTCAAATCAAGGGGAAGGGAGAAGGGAAGTATTCAGACCGGGCTTGAATCTGCAATAAGTAAGCAGCTTGTTGCGAAGAAATCAACTGTGGGAGCAATTATTAAGGACATAGAAGACATACAAGACCACTGATGATCTCTGTCCATCTGGGGCCCCCTGCAAGATCTCACCCTGTGGGGTCAAAATGATCACAAGAACGATGAGCAAAAATCCCAGAATCACACGGGGGACCTGGTGAATGACCTGCAGAGGGCTGGGACCAAAGTATCAAAGGCTACAATCAGTAACACTCTATACGCCGCCAGGGACTCAAATCCTGCAGTGCCAGACGTGTCCCCCTGCTAAGGCCAGTACATTTGCAAAAAATTTGCCAGAGGGCATTTGGATGATCCAGAAGAGGATTGGAATAATGTCCTATGGTCAGATGAAACCAAAATGGAATATTTTGGTAAGAAGGGCATTTTTTTTCCCAGACCACATGCATTCACAGTCCAGACCAGTGCAAAAACGTACATGCCAAAATCAACTACTTTCCAATTACTTTACTCCAGTTATTTTAATTTTTCAAAAAAAGATGAGACTCTTCATCAACAAAATAAGAGAACATGAAAAAAGAAGTTGGTGCACACATAAAGTACATCCTTAAGACAAAATGTGAAAATTCCTACATAAATAAATGTACTTTTTGATTTAGTCCATTGCACTTTAATGGATGTATAAACATGGGCAAGCCTTGGTGCACGTTTGCTACCCAGATTTATGAGCTACACCACTTATTACATTCAAAGAGTGCAATCTATAAATCCCAGTTAAATACAGATGCCAAGGGCTGAGGTGGCTGATTGTGGTACAACGTATTCTTCTTGCTGTAAATTTTCATCAGACACATTGTACCATGCTTTTTAATGACCCCCAGCTCAAGGATGTGCAGTGGGAGTGATTGAATGTATGGAAATACTGGCGGCACGTTCGGAATTCAGCCGGGCCGAGGACCCTGTTGTCGAATAAAGAAAGATAAAGGTTACAGTGGAGAGCAATTTGTGCCCTCCTGAGAACTGAATTATAAAGTAGTTTTGCGTGACCTTGCAGTCAGGTGAGGCAATACTTTGGCAGATGAGTCTAAATACTTTTTGAACAAGGGCAGACTGAACTCTGCCTAAAGCCTTTCTAGGCTCCGAGCTCTCAAATCACTGCTTCTCAACCAGAAGACCGCAGTGCGTGGCCCCCCTGTCTCTTCTTGGCTTATGCGTACGGTGTTTCTGCCACTTTGTTCTTAGCTTTTATGCATCACACCATTAGGAATCTACCTACCTCTCCCCCTTATATCTCCCTCTCCCCCCCCTGTTTCTTGCACACGCTAGCAGGATTGAGATACTCCATGTATTATGGATGGGACAAATAAAAAGAAAACACCACCCCATTTATGGGACACACTCACAAGATCACAGGACAAGAGCGATTAGGCTGGTCAAATAAAGCTTCAACAGGAGGGGAGGAGAGAAAAAAAATGAAGCAGGACTCACCGGTATAAATCTGATGCGTTTTCTCGGACCCTCCGCATGTCATCTTGTATCCAATTACATTAAGCCCCCGCTCCTACTCTTCCAGGAGGACTATTAAACTGGGTCTTAATCTAATAGAAGCCTTATGTATATGTTGTAGTGATAATTATACCTTTCATTGAGGATGATGGCACCTTCATCAAGCCCGGCACAGCTGCAGAGGAGCTCGATGTACATAAGCAAATTAAAATATCTGTACTACACTCTCATGGCTCTACTTTAAAGTGGTTCTAAGGGTAAAAAAATGCTGCTTTTCTACTAAATTCTCCATATTGTTAGGTATAAAATACAAACATCTTATACATTCAAGATGGATTTTTACGTTTAAAATATAAAATGAATGGTTTTGGGAAAGAAGCTTGATTCACAAAGTCTTGCAGAGACAGCTGCCTGTTGTGGAAGAGAAACTAAATTCAATCCCCGGCTTGCATTACAGGGTTATTTTGCTGAAGAGTCACATAAAAGATTCTTTTGTTGATGTGGGTGATATACAGATGGAAAAAGGAAGTTTTGTGTTTTCTGCACCATCAACGAATTTAAATCAAAATGTGACGACAGTGATTGATATCATGCTGCGATGACTATGCTTTAGCACCTGTAGTGTTTCCAGCAGAATCTACATGGTAATATGATTTTTCTTAACATAAATTCATAGATATTTGTCCGCCAACTCAGATGCATCAACTATTTTCTTTCAAAAGCTACTTAAATACAACAAGGTATTCAAATAAAGATGGCTGATGTGCTAAAGTCTAATTAGAGACTGGAGCATTGCTTTGTGCTGAAGAACAATGAAAGTATAATAGTGACAACAATGTGTTTTTTTTATTTAGCCTTTCAATGCCATCTTAGGTGGTCTTAGAACAGCACTTTCTTCTGAGAAAAATAGAGGAATATTGAGAGAGGAAAAAAAGTGGCACTAGAAATGTGTGAGTGTAATGTATGAGAGGAAATGAGCACAAAAGTGTTGTTGGAAGCTCATGTTTTCTAGTTAAAATGGAAATTTCAAGGTCACACAAACTCATTGTGGTCATTACAACATTTTTTGAAAAAAAATCATGAGAAAAGATAGTGTTACTGATTGTTGGATTTTAATAGTCTTGTGTTAAAGCAGAACATAAAGTTAAAAGAAACAAAAAAAATGTTCATATTGACCTTTTATTGTAGTCTGAGGCCATTTGAGTCAAATACTAAGTCAATACACATAAAACACAGAAATGCCACATTTTATTTTTGAATATGATTCATTTTTACAAAATAGTTATTTTTTTCAGAAAAAGTTGTTTTAATAAATTGCATACATTTTCCAACTATGCCCTTCTTGATACAAGCCTCAATATCATCAAACTTCATTTTAATCAATAGTGAGAAGTCCAGCTATGATCATCTTTTAAACTATTTTGAAAACATTCTCAGTGGTCTTTTAATTCTGATTATGCCTAAAAAAAATGTGTCCTTTTCTTAGACTCATTTTCTTCAGAGCAACAGGACTACTGTGTATCAGAAATGTACCTCTATTTTCCCCACTTGTACTTCTACATCACAAATACCATCTTTTTTATATGCTATTTATTTTTGTCTGCCTCTGATTTAGTGATTTGAATTGAGAAATACTCAGAAATGTAATTTTGGGTTGTCCTTTGTCATAAAAAATTCCACTCGAGGCCTGGAGTTGCCTATCCCTGATCTACATAATATATGCAGGCCTGATTTGGTGGTGATCTTAATGTTGTACAATCCACAACATAACCACACCTCAGAAATATGGCTATTGTGTAGAATTGAAACACTGTAGAACTACTAATTAATGCTTTGAAGTCCCACTAAAACCTTCTTTTGATCTACTGTGTTTGTTTTTTAAAAAATTACGATTATATTGTATTGAGGCAAAAGGAAAAAAAAACGTGTTTTCTAGGACATTGTTTCTGCAGCGTACCAATAGTTCAAAAGAAATTTGCCTTCGTCGTGGGCAGGATTGTTGGCTTGAAGTAACCCTTCCCTCACTTCCCATTATCCCTTCATTTACATGCCGTCTTGCTATCTTACAGCCCCTCACAACCCCAACTTATTATCAGTGCAATAAAAACAGGAATATTGAAGCAATTTAGTCGTCTACATGTGCATCGGAATGGAATGCAGCAGGGAGGTTGTAGCCGACTGTTATAGGTCCTATATCACACTCATAAGCTCTTTGCAACTGTATTTTTTTTTATCTCCTCCTGTACTGCAATTTGGATAAAGAAATTCTCAAAAAAATGCAATTTTACATATCATTTTCTTTATATGTGTCCTCTGAGTAAAAAGCCAAAAAAAAAAGTTAAAAACACCAAAACCCAAATCTCATCAGAGTGGTTCTTCATTTCATTATGTTGCTCATTAATTTCTGTTTTTTTGCTTGTTTGTTTTGCATACACATTTCCTATGTCTAAGCTTTACATTCAAGTGTTCAACTAATCAAAACTACGTAAAAGAACACCAAAGCTCCAGAAGAATTCATGCATCTTTTCTCCCAACAGGACTTTGTGGACCTTTTAGGCACATGACAGACATTTTTGGACAAATGGTGAGTTCAAATCACAATTAATGACTAAAAAAGTAATACTCTTCCTTTACATATATCTAGACTTCATTAAAGTTTTTTGTTTTATCTAACATTGGTACTGTACAGCTAAATAATAAAAATACAGCCGTTTCTTTTATTTCTTGCCTTGTCTGCTGACTTATTTCTGATCTTCATTTAGTTATTTATCACAGCGCAGACATGAAAGCTGTCCTATATAATGCTCTCTGCTTTGCTTGACACTAGTTGCACATCAGAGCAAAACCCAATGATGGACTTTAAAGCAGATTGATTTTGATGTGTGGAGCATTAAAGGTAAGATTTTTATTTATTGTTTTTGGTGAGGAGGCTTCTTAGGGCTTTAATATTTCTATTTGAGGTTGATAAAGCCCATAATGCAATGCAAAACAAAAAGATTGTGATAGTTTAACTGTTACATATCAAAGTAAAAAGGCATTTCTAAGTTGAAAAAGATCCAAGCACAAACTAATCTAATGTTTAAAATCATGCCAGCAGATTTGCATTTTTGCACCCTGCGCATATAGTGGCAATGCTTTGGTGATAAACATCTAAACACTCTGCTTTTTGGCAGCAAAATGACAATAAACGACACGTCAATAAAAACGACATTTCTGAGTCTCACTTTGGACAAGTTCACCTGGCAACATTTTATAGAAATAATTTGCTATTCACTGCACACCAGGCAAAAACTCAAAAAAAAAAAAAAACTTCTCAGATTACGCAGCGGATGAGTAACACACAACACCAACCTTTCATATCACGCTCAAAAGTTCATAATATCAAAGGGCACTGCCTCCTGATAAGATATCCAAGAAATGTGAAGGTGTGCAGAGAAAATTACACATAACCCAACTGCAATATCTCGCCCAAAATGAAAGTGATAAGTGTGTAACCTTGGTGGAAACAGAGCTATGAATATATCAGTCTGTTACAGTGCAATTTTTTCTGATTGTCTGACTGGATTTAAAGCCCATGTTTCCAACACTTTTTGATATTTATAGAAAAAGACAAGTATGGCATCAGTCGGCTATATATAGCTGCTGTGTGATAGATCAGATAAGTTTAAAACAAATCAAGCTGTAGGATGTCACAGCAAGTGGAAATCCAGTCCTGAGAGTCTGCTTGTTGTCTGGATCTTTGTAGAGACTTCATGCAGCATCACAGACTCAGTCTCTTTGCAGGGAAAGAAAATCCCACACATATCACATGGGTGACAGTACTTCACTTTTTTATGTTGTTTACTCCTATAGTAAGAGAAAAACAGAAGGATAACAGCTAGATAAAAAAAAAGACATCTCAGGATTTATTACTTTTAACCCTGTAAAAATTCACATTTTTCAAAATTAAGATTTTTTTTTAGTTGACGAAATCCCAGCCCCCTAATAATGTTTATAATATAATTTTTTACGAGGTACACATTGCAAGATTCTGATATAATGATATAATGACGAGTGTTCACAAAATAAAGCAAATTTTTCATCCGCAATCACAAATATGATACACACATTTTTAAAAAGATGTAACCGTATTATGAAGAATTAACTATGACTATATTTTGCATTCATTATTTCAATACAGCAAGTAGCACTTAAAAATCCTAAATAACAATAGATTAATATTTTTACCATGAAATTTAAAAAATTTGCCAACATTTTTCTTGCAAATTTCAAAATTTCACGGAGGCAGCCATTTTGAAATCAGCAGGAACTGCCCCTAGTGGAAGGATTGTGAACTACAGGGCATAAAACATGGACCAAGTAATATATAATGGGGTTTTAATTACATTTTTTGAATCATGCTAATAATATGGGGCTCTATAATACAATAATATGTTTAACTTAAGGGTTTTTCTTAAATACATTTAAAAAAAGATTCAATAAACATTTCTGATGCCATTAAATTTATTGGTTCCTGCAACACATTCAATTGCTACATTTACAAAAAATGGAAAATTGCTCAGATATTGCATAAGATCATAATTGGCTCATTTGCAGCTCAAATCACTTGTAATGCAATTAGAGAAAATTATATACTCAAGCTTAAATATAATTTACCACTTACACATTTCTCAGTTTCACCTTTAGTACACTCCTACTGCTCTGCTCTGTGTGTTGTTTTCTTTACTTTTTGCATTTTCTTGTCGTGCGAATAGTATTTTTTTGCTCTAAAATGACAGAGGTGACTTTGCACCATACTTAAATGTAAGAAAAAAAATAATTTCATAGTACAGTTTGCAAACTTTGACGGTGAACCTGCACAAAAACCTCCAGGAATCTATTCTAAAAGATGAATAAATGTACTTTTACTCCAATCTCTATGTTTTTTTTTTTTTTTGCCAGAAAGAAAACGTGGCACCTTGGTGTCACATCTGCTACAAAAGGAACCTTTTTTGTTGACAATGCATGGGAAAGAAGTCCATGTAAATGTGGGAGATGAGACTTTTTCCATGTCACAGGTGGGTAATAATGCTTTGCTATGCAGTTTATTTCAGCAGAGATTAAACCCTTTTTGCACAAACCGAGTGCAGCATGTATTGTCAGCTGCAAAGCAAAAAAAAAAAAAAAAAAAAAACACTTTGGGGCTCCCAACACATCAACATTTTAGTGTTGGATAAAGATAAACTCAAGTTCTCATTTATACATAATTTATTTTTATTATTTTCTCAATCCTGTCAGACGACTGTGTTTGAGTTCAAGGGCAAAGATGAAATGATGGCAAAAAAGGGTTGGATAACTCACAGTAAAATGGCATTATATCTCTTCCTTAATGTTTAATCAACACTGTCACTGAGCCCACACAAGCCTCAGTCAGACTACTCAATTTCAATGACTCCTCTCCATGGTGTGTGTGTTTGTGTCGGCGTGCATGGTTGTGTGCGGCCAGCTTAGAAGCTAACATTTATTCTCGAATGTCCTAGAAACTTTCTGGGCCGTCAGAGTATTTTCAGTGCAGAATGAGAGCTGAAAATCACCAATTAATACGTCAATGCTCAAACCAGCAGTCAGGACAATGGTAGACTTTCATCATACTGACGCAGAGGGTTCAATTTGCATATTGTATAATTACCTAACCAGTACATTTAATTGAAACTTCTTGTTTCATCTGTCGCAGTGTCCAGACTTGGTCAACGTATTACCACACCAGTGTCAGAAATAAAGTGAATAACTATCGTTTTATAAAAGATTTCCAAAGAAATGTATTAAATGATCATTAAAAAAGATCAATTATAACACCAGCAAAGTTTAATTTAAATTAGATTCTCATGATATATGTAAATATTTTTTTCATCTGGAGGAGTTCAGGCCAGTGTTCTGCCTCTCCATGACATTCCAGTGTTATGTTTGATCAATCTACAGAGGTCTGCAGCAGAACAAGCCATTTTCAGGGTGACACAGAGAGGCTGTCAACTGCAGTCAGTCCTGATGACTAATTGGAAGTTAAGAGGCCTTGGCAAATGAAAAGACATGTTGACATCTCCAGCACCACTAATACTTTAAATTGAACTATTTATAGCTTTAAAACCCTATCAAAATAAACTTGAACATCAAAATTTTACTTTTATATTTTTGTACAATGACTCAAAATCCAAAGAAGTAATTACCAGTCTCAAACATATTATTTAAATTATTTATTTATTTTTATTGTGTCTGAATCTATTTCATTTATAAGATTTTTTTTTTATTGCAAATGTTTTAGTTTTGAAATCAAGCTGAACCCAGTGTGTACTTTCACTTAACTTTTAATTGCATGCAAACTAGCTTTGAGAAAAGAAAAAAAAACCATTAGTTTTTTATGGTAACACTGTGAAATATGCACAATCCAGACACTTAAAAAGAAAACTATTGGCTCATTGACAAAAAACCCGGTGGCACATGTTCTGACAGCTGTGTGTTGAGTCTGCATGCTGGACTTGTGGCATAAAAAAACAAGACGCATGCAATCAATTTGCATCCCAGGAGATTCCACAATACATTTACCTGTGCGCCATAAGAATCTGAATGTGCTGCACTGTAAAATGTCAAAAATATTGTTACAGCACACCTCATAAATCATTTTTAGTTTAGAAAAATGCAGTGCAGATCCTCTATAATCCTCAGTTTACTTATACCAATGTTAAAATTAAGGAATTACAATTGAAAAGATGAGTTTTTAATAATTAATCAAGAATTATCATCAACCATTCTTACTGTTTTTTTTACGGTTTTATTTAGCTTTAAAATCCACATTCTCTCTGCTTTGGTATCAATTCTATTCAACTTTTTTCAAAGCAGCTGTATAGGTGGAAGAGATTTTAGCAACTCAGGAGCCAAATCTTTTCCAGTAGTTGCTGGAAAGCAGAGCCAAAGTGTTGGCAGAAAAATGATATGGAGTAATGAGTTCTGAGGTTGGCTGTAAAAGTGTTTTCTGAACAGTGTTTGATGCTGTTTTTGGTGCTTTCTTAGTGTTTTTTTAAAGACAATTTGGGTGGTACACAATTAAATTTAAATATTTATTTTATTTTTGTTTTTTTTATTTTTATGCTGAAAATCTATTAAAATGAATCTGATGGTAAGAATCAAACTTTTTTATTATTATTTTACAGTCAAAAACCATCTCAACCTAAAAAAGAGTTGCTGAAAGATTGGGTAGAATCAGTTTATTTTTTATTTTTGGCTATGCAGTAATTTATCCTAAAAATCACGCTTCCAAAAAAATAAGTTCCCACATATCTAATAATATCTTTTTTTGTGGGAAGAGAAATCTTTGAATGTGCAGGTAGATTTTTTTTTAGTGAGGATTAAAAAAAAAAATAAAACTGTCAGATTCCATGACATCTGTAATCTGTGATGAAATACTCATTAGGCTGTGTTTTTGTTAGAATTGCATGTCTAATATGAACCTTTCTTGGTTTGTTTCTGCTAATGAGTCTGTAGTTAATAAACTATTAAGCGTACAGCTGCTGAAGCTGTGCAAGAATGACTTATTTTTTTTGGAATTCTTATTTTTTTTAGCAAGAAAAAGTCTTCAAAAAGGAGAAAAAAATGAACAAAAAGAAGTTCTACTCAACTGAAATGGGAGAGTTTTTGTGTTTTATCTTAGAAATAATCACACTCGCAGTCCAACTTAAAAACTGTTTAATTTATTATGAACTGGTAAAATTGAAAATATACATCATAAACAAATATACAATAATAAATGACAATCTAAAAAGTTAGAAAAGGGATTCAACCTAAACCTAAATACAAACAAACAGTATTTTACAGAACTGAAAGAAATGAGTACTTCACTGAAAACAAAAAATTATGGTAAACCTTTTATTTTATTTTTTTTAAAAGATCACTAAATCTTGTTGACTCTCTCATATCCATTTATTGCATCACCCTTTATATTTGGTTTTATTTTTGTTTTTTTAACAAAACAAAAATAAACAAAAAAAAGTTTTCTAGGACAATGTTTCTGCAGTTTAGTGGGCAAGACCATTTTAGCAGAGTAAGCCCGCCCCCACTTTCCGTCATCCATTTGTTGCCACTTACACCTCCTTGTCACCCTATCCCAAGATTACCAGAGCAACAAACCTGGCAATCAATACTGGAGTTATCCAGCCGTACAATTTTGATCCAGATTCCAGCTCAGATGAGGAAAATGAACATGTTTGTCTGCAAGTGAATGCACTAAAATGAAACAGAGCAGGAAGCTTGTGGCTCATCTGCTCCTGAGTCACAATGATTTGCATAAAGAAAAACTCAGAAGTACAAATTTAATCCGAATTTTCCTTTTTTTATGTCCTTCAACGTGACAAAAAAAAAAAAAAGTAAAACAAGAAAATAGAAAAAACAATTTTCATTGGAGTGGGTCTTGAAATTGATGTTCTTTTGGTAGTTTATTTTGTATTTTGAACATAATTTGAATAATTTTGAAATCAGGTCTTCAAAATGTTATTTTTAATTTTTAAACTGTTATATTTTACGTGTGTTTCTCCTTTTGTTTGTGGTTCACCTTTTCTTTTCTCCTCTGTGCAGGCAGACTGTGGCTCCTCCCAGCTGATCTCCACCCTCACCTGAGCTCTGTGGAGGAGTCCACAGCTGTCTGCACTTAGTTGATTTAGATTGCTCTCTATTTAAGCTGCGGTCCTCCTGTGTTAGGTGTTGGTTCGTTTTGTATATTTCCCCCTGCACTTTTGAGCGTTGCTGGTTTCTGTATTTTTGCAGCTCGTTTAGTTTTCCCTCTGTTGAGGTGATTTTTTTGTTATTAAATACCACTTTTGATAATTTACGAATTTGTTTGATCCTTGCATGTGAGTCTCTGTCTCCTGATCCGTGACATAAACAGTAAGTTAGTCAGCTCCTTATAAGCTGATTTGATGATTATTCTTATACCCCCCCCTTTTTTTAAGAAGTAGAAGAAAAGATATATTTGATAAACTTGTGTTTAATCAAAGGTCACAGGTAACAAGAAGACAATCACTCACATAAAAGTAAAGCAAGACAGTTCACTATCAGTCAAGGAACATTATTGAACCACCGCAATTTCTTAAATCAGGACAAACTATTTGACGGTCTGAAGAAGGAGAATTCTTGCTTCAGCCTGGAGCGGACATTATAGCGCCATATAGAAACAGCGTCATCTCCTATTTTGTTAGTTTAGTTTTTCCAACAATAAAGTTCAGCAGTTGCCATGTCTCTTTGTCCGCTTTCTTGCACCCTGATCCATATATAAAACAATGAATTAAAAATTCACATAAAAAGAACAAACACAGAATGAAGAACCCTGAAAGCATCTCACACTCACTAAAAACATGAAAAATTCTCTCCCTCAGATCACAAAAAGGACAGCGGTCAGAAACAGTAGGAATAAGAGTTCAAGGCAAAAAGCACCATGTAAGATCCGTTGAAGGTCTTCCGTATAGAAGAAAAACAGAGTTTACTGTTGTTTAAATTGATCAATTCTATGTATTTTGAAATAAAATTAAATTGTATCACCAAAATAGATATTTTGGCTTGTGAGAAGATTAAATACAAGTGAGGAATAATGTTAAATTAGATCTGATAAAAATAACAGCCAGCTATGTTTCTGATCTCTAAATCATAAAAAATTAGGACTGTATTTTCCATTTCTCTGGACTTGTAAACACCAGTTCAGTCTGTGTTAATAAAGTCCAGCCATGCCTGGAGCTTCCCTGGCTGCACAATATCTTTTGGTTGTAGATAATTAAGGTTTCACCATAGGTGGCCATTATGTCTGACAAGTAAATGTCACTTCTTTATCATCTCCACCTCAAAACAGTCCCTTAAATGCAAAACATGCCCAAATTTTTACAATATTCTGGGTATCACGGGAAGAGAAGATTATGATCTCTTGACAAGTCTAGTTTAGATGTGTGCATTTGAGCGCATTATGATGTCTATTTACTCCCTCTCGCAGTATTAACAACAGTTTGTGCCTCTGAGGCCTGACAAAATGCCGAGCTGATGCGCGTTTTAAAATTCTATGCAGGCTCCAATTTTCATTTCAACTTGCATGATTGCCAATTTGAGTGTGCATGTGTAAACAGCATTATCTATGTTTTTTTTTAGCCTCTGTAACTACTAATTACACATCATTCCCTGTTACAAAAAAGTGGCTGATAGATTTAAAAGATTATTCGTGTGTGGAAATCTCTCAGGCTATGAAGAAAAGAAAAAAAAAGAGGGGTTGTAGAAAGAATAAGATCTCATGTTCCTTCTGTTTAATGTCATGTAAAGTACATCATCTAAGGGGAAAGCAAATAATCTACTAGCTCAAGGAGTGCCAGTGGCAGCAGACCACTCTCCCGGTAAAAGATAGCTCTGGGGTGTTCAATCAGCAGTCAGGAGAGTAACAAGAGTGAAATCCTTTCCTGTGGTGTCTAATAGCATAAGTCCCTCCATCAGCAGCGCGGGCGGGAGTCCAGAGTAAAGGTGGGTCTGCCTCCTGTGTTATCAAAACCAAGGCGACAGGTCCTCGCCAGATGCATGCACAGAATGCAAAAAGAGTCGGTGTAATGATTGTGGCGTGCCTCCAAAAATATGTCCCTCTCTGTGTCTATAAACTGTGAAAGTTATCTGACTGCAAGAGAGATATCTCACTTACCCCCCCACACCCCACAACCGTAGTCAATTTGTGTCTCAAGTCAAGGCTTTTAAAGATCAAACGGTTTGATCTGGCCCCAATGCCTCAGCCGTCTGCTCCTGAGCAGCTCTGGCCTATTGACCAAGGCAGATGTGTAGCCAACACCAGCAGATGCCACATAATTTCCATTTAGTTCATCTCAGGCTTTGGCAAAAGCTGCGGCTCGGGAAATAAGAGAATGTCAACACTAATTCATGTAAGACACATTTTGAAAACTGTCCCGATGTGCTCGTGTGTGTTTGTGAGTCAACAAGTGCGTGCGTCTGTCACTGAATCCTCTCCTCGTCTTTTCAGAATAAAATGCCATAAAGTTTGGTTCAAAACTTTTAAAACTCTCTACAAAACTGCTTGTTTCCAATGCTTCACAGTAAAAAAAGCTGCATACAGTCTTTGCACTCTCCAAACAACTGTTTACTTTATTACTTATGTTATCTAAAAAATCACAGTGTGCCTGAATTTCAAATTTTATATTGTAAATATCCTAAAGTCATACCTTTGTTTATTATTTGTATTACACTGTAACCTTATTTATTAGACGTGTGCTGCTGACTTTTGGCCAGGTCTCCATTGAGGAAGAGACCCTGATCTCAACAGGTTTTCATCTGGTTAAATAAAGGTTACAAACATACAAACAAAACTGTTTTAAATTTTTATATTAAGGGCCACCAGGAATGCTTGTATTAAATCCTGAGGGTTTGTTTGCTGCTGGTTCTGTAGAATGACATTATTTGGTTGCTTTGTGCTGCCGTACAAAATACAGCAAACTTTATTTGTCGAGTAAACTTTGTTTTCTCTTGAAATACCAGCCCTCAGAGCAGAAATAATGGCATTTAAGTGGAATGAGCAATTATCTAAATTGTAACGATCTGGTGCATCTCAACATTCTTGAGAGCATTCAGGCTTTGTATCAGTTGCTATTGTTGCCATGCAAGAGTAAGACAAAAAGCCCTCACTTTACCCTGAAGACTAAATATAGAAAACAATAAAAAAAAAGAAGTCCTGCATTTTCCTATTAACATATGCAGCGCAACAGGAACCCGATAAAGTGTTAAAAGGAGCAGAGTCGGCAACGTTTGATAAGGCGTGATGGGAGATCTCATATGATGGTTTTGCATCAAGATTTCCAAAAGTAAAAAAATAGTATGTTTGTGTGAAACTATATAAAATATTCCCACTTGTCTTTTAATTATATGTTTATGGCGCCATAAGCCAAAATGCTATGCTAACACCAAACACAATTTGCGCGACAGAGGCTGCCAGTCTCAATGTTTAGTCAGTGGTACACAGACGCAATCTGAGGTTCTGCCACACGGTTTGAGTGATGGGTGTGGCACGACGGTCTGGCAGCAGCGCAAATTGAGCGGGAAAAGGGGGACACAGCCAGAGTTCAAATGTCAGAATTTTGGCTGGTCGCTGCGTTACATTTACCAATCAGGGACTCAGCTTTGAGCATGTGACGTTTTCAGTGACTCGATCAGCGTATAGAAAACTAATCAAACTTGAGTGTTTTTGCCCTGAACTTCCATCTAATTTCTTACCCCGCTGTTGCCAGAGCTCCTCCCAGCTAAGCGAAGCAAATTTTCATGCAAATTGTATTCAGTGTAAACCCAGCCATTGAAATTCAACACTCAGTTGTGGGCGGGACTATTGGCAGAATGCAACCCCGCCCCCTTCCTCTCCCCTTTACTTAGAGTTCGGAGAAGGGAGCTTGTGCCATCATATTTTATCATCATACCCATCATATTTTCTACATCAAAAATAATTTTATTTGAATAAAGAAATACTCAGAAATCCAATTTTTATTTTAAAATTCTTCATACGTTTAAAGTTTAAAGTTCTTTATACGTCAAAAAATATGATTTTTATCACAATGGGTCTTTTAAAAAAAAATTCTCTCACTCTTTTTAAAACATCTTTTTTGCATTTGTGCCAATAAAAGCTGTAACTCATTATAAAAAAAAAATCCTTCTTTCTCTCAAAGTCCATCCTTCGTTGGCATTCACAGAGTGTATTCGGTGAAAGGTTCAATCCAAATCACCACCTAAAGGCTGAATTAATAAAGCCTTTAATATTTAACTGACATCACCTGTAGCAATGGTGCTTGACATGTAGGAATGAAACACTTGCACACCGGGAAACAATATGCTCTGTGGAGAGAAAAAAAAAAAAAAAGAATATTGTCCCTCCAGCAGACTTGCTGAAACACATGAGCCTGCAGCCACCTGATGTCTCATATCGATAACCTTCTGTGGCTGATATCCTCTCTGCCGGGTTTGTGAACATGATGCGGACTAACATTAACAAGTTGCCAGTTCCAACATGATTCTATCACGATGGAAATTCTACTTTAGGAATTTAATGTACAATTGTGCACACTTAAAAATAAACAATTTCAATTTAAATGTGCAGTTTGTGAGGAAAGTGCTTTAGCCAGCTCCAATACTGCAAATAATGAGTCCAGTCTCTCACCATAGCGCATTGTGGAGCATATTATTCATCTTCCATGAGATAAAAGCTGCAGCTCAGCCTCTTGCAAATAAGCTTGTTTTTGAGCAAGTGCTGCAGAGCCGCATTGAAATGACAGAAGAAGCCATAAACCATAAACAGACTTTCAAATGGTATAAAAAGAAATGTAGATCCATAAGTGTTTGTAACTTCGCCCCTCGTTGCCTGTAATAAAATGTTCTAGTTGGCTCTGCGGATAACAGTCCAGGGTTTGCCTCACACTGCTGGCTTCACATTCTTGCTTTTATACAGAGTCCAGCATCAGCACTATCAGCCCTTTTGTGGGTTTCCACAGTGAGAGGTGAGCACACATGAAATTAATGATGGCTCAGTTCTATTATGGAAGAAGCAGGCATGGCGGCAGGACCTCTGCTAAATAGAAATGAAATAATCGTGGATACAGCTGTGCTTTTCTGAGAAGTGAAGATGCTGTTGAAAAGGTCAGTTTTCTCTGCAGAAGCCAAATCATTCGGCCCGTTTTAAACAGTTGACCTCAGAAAACCCTGATGTTCTTTTGTTTTGGATTTACTTGAGTTTTAAAACGAGTCCAACTTTTCAAAGAACTGCATTTAAATTTGACACATCTGGGACCTTTTTTTATCTTTTTTTTTTTTTTAACTGTGAGTAGATTTCTGCATAGAACGTAGCAAAATCCTAAAATGTGCAAACCTGGGAAAACGTTCCGATTCATAAAACTATGTGGCGTTCACATGTCGTTGCCTTGAAGAGTACTCTATGTTTGGCTTCGGTGACTTGTGCCCTTGTGTGCAGACAAGGCTTAATCTAAAAATAAATGAATGTTAGTGAAACAAAAAATAAAAGTTATTTTGGTTGTATTTATCTTTTGCTTTCAAAAAATTCAATTCCCAAAGGTAAATTGATTCATTTTTTTAATGCAAATCATTACACATTTTGAGCTCAAACTTTTTTTTAATGTATTTTAACATAAAATTACGCTGGTAAATGCATAGATCTACATAAAATAAGACATTGTCAAAACAATGTGAAATTTGTCTTAGAAAAAAGGCAAATTTATTTTTATTTATTTATTTATTTCACAGGGACAGTGCACATCAATAGCATCTCTGCAATGTGCCAGAATTAGCTAAAAGCTATTTTTCATCTGTAGTCCCTGGACAGGTGTTAAAAAATTGTCAACCTAAAAATCTCAAAACATCAGTTAAATACACAAGTAAAATATTTAGAAATACATTAAAAAAAATACAGCTCAGAAAATCAGTTATAATACATATAAAATACATGTAACAATACCAAAATGCACACAGTAAGAAACAATACTGTTTCCAGTATACAATTTCCACATGAAGTTCCAAGGATTTATTCCAAGGGTTATCCCCATGTGGTGTCATAACTCTGATGTTTGTTTTATACCAAAAATGTCATCGCTAAAACCATTTTGATACCTTCACATTAAAGGGTAACCAAACCCTAAATCAACTTATTTGTCTGTTGACCTCTATAAATGGGGCTTTAAAAGTGCTGTCCGTAAGTCGTTGCCAACATTTGACAAATTAAAATAAACTTGTTTCATTCTTAAATATATAGTCTGTGTGCAAACAGGGGGACTGAACAAGAACAGGAAGTTAGGGTTGTCCTTAACATTATGTTGAATTTTACTGTGCTTCTCCTCCTTATTATGATCTTTACTATTATGTCTTTGATAATAACCTTTAAAATCTGTCCGTGGACAACAAATGACAAAATAGCTGCTGGGTTAATTTAATGTGCACTGTCCTAGAAAAATAAATAAAATGTATATAAAAGTTAACTTTAAAAGGTAAAAGTAACACACATAGCCAAAGAAGATTTAAAATCTTGTTTATTTTTACATCAGTGATTCACTACTTTCCAGAAAGAGTTACAGAATGTGCAGATTTCCTTCAGTTAGTGCCAGTCATTTCTGATCAGCATCATCTTGAAGTACAAGAACTGCCTGGACAGCGCTTCCCACAATAACATTGTTTTGTCTTAAATGTGGCTTGCCGCTAGCCCAGCGCCAGATTTCCAGCTGCACCCGCCTTTGTAGGCGCCTTGCGCCCGCCTCTTTCTCACCTCTTTTACAATGATTGACAAGTGACGTCAGAGTCAAAACTACCCAACATGCACCACAATCCAGGCGATATGCGCAGCGTCTTCCTGCATGATCCCAAACAAACCAAACGATAACGTCCTGTTCCCCAGCCCCAACCCTCTGACTGATTTTTTAAAATAAATTTGAAGGAAAACAATGCTAAGTCAGAGTCATTCCTACAACATTTTGAACAGCAGATGTGATTAGATAACTCACCAGTGACATTAGAGACTTTTTAAATGCACACGTAGGAAGGAAGAAGCTTGTCAACACACAAAAAGACGGACTTTTGGTAAAACCATTTCCATGTGGTTGCTATTTCACATTCAGAGTGAAGTTCATCTTTAATCAAACGTAAACATAGAACGGTGAGTAAATTACTGCAGACTGATTTCTTACTAACACAGATTTGGCAGATGCAGTTGTTTATATGTTATGGTCCTAGAAAGGTAACACGCTCAAATTAAAGAAGCAGCTTCAGGGAAAATACAGCCTCACACTGATTTTTGTGTATCAAGCTGTCCTCTTTGAAATCCAAGTAAAACTTTCACAGCTATGTTTTTGTTAGGGAGAAAAAAAATCTCCATCCCTCACAGATTTTAATCAATGACCTTTATGGATGCAAGAAATGAACCAGAGCCAACAAGAAATCACTTAAACACAGAATAAGATCTAACAGGGGTGATGATTGTCCCGACTGAGACGCAATCATAAATTCCACCAGGTGACCGTAAAGAACCCAGCATTGTGCTGCTGTAATCCATCCTACTTCCTGCTGTGACTAACTTGGCTTTCCAAGTCTTAGATTTCTTTTTGTGATCACAATGAGCTTAATCTAGTGTAGGTCCTTAGGCAAGACCCTTCATACTACTTTCTAACTATGTCGCCACAAGGAGATCTATGTCTGCATCTACCTGTGCCGGTCCGTGGGGGGAAAGAATGAGCTGCTGTGTTGACCTCTGACAGGATTTGTCCTATGGAAAAAAAAAAAAAGCAAGCTCATACAAGCAAAAATTTGTCAGAAAAGGAAAAAAACTCAGATTTTGACCTTCAGAACCAACACATTCTCATTCACACATATCGACGCATGGTTAAAGAACCCTCTGCGTCGGAACTTGAAGTTTTGGGGGTGCCCTTCTCGTCAGAATCAAAAAAACTGTCTAAATCAATTAGATCAAGCCAGCCTACCCCCGGCTCTGCTCTTGGGACAGCGCGGCAGTACACCAGGTAGCTTAGTACCGGACGTGCAACGGTCCCGGAACCGGCCACGCAGATTTGTCGGGTCAAAATGTGACTAGCTGGCTGATCTATTATATATTTCATGGCTTCCCCTCCGGATCTGCTACCGGGATACAGAGTGCGCCAGTACACCCGGTACTAGCGTGTGGGTTCGGGATCCTGGAACCAGATGCCCAGACCATTGATTTAATTGGGTTCTGAATCTTTTGAGGCGTTGGCACCTGTCAAATACTAATTTTTCTCTCTCATTTCTGTCAGTGACTTCTTTTAAGATAGAATGTGATAGCCCTGGTCCGACATCCCATCCAGCTCACGGAATTAAGAGATCCAGAGACGCAGATTCTCAACCATAGAAATAACGTTACTTTACTTTTTGCCTGGTAAACTAGAAAATATGTTGTTTATTTTTGGTGAAAGACACAACGAGTGATGTGACTAAAAGAGGACAGAGAAACATAGGTTATTTTTTTTTTTTACTTTTTTGTATGATAAAAAATAATAGTAAATTTTATTATTACCAGTATTATTATCATCATTATTATTTCACTAGTGATATAAAATGAACGACTAGAACAAAATATAATAGATAAATAAATGAATAAATAACTCGAGGGCTGCTGCGTCTGCATGATTTCCAGATATCTAAGCTCTACTCCTGACTGATTACCTGATTCAGGTAATTAGAACGTGCAAAAGGAAGGTATGTTGGAAAACATGCAGAAATGTGGCCCTTGGGGCCTGGAGTTGCCTATCCCTGATCCAGATGGACCTGGGGGCGTGAGTCAAGCCAGGGGCGAGGTCCAAGGACAGGAGCACAGACGAGCCACCTGGAATCTGGAATCAGGAGTAGAAAAGAAGAACAACACATGAATCACACTGCAACAAGCAGAAGCTTGGAGAACTAAATGAAGAATAAAATGGTAACAAAAAGAGAAGAGGAGAAGTAAATGAGAATAGAAATATTAACATTTACTTGATGGAGTCCTGTTGCATGCTTTTATTGATGCTTTTCAAATCCTGGTACATCATTACATTTTTTATTTTAATGGCATAAATTCTCAAATGCAAACTCAGAAAAAAAAAATCTCAAGATGTTCCAAATATATATAAAAATATATTGAATTAAAACAGCTTCCTTAGCTTATTAAACAATAAAAAGATAATAAAAAAACATTCCCTTATCACCTTTTTAGATAATCTTGAGCACAGTGATTGGCATACTTATGAATGTATTCCCCAAAAAATGTTAAAAAGTTTATCATTCATCCTTGAAAGTTTTCATCATACTTTCATTAGTTGGCATTAAAATATTTTTTTTCCATTAATCAATAAAGAAAACTCCAATCTGATGGCTGTAGAGAACCAAAGGCCTCACACGAGGTCAAATCTCTCTTGAGTAATGAGTGGAGAAATAATATTGGGTTCAGCAAAAACGGGTAATGATCAATGACTTTGTTTCGATCCAGTAGAGCTGATTAATAAAGAAGAAGCAGAAAGTTGACTGGCTTGTTGAGAAATGAGTAGAATGCCCGTTGACAGATCAAAAAAGCAGCTTTCAAAATTTCCCTTTAACCTGATTTTTCAATGAAAAAAATCCTGTTTGGACATCAGCTTGATGTCAGAGGCGAGCTCAATCAAACAGCTCTAAAATATTCAAAGTTGGTTTTGATCAGAGATCTCCTAGACTGTCTTGGGGTGCATTTTGGCCAGTTTGTTCTGCAGTCAGTAGAGGATGGAGAACCCACTGAACAACACATCAAGACGGAAAAATTAATGATTTTTTTTTTTTAGGCTAAAGCTCAAAGCTGGCAGGCAGTTAAACAGAAAGTTACAGGTATAAGGAGGCGGGACCGTTTCATGATAAGATCTCACATTTAACTGTCTAGTTTTCTGTGCTTAGATTCCACAGAAAAAGCAACTTGTTTGTCAATTTCCTGACTTATGACCTTTACGCTTCACATTTATTCACACTCATGTTTCCATTCCACATCTTAGAGGTTTTGTGCTGTCAGAAACGTGGTTTCCAGTTCAGCAATAACAAAGTCACAACAAAAATACCGACATGAGTTTCACAGGCACAGAAATGACCTTCTTAATGTTGGATCTCGACAAAAATAAATAAAAAAAGAAGAGCTGTAGATTTCCGCAACTTTGTTTATGTTTCTGTTTTTAGTTTTTCTTCAGAGGCCTTGTCATGCAGTTAGCTTAAAATTAATTAGAGATGATCAAAAGAATGAATGTTGAAAAGAACGCCTCTGTGCTTTCTTGCTGTGTTTGAACATTCACAAGATTACCAATAAATTAACATATCATTTGATCATCATAACTTCAATTCATCAGTGACCTGCATAATTTTATGTGATACAGTTAATGATTTTTACAAACTATGTAACAGCTCTCAGATTCATGTGAAGAAAAGCATTTAGTTCCTGTGATGGTTGTGGGTCAAGACGGGAAAAACGGAAATCTTCTGCTTTTGCGATTCTTCTTTTATTCAAACGATTAATTAAAAATATACGAATTTATATTTGTGTGATTTTATTCAGCAGTTACTTTTAATTAGCTAAGGCTCTTTGTTCTCAGTTGAAGTTAATTTTAAATTAACAGTTTGTTCCTCTGATTTACTCTAACTGTTGTAATGTAAAAGCATTTTGCCTGTGGGTTTTTTTTAAAGGATGTGTAATAGGACTTTTTTTTCTGCACAATTGGGAAATTCCCTGAAACAAAATGTCAGTTAAACCAGGGGGAAGCAAAGATATAAGGTGGCGTGGACAGCCTAGATAAAAGCGGATAAGAACACCAGAAAAAATTCTTCATGTGATGAAAATGTTCACAGGGCTCAGAGTTATACTAAGATATGTAACTTAGACATCTAAAAGTAGCCTGTTTAAAAATGATTTAAAAAGTATTTATCACTACAGATAGTCCATTATAATTATAAAACATTTAGAAATAGTGTGAGACTACTTTCTTCTTTTTACTTTACTTAAGTATATTTAAAAAATTAACTCTCTTAAGCTATGTTCCTACCACCCTTGCCCATATGTGTTCAAGTGGCCACTTCCATGGTGTGTATGTGAAAACCTTGTGTCATGTGCCCAGATGTGTCAACGTGCACTTCCAATGAAAAATGTATGTGAGCAAGTGTCTGTGTTCAAAACTCTCGTATTCATGTGTAGCTCAGAAAGTTTTCAGGTCTAACTTTAACCTATTAGGTACTCTGATTTTGTAGTGACGTATGAATTTGGTTCCTTTTTTAACCCAGGAATTGCAACGAGCCTGACAACGTCTGCATTTGTTTTTTAAATTACAATAAACCAAAGCTTCTCTCCTGACATGATGGTAATCCATGTCCGCCATTGCAAGGATGGTAGCATGAACTGTACTGTTTCCAGTTTAAATTCATTGGGAGATTTGTATCGCTTTTTCTAACTGTAGATGATATGCATGTGCTAGTAGACGGTAAAAAAAAAGAAGAAGAAAAACCCCCTCCCTGCTTGTCCAGTGTGGACACCTTGAGCCAACTGCATGTTCAAAAATGTGTCCAGGATTTTTTGTTTCATTTGAGATCATGCAGGCAGATGCAGTGCTGCGCAGACCGTCTGGTTCGCGGTGCATGTTGGGTAATTTTGAATCTGACATCACTTGTTAATCATCATGAAAATATCGTGGGAAAGAGGCGGGTGCATGACGCCTACTCAGGCAGGTGCAGTTGGAATTTTCAGTTTTATTTATTTCTCTGGGACAATGAACATTTAAAGTGCTATTTTTTTTATCTGTTGTCCATAGAAAGATGTAAAAAAATATTGAAAAAAAAAATGATTAAAGTTCACACTAGGAGGAGAGGCACATTAATGTTCAACATAATATTAAAGACAGCCCCGACTCCTGTTCTCGATCTGTCCTGCTGTTTGCATTTATCTCAGGCACCTTTTTCCGCCCCTGCCTGCAGCCGCCAGGTCTCGCCGATGATCCAGGCGAGGCGCAAGTCCTCTCAAACACACCTATTCTCCTGACAAACGGCCCATCAATCTAAAATCTGTTTGGAAGAATTTCTGAATAATTTACATCAACTTTTAGATCCATGTCTGTGATTGTCTGGCTTTGTGGTACATTTGTACGGTGATGAGAGAGGATTTCTTTTGAGTAAAATTGTTTTGTTTGCATGTATTTTTTTTTATTTTCAAGTGCGTTTTCTGTTTTTAATGCAAAAATAATTTTTGGAGCACACAAAATGTTTAAAGTTTTAGGCTCAAAACAGTGAGTGTTGTGCTCTTAATTATGGCATGAAAATCACTCCATATTGATTGATTGATTGATTGATAGGTTTATTTCAAGCATAGATTGAAAATACAGGACAAAACACACAATTATTTCAAACTCGTCACAGAAACACTAAGATGCATTGATTAGAAAATAGAAAACAAACTAAAATAAAATACACTTGTGTCACATTTAGTTCATTCATTCTTTGTGATAATTAACTAAAGTCAGTAGAGTTTGATTGATTGCTTGAAAAGGAGTGGGAAGAAGCGAATTTATATAATCCCACCCCTACTTGATTACGTCATTTAACTGTTTTGCATAATTATGTCTTCCGGTTGTTTTTTTTTTTTTTTTTTGTTTGTTTTTTCTCAATACATTCCCAATAGTAAAGTAAAGTGCTTGTTGATTATTGATTAATCTCGTAAAACATTATTTCAGTAAACAGTAACATCAATCATACATCATGTAACAGATATGTAAAAACTCACTGATTATCATCATAATGCAATGTCAATGTCATGTCTATGCAGAAAAATAATAACACATTGAAATCAATTTTCAAGTAACATTAGAGTGCTTATTGATCATTCTCTGAAAGAATTCTTGTATATTTTCATTAAACATTAATGATATGTATTGGAATCACAGCCACTTCCGCTATGTTTTCATCCCTCTGTGACACACTTTTACTGTCTCACTTTAACCCAAGAGGGGAAAAAAAAATAAAATAAAATTAGACCAATCAATGATTCGTAGATGCAATGCAGTGACCTTGCCAAAGTTGAGATATTTGACTCTAGCAGCTTTGCGCCGTGTCCGTCACTCAAATCAGGCTGCAGGACCTAAGATTAAGTCTGTACCATTGACCTAACTCTGAAAGTGGCTGCCCCTGACACGCACATCACTTTTAGTGTGAACACAGCTTTAGGCTTTTATATATGTGCGGTTGCTTTCCCCAAACTTACAGTTGCTATAGAAACCTCAAGATACCGCATGCCCGGAACTGCTCCTGGTTTAGTGTGTTTTTGAATGCATGTCAAATGCCCAATCTGTTTGTAGCTTTATAAATGTTTTAATCTGAAAATTTTCTGTGTTGTTTTTGCAAAATGTGTAGAGTCTTTTTAAGGGTTGCGTTCTAATGATAGATCACTAGAAGTATTGTAATTTGCATTATGTAGCATGTAGATTTTGCTGATTCTACAATAAATCTAACAGGAGAACTGAACAGCATCAAGTTGCTGTGAAGCATGATGGGAAAAAAATCATAATTCCTTAAGATTAAAAGTCTATTATTACCTCCAAAATAGGAAAAACTTAGTTTTATAGTATTAATAAATAATAATAATAAAAAATTCAAATGTTGATCATTGTTTGTTTTTTATAGCTAGTGCCTGTTTTAAAGTACAAAAATATTCTCAACGATCAAAATAAAATAAACAAGGAGTCCTTTTTAATTCCACTTTTATTGAATTCCAAATTTTAAACCAGTATCTGGAAATTGTTGAACTTGTGCCTTTATTTTATTTTTGAGTTGGTTGTCTGTCTGAATCCATAGTTTTTGGTAGATAAATTTGACGTTTTCAAGTTGTTCAGTGCTTGACATTTTTTTAAACCAGCTATTTTATTAAAGTTAAGTTAAAAAGTGGAGGGCAGTTTTTATTTCATCTTATTTTGAAGGAAAGCTACCCTTACCCATTCAGTTTTGGTAAAAAAAAAAAAAAAAAAAAAAGTGTTTATTTTTTCTTACTGAGCTGTGCACTTGAGTTTTACTCTGGAACTTCTCAGTGTGTGATTGCAAAATATTTCACTTCCAAAATGTCACCACAACTTCTCTTAAGCCTCTGTTTGAGGTGTGCATACAATTTACACTAATGCAGACTTTGTTTTTCTTCTTTATTTTTTAAAGTACCCCTGAAAACATGGTATACTTTCAAGTTCCCCACCGTTCATATCATAGACAAAAACAAGCTTCTGATGGTAAATAAACTGGATAGATTTGGATACATGTAAATAAAAATAAACAAGAATGCAGTCACTTACAAAGTTCTATTTACTTGCTCATTTTCTAAACTTTTTTCGTTGTGCTTTAGGGGTGTGCTCGAGCCCATAACCACAGCTTCTGGGGAGGAAAGCATGTGGCACTCCAAAGAGGTTGCTGGTTCTTCACTGGACCAAAAAAAATATAAAAATCCTTCAAAAAGACACACTCATTTATCAAAATGGGGAGGAATTGGAGCACCCAAAGAATCATGTATGAACATACAATGCTCACACATGCATGTCTATGTGGTAACCATCAATAGATTCATTTTTTAAAATTGATTACAAACATTTGAGATTCCTTATTTGTCATTTTTTTTTCCAGGAAACATCTTAGTAAGAATTATTTCAGGAGAAGTCATCAAACGATGAATTCACTCCAAATGAAGTAAAGCTGGTTGTTCTGCTGGGAATACTCACAGTGTGTGGGGTATTTTACAAATACATAAAAGAAGAATGAAAATGTATAAGAACTGGGGGGAATACTCATCTGCCTAGACATTGGAGGGCAGACTGACATTTTGATTTCTTTGCTGCAAGTTTGATGTTAATGATTTGGATTTGGATGGGGGACCTTCATGGAGTCTGAGCCATATGAGTGCAATTTCCGTCCTCGGGATGAAAGAACATCGATTGCCCTCTGATGGTTTTTTTAGGAGTGGGGAGGGGAACGGGGGTGCTGCTGCTTTCATCCTGACTGAGACATTATTGAACTGCGCTCACCATTAATGCTGAGCTGATTTTGTGTAACTATATCAACGGGAGTCCAACAAACATCGACTGCTCTATTTGTGTGATGTAGCTGCCATACCATTAAATATATTTTATAATGCTGTCTATTTTTTAGTAAAAGGGAAAATAAAAAAAATGAGAATTATGCTAAATATAAGTGAGATTGAAAATTTCATTTTTGCACCATGGAGCACAAACTTCATTTAATGTTGTGGTTTGCTAGCCACCCATGGTAGGCATGAAAATAAGCGTTTTATTCTCTATAATTGATTAATATTACAATTAGACTTTTGAGTCAGTTACCCCCCTCCTGCATTCACATTAGGATATTTCATCCCTGCTGGTGTGCAGCAGGAAAGTCTTTCTGTCTTTATGAATCCTTCGCTCAGTGTCTGCTCGGATTAGGGAACCATCCCCGGCTGCCTCCACAGAGCCAGCAGGGTTTATGTTGGGTTAAACGCTGAAATGTGCAGTAATTCTTGTATAGTTCAATCCTCACTGAAATGACCCACAAAGACACTGAGGATTAGAACAGTCAATATAAGCATGAATGCACCGCGCTTGTAAACGTGCCTGTCTTTTGTTTGCATTGTGTCAACTCCTAAGGAGCTTTCTATCACAGTGAACAGCACGCAGGATTAAGACGTTTTGTCGTTTTATAGTTTGTCCAACAAAACTGAGCATCTGATGAGAAGCAATCATTTTTTAAGAGAATCAAGAGTGAAAAAAGCTGTCAGATGCTTCTAATCAAATACCCTTGATTAATTGGGCATCAGTGAGAGTGAGCACCTCTTTAAAAGAACAAGTTTTGTCAGTCTCTCAATTCACTGCAATCAAGTGTGTTAGGGCAAAACTGAAAGAAGACATGATCAATAATCTTGAGGAAGCACTTGTTGCAGCTCATCAGTCGAGATGGTCCAATAAGGCAATAACTCATAAATTGGAGTTCGTAGCAATAGTATTGTTGGAGTAAAGAATATTTAAATTTTTCATTTTCTATGAAACTGTCTATTTTGCAGAAAACACCAAAAGCTTAATCTTAAAAGTTTAAAGTTCCCAACAAAAACATTAGAGGAGAGATGGAAACTCGTGAATTGCATAGAAGAGATTCTGTTTGCTTCAAAAAGATTACAACAATGAAGCTGCATTCACTTTGGCCTCTTTAACATGGAATCAAGTGACCATTTCCAATAAAATGTCTGAAATTGCACGTAAATGTGCATTTAAGGCTTCAGTTTTAAAACTCTCACCTTCATGTAAGTTTCTATGATTATTTTCAGGTTCTACATAAAAATACATTGAACACTATTGATTATGCATTTAAAGTTAAACCAGGATGAACTTTGATCCATTGGGACTTGAATTTAGGGATCAATATGTAAGGTGTCCCTTTTAATACAAAGCAGTGGCAACCTTTTGGAAATTGATTATGGAGGAGAAATTAATAATTGCAGTTTACATGACCCCAAGTCTTTCATATATCGGAATAGAACTGTAAAAGCCCAAAGCAAGATTTTTGGGGGCTCATCCGGGATTGATAACTGTGTTTGGATTCATTTAATTTTGTTGCTATTTTTTGTGTGTTGATATTTTTCAAATAAATTAACTCCAATCTACCATAAAAAGAACGATCTTGGTCTCTTTGTTAGCAAATATGGTGGAATAAGGAGGCACAGATGCTTATCTACTGCAAACACCATGCTCAGAGAACAAGTGAGGGTATTTGGTTTACTTTTTGGTGCTTTTATTCTACCAAGTCGCTCTCAAGCAACTCCTGTTAAAAGATGACTTTTTCAGTGGAGAAGTTAAGATCAAACAAAGGCGTACTTTTTTTTTTTTCTTTTTTTGAAAAACTTTAAAACAAATAAGACAATAAGAGTTTAATGAACCTGGACATCAAACACCAAAGCAGAAATTTTTAACGAAGATAAAGAGTGACATTTTTAGATTTCAGTGCTAAAACATAGATTAGAGCTGAAGATCTTATCACCTCTCAATCAGAGGTCTAAATTTAAGTTTGATAGCAAACTCAAGTTAAAAGTTATATAAAAAGATCAGATGCTTAATATTTTTTCACAAACTATCATACAAATTTAGACTGCATTATTTTTTTAAATAAATTTGAGCTACATTTATTGTAATCAACAGAGATTTCTAAATAGTCACCTAGTGGCTGCTGGATGATTTTTTTTATTTTTTTTATTTTTACAGCCGGCAATAATCAAAGTTGTGGGTTTTTTCTTCTGTTTTTAAGCATTAATCACCAATCCTTTATAAAACATAGTATTTTTGCCAATGTGACGCATAGTCATAAAAAATAGCAAAAAATGTTTATCACGTTGGAAAAATTTTAAACATTCTACAAAGATGAGATATTTTTGTGCTTGGAGACTCCTTTGATTGAGACTAGTTGTTCATCGTTAATACATTTTTACAAGAAATGATATAGTTTCTTATCAGAAAAAAAAATTTGTTTGTTTTTTCTTTCAAGAGCATAGACAAACCATCCAGAAAAGCATGTTATTGTTGGGACTTCAAAAGTTTAAAATACTTTTAAAGTAAATTATTTTAGCAAAGGGTTTATTTGACATTTTCATTTTGCTAGTGAGAAAACTTTTTTTTGTTTGTGGCATAACTAGACCAGCAAAGCTTCATCATATATATTTGTGTATTTATGAACTCACTATTAATCAATGGCTGTAAAGGAACATGAAGCATTTTTGTTTTTAAGGTGAATAAAAGCACTTCTGGTTGAGATGGATTCACATGAGATATAAGGAAGGCACTGTGCTTTTTATCTCATTTACTAAAGTTAACTATGGATGATGTAGAATAAGCCTCTACACCTGAGACATTGAGCTAAAAAGGTGTCCTAAAGGACAGAGTTCTGTCTTTTAAACAGATGAATTACTGAGCAATAAGCAATAATCTGTCTGCATGTCAAAAGATCCCATTAAGGGCTTCCTCATTAAATGTCCTTGTTTGAGATCCACAGTCTTCTGGTTTTGCCTGATCTCTAAATAATGACCACGTCAGGCATCAACATTTTCTGCAAACAATCTTCCTTTGTTGATCTGAGATCAGCCCAGACCCTCTTTCTTTTACCTAAGGGTCTGAAGTCAAAGCTAGCAAGGCCAATTGTTAGTCCAACCTGAACAGAAAGTTCCACTGTAAACATGTTGCTCACACCCACAGGACGCTTGCATCTCATCCAATTTGCCAATTCCTTCTTTAGCCTGCACGCTCCTCTCCTTTTTGCTCTCTTTCTTCCTCAACTAAGACGCACAATCCCCTCAGATCTCAAGAGGCTTAATCAGTGTCTGTGTCAGTCTACTTCACGGCAGCCTTTGGCCACAGCGGATATTATCCATCTTTTCCTTCGAACAAATCTGTCAATCCACTCAAGGGGAAATGAAAGTTCTCCTTTTTTTTTTCTTTGCAGACGAGAAGAGAAAGCAGAACAACATGAATTCAACATTAAACAGACAACATGCGATGTGACAAAAGTGCCAAAGAAAAGAAAAGCCCGAATAAAATATTGTTTTCAAATTTACAATGTATGCAAAGGGGTAACCAACCAGGGGAAAGCTTGCTTTGATTTGACTCTATTTGCATAAACCTTCCCAACTATGCTTTTAATAAGTGATCTTCACCCTGGGAGTTGCTGGTGCGTAGCAGATTAGCATATTCCAAACAACACGACCACCAGTGGCTTAAAAAAGAAAAGAAAGGGAAGAAGAAGAAGAAAAATTGAAGGGCTGAGGTAAAGTGGTAGAGTGGTATATAACTGACAAAATTGGCAAAATAGCAGGGGAGAGTAGGGGGAAGAGTGCTAAAAAGACCTGTTTGTCTTGGATTTCATCTTCAGTATTACAGCAATAAGCTGTTTGCTGCTGGAGAAACAACCACCCTTACAAATCCTCTGCTAACTTTTAATGACTGGGTTGATTCATAGTGCCCCCTAGTGGTTATGATAGTGCCTATAAAAGTCGTTGACAAGACTGAAATGTGTTGAGCTAAAAAAAAAGCAGAGCAGAGTGGCTGCTAAAGGTTGAAATGACAAGAAAAGCAAAGAGAATTTTAGTTGCTGTATAAAGTATATTATCATTTTGAATTTAAAAAAATATTTTTTTAAGTAAAAAACACAATTTGAACTTTTAAAGTACTTTTTTAACAAATGTATGAAAGAAGTGTCTTTGAATTCACTTTGAGTGAAAAATGCGATTAATGGTTTACACACTAGAGGGGGCTAGACCATTGGAAGGAAAATGCATCTCAAATAACTGCAATAACAACTGCTCTGCATACTAAGGTTACCGACATCTACACAAGAAGATCAGACAGGTTAACGGTTAAAATGTGCTTAAAAATGACTGAGAGGTTCCCAGAATGTGAATAAAAAACAGCAGACGGAGCTAAGGAGGTCCACCCTTCAGTGCCCAGGATCCGCTGGAGAGCCAGTTAATTTGCTGCAACTCTAATTTGCATGTCTTTGAAAAGACAGAAACTAATTTAGCATTAGATAGTTAAGTGTCGATAGAGGGGAGCTGTTGAAAATTAGCAGGACCAGAAATAAAGGGGCCATTGTTTAATTGCAATCCAAAGGGAGCAAAATCTCATTAATTAATAAAGTAAAATTTGAGTTCGCTATGAATTCTGCCTAAAAATAATAATAATAACTTAATGCTGCGACACAAATTTAAGACTCTTAAATTAAGTTGCAAAAGTTTCTACAAAGTTTTGACACAAAAGCTACAACTGCTGAAGTGTTTACCCAGTTTACAAGATATTTATACACATGTGACAGAGATAAATCCTTCGAGAATGCCTTTCACTCAAAGAAAAATCTTATTCCTTGAGTGTTTTATCACTGAAGCATCAAATCACATCAGTCAGTCTTTACTGAAACTAATATTTTTAGATATGAAGTGAACTAATATGTGTAATTGACATTTATTGATAAAAGATGCACTCGAAGGGAAATGTAGGAGAATAAGTTTATTTTATTGATCAATTAAATATTCACTATTCATTTTTTTCATATATACACTTTTTTTTTATTCAAATCAGTGAGGGTCTCTCTAGACTTTATAAGTAGGAGATTGAAGTACCTGTTTTCTTTGGCCAGTTTCCTTGACAACAGAGTGCAAGATCTCTGCCATTGATTAAATTATTTATCCTTGTAGCCAATTTTTGATTCTGGTAAAATTCTGGGTCAATTTGGTCAAGACAGTTTCAGTTTGTGGTTACAAATTTGGGTAAACTTAGCTGATTCCATCTTTCATGAAAATTGAAATAGAAAATATATATTTAGATGTATTTGATTTTTTTATCCACTTAAAAGAATCGACATTGTGCTTTAGAGGAGTCTACAGTAAAGCTGAGCTGCAGTGCAGAAGAAGTTAAAATACTCAAATGACAATGAGTCAGTATATTGTTTGTGTTAAATTGGGAGTGAAGACAGATTTAGTGTAAGCTTTGTTGCACATAAAGCAAAATTAAATGTCATTTTTCAAACATCCATATTTAAAATGATCCTAAAAGACAAATTTTGTACTTGAAGTAATTAAAGACCCACTCCAATCATCTTTTGATCTATTTTAAAAGTGTTTTGAAATTATGATTATGCCATTTTCAGGCAAAACTAACAGACAGAAAACTGTGTTGTTCTTACTGCAGAGCAGCAGGAGTTCATCAGAAATTTGCCTCTGAGTTGTGGGTGGGACTGTATAGTAAGACACGAATATGCTTCCACTGGTATCCCATCATTCATCTGTTCACGCACTCTCCCGCTAGCTTACAGCCCCTCACAACCCAAAGCTAACATTAGCGAAGTAACAAAAATGGCGATCAATGTCAAAGCTAACCAGCTGACGAGGAAAGTGAAGAGGGTAATGGATCTAGTTTCTGCAAGTGGATGCATCAGAATCGAGGGAAACTTTGGCATTCCCACTTCAGAATCTTCGTCAGTGCTTTTTCAAACTGCATTTTTTCATCTGCTCCTGATTCATCATAATTTGAACAAATAAATACTCAGAAACACAGTTTTAATCTTAAATTATTCTATATACATACCCTCCATTATGAGAAAAATGCCAGTCGAACATGTTAAAAAAACCAATATTTTAACTAAATCGTATTTATTTGGGAGCGTCAAAGCCCAGAGTATTACGTTTACCACGGGGACCACTGTTTCTTCACCTTCCACATATTTTTCCAGCTCTTTGCTCTGCTTTTGGTATTTCTCTATCGTCTCATCCTCCTCCTGCCTGTTGGTGCATCACTTGGGATTGCTACTTCTATCACTCCAGTCTTTTTTTCTCTTTCTTGTCCTGCACTACTATGTCTGTTCCTTTAGCCATAACCATTTTGTCTGTGTCTGGAAGCCCACAGGATCTTAGCTTGGTCATTCTCAATAGGGGGCGTCTTTGCACAGCCTGCACCTAGAGTCCAACCTGGTGAGGTAGATCTTGGCCACTATTGATCCTGTATTTAGAGGCTTCTCCTGTGCTGCCATGATTAGTGGCTCTGTTCTGTCTTTCAGTAGAGTTTTTTTCAGCCACTGGGAAGATTTTCCGATATCGATCACTGCTTTTATTTGCTGGTGATCCGTATGGTGCAGGAGTTTGTCCTTTCATGACAATTCCTGTGGATTTTTTTTGGTTCTAAGAAGAAAAATCAAAACACCTATCCCCACAGAAAAGCCCATGTGTTTTATATTCAAAGAGAAAAAAAATATATAACAACTTTCCAAGCTAGTTTACATTTCTTTCTTTTCACATAAATTTTGGACATATTAGTTTTTGAATAATAAAAGATTTAAAAGTTTATTTTTTTTGTCTCACTCCTCGAGAAATATTCCATTTGTAAATGCTACAAGATGTGGCTCAGGGTGTAATGACAGTTTAAACAAACATCATTTGATGAACAGGATCTGGAGTGGTGGGCAAATATGACATTTTCAATCTCAGCAGTGCTCCGTCAAAAGAAAAAATCATGCTATTAGTCACGGAATCTGATTAATTGGCACTTAAGCACTTTTACACTATCAAGATTTCATGCGAAAAAGAAAAACATGTCTTTACTCAAAGCCTAAGATTGTAATATTTACAGAACATTGTCAAGTTGGGTTTTGAAACAAATCTGTGGTATTTGTTAAAAAATTTAATTTGGGGTTCAGCCCCTTCCATTTTTAAAGACAACTTGAGTATTCACAAACAACTTGGGATAAAAAGCAGCAAATCAAATGTAGTGTCTTTCTGTCTTTTTAGGAGATTTAAATAAGCTCTTTTTGAACTGTTTTAGATCTCTGTAAAGAAAAAAAAAAGTTTTGTGGGTTTTACTTATAACTGTGTTTGTCAGGCTGAGGTATTTGTGATAAAAACAAACAGATGTAACTGCATTACTGCACAAACTGTTTTCGGAGTCATAGATGTGACAAAAAAGAGATTGGGAATAACTATTTATTTACAATTAATCAGGTCTAAAACGGTTGTCTTAAGTTAGATTAAAGATAAAGTCACAGAAGTATTTAGTTATTTTTCCACATTTTTGAATGTTGTTAATGAAAAATTGCTCAAATATATACTTCTGTCTTTTTTTATTTTGTCTATTAAGGCTACCATCTAAAACACACAAGGCATGTTAGGTCTGTTCAAGAATAACTAAACGCATATAGCCCATGGTGTTCACACTGGAAAGGCAGGGAGGGGCTTCTTCTTAATTTTCTGCTATTTATTAGCCATTTACTGTCAATAGAGATGGACAGAGCTGGGGCGTGAAGTCACCCATGGGAAATATCTTACAGCAGAAGGAAGACAATTTTTTCGTGATACAGGAATTGCTATTTAGAACTAGTACACAGTGATTGGTTCACGTCAAACTGAGTCAATGCTTCTCTGGCAACTTTTGACGCCTATCATGAGTGAGCTTATTGGAAGTCCACACCCCTTCTACTGAAAGTGGCTCGGGAGAATCTGTCAATCAAACGTTTGATCTGATTGATCAGTTTATAACTGGAGAAAAAATGTATTGAAAAAAAAATTAGGTTTAGCAAGAGGATGTTAAGAGAAAGGTAGCAGAGCAAGAATGGCTATCCTGACAAATACAGCGACAGAGTAATTGTTTTTTTCTGTAGAAGTCTGTGGGATTTTTGCTTCTTGCAGCCAGCAGGCACTTCCTAATTGAATCATGAGGGTGGGACCCCAAGAAGAGGAGAAGGGGGATGGTCACCGCGACACCTGCAGCAGGAGGAGACGCAGTGGACTTGGAACCCGACATCCCGATGGAGACCGTGGATGGAAGCCCAGAGTTGTTTGATCCGGCGGGGACGTGGATTATGTTCCGGCGGCGGCGGGTGTCGGGGCATCTACTCACTGCGTCTCTCAGGAGCTACAGGCGTTTGGTGGAAGATGAAGCTCCAGATGACGGGTGGACTTCTCTCCTAGTCCGTGAAGCAGCAACAGGGCGAGGATTTTCACTGCTGAGTGGAGAAACTCCTGCCAAGACGTCCTCAGATGATGGAGCAGACAGATATTCAAAGCGGTTGCAGAGAAGGAGGCCATCCCGGTCCGAGGCTTTGTTCCTGCGGCAAACCACTTTGGTCCACTGTTGTTTTGGTGTGGAGACATTTATTCATAATTTATTTCATATATTCGCAGAAAAATTGATTCTTAAATAAGAAATACGCTTTCATGAAAAAAATGATAATTAGTAGAGTTCAAAAAAACCTCAGTACAAAAGCTGCATCAAAATACAAAATGTTCATGTGGTTCATCCTCATTTAGATGAAACTACACTAATGAACGAATAGCAAATGAGTAAGTCAAGCTTCTCTTTTGTGCTTTGTTATTAAGGCAACAGCAAAACCAGAGGTCCGCAACCTCTAACAGAACCATCTGGTTCAGTTTCTTACAGACAGAACTGACCTGCAAAATCTCACCATACATTCTTACATACAATGCTATACTATACATACAAAAAATACAATGTTAATCTGCATTAGGCCAATTATTCTTAACATTTAACTGTTAAATATTCACAATAATTAAACTATAACTGATTATGTTTTCCAACCGGCCATATAACAATTTTGATGTAAGGTCCTTTCAAAATAAAATTTAGGGTCAAAGAGATCAAAAGTAGTAAATGAACTCTCACTTATTATGATGCAATTCTCTCATTTATTAACTTTTCTTCTGAACAGAAACTCCATGTTCTGCTGTGCAGCAGAAGATAAGAACATGTGGTTTAACCTTAATCTAAAAAGAAACAGATCCAATGTATTTAATCCTCATTTTACTGTCATCTGACATGTTTTTATAAAACTAGAAGGCCTCATAATTTAATGTCATGTCAGGAGTGGTTAACAACAAATTTATTTCACTATTTTAAGATCACCTCAATAAAAAATAAAGTGACACAATGTAATTAACAAACCCATTATTGATACACAATAAAACAAAAACAAATTAATCTAGTTTGAAGCTCCATGCAAACACGTTTGGTGAAACATTTGAACAAAAACTCAAACTCCGAGGGCCCCTCCCTATGGAAGCCCAAACTGTTCATAATTAAATAAATAAATAAATACAACATTATTTAATCAAGCAACACTCCAATAAAAGTCTTTTCAATAAATAATTGACCATTTTATTATGAAATACATTTCATTAAAATTTAAATGGACCATTTTATTATGAAATATATTTCATTTTTACTTTAAAACATAATTTTTGTGTTAAAAACATTTCATAATAAAAATATATATCACAATCATTTTTTTTTCTTGTTGGTTATTATTATAATCATGTGGGGGGTTTTTTATAGAAACTTTTATTTCAAAAATACTGTTTTCCAAAGTGTCCTTTTTATTTCACAATGCTGTTTTTCAGAACGACGTATTTGTTTCATGATGAGCTTTTTCCGAATAATGACTCTGTCTGTCAATCAAACCAGACAAGGCGGGGACATGTTTGTGATTGGCTACTCCTTTAATCAGACATTAGCAGCAGCACCAACTACATCGATCGAGTGTTCCTTCAGCGAACGTGATGGTGCAGTACACACTCCTCAGTCTCAGTGAAATGCGTCCCTATTCCACGGCTTTGCACCCTGGGAATACCGTGCATAGTATACGCCAAACACGGTTTTTGCGTGCATATGATACGCAGTTGCAGCCCATTCAAAACAACAGGAACGGCTTTTAGGTTTCGTTTTGATCACGTGGTCGGATGTTTAGGTTTCTCCGGATCACGTGACTTTTGAGTTTCTTTCGGTCTATCACCGGCTAACAATATGGCGGTAGATCCACTACTTTTTTGGTGTAAAATCCCTCAGAATAAAATATTTTGTGGACTAATCTTTATTTTGGTAATATTTCTAGCGAGAAATGTATCCCGTTACTATCACGACATGCATTTATTTTTGTGGACATACAGTTCGTAGTTTGTCTGTTTTGCTTGACTTTCGGGCTCAAATAATTAGTAAAGTAGAATCGTCTGGGGTGCACGGAACAATCACGGAACCGGGCGATCAGCAGGATTTGGGACCCGACCCGCATCGGTGCCGGGTCAAGGTTAGGGTTAAGGAAGGTTCGGAGAACCTGCCCGGAACCTTTTTAAATCGGCCCCGAATGACTTCTGTAAAGCTAGAACGTGATCACAGTCTTTCTACTTCCGGTCCAGGAGACGGTTAAACGTGATCCCGAAACGAAGATTATCAAGCATCAAATAATGTTTCTTTAATTTCTGCCTCATAAACAAACACAAATGTCGGTTATTTTAAGTGACAATAACAGTGATGCTTTCAGACAAAATGAAGAAAGATAAACACAATTGTGTTATTTTTTGCCATTCTTTTTATTTTATTATTTAATTGTTACTATGGCACGGTATCCAAGGGTGCAAGCCGTGGATATGTACGCATTTCACTGAGACTGAGGAGTGTGTACTGCACCATCACGTTCGCTGAAGGAACACTCGATCGATGTAGTTGGTGCTGCTGCTAATGTCTGATTAAAGGAGTAGCCAATCACAAACGTGTCCCCGCCTTGTCTGGTTTGATTGACAGACAGAGTCATTATTCGGAAAAAGCTCATCATGAAACAAATACGTCGTTCTGAAAAACAGCATTGTGAAATAAAAAGGACACTTTGGAAAACAGTATTTTTGAAATAAAAGTTTCTACAAAAAAAAAAAAAAAACACATGATATATAATAACCAACACGAAAAAAAATGATTGTGATATATATTTTTATTATGAAATGTTTTTAACATAAAAATTATGTTTTAAAGTAAAAATGAAATATATTTCATAATAAAATGGTCCATTTAAATTTTAATGAAATATATTTCATAATAAAATGGTCCATTTAAATTTTAATGAAATATATTTCATAATAAAATGGTCCATTTAAATTTTAATGAAATGTATTTCATAATAAAATGGTCAATTATTTATTGAAAAGACTTTTATTGGAGTGTTGCTTGATTAAATAATGTTGTAGTTATTTATTTAATTATGAACAGTTTGGGCTTCCATACCTCCCTACCTGTGTGCGCGGCTGTTACGTGCACGAGCAGGCCCTGCTTTTCACACAGACACGCACACAGAAAATGGATACCAGTGCACCCACACGCAAACCCGCCCCGCTTGCTGCGATGATCCAATTGGACCGAACCATTTTAAAACAAACATGGGGCCTCTGCCCAGATCACCGTGTCTTGTACGGCCGCTTTTTGCGAGGCAATATGCATCGACTGTTGATGCCCTCCAGCAAAGGCGTCAGAAGATCACTCTTCGACTTAAACTCAGAGAGTTTCTGGATGTCTTTTTTGAGGTTAGTGATCAGTGTGTTAGCTCTTGGTGTTCCACTGGCGACGGTGCTGGGAGACACAGCAGGTGCATCGGCGGCCATCTTGTTTCCTCCATCGAGCTAAATAGACGACAATATTGCAGTAAAAAAAAAAAAGTTAAAGTGAAGTTAAACCTAAGTTCATTCATTCATTCATTCATTTTCCTTGCCGCTTTATCCCTTTCGGGGTCGCGGGGATGCCGGAGCCTACCCCGGCTGCTGATGGGCGAAGGCAGGGTTTACCCTGGACAATTCGCCAGTCTGTCGCAGGGCCATAAACCTAAGTTAAAGACAATTCGAAAGTTAAAGTAAGCGTTCTAAATTTGATGTCAGACTTCTAAATTTGAAGTCAGAGTTCTAGAATTAAAGTCGGAGTTCTAAAGTTAAAGACAGAACCCTACATTTAAAGTCGGACATGTACATTTAAAGTCATAGTTCTAAAGTAAAAGTCAGAATACTAAATTTTAGCTAATAACTTCAAATTTGGATTTCTGACTCAAAATTTAAAGTCAGAATTTTAAAGTTCAATTCAGCAGTCTAAATTTGAAGTCAGAGGTTTAAATTTAGGTCAGAGTTCTAGAATTCAAGTCAAAGTTTTAAATTTTGTCATGATTAAAAGACAGGAGATGTTGACGAGTTGGACAGTGAGATGTTTATTAAAGTTTTGGTTCGAAGGTCCAGGTAGGTTGGGGAAGGAAACGATCAAGCAGAGCGGAGACCAGGCAGGCAGGGATGGATCCAGGCAAAAGGAAACTAACAGAGAAAAAGATTCAAATCAGACACAGTAAGCAAAAGGGGCCGGGGGCAGACTCAAACGTGGGCTCAATACCACTTGAGGTAAGCAGACAAACTGGTATTGAGAAGCTGAATGAACCGGTTCTAAATACTGTTGGTACTGAGTCGCAGGTGTGCCAGGATTCCCTGCTGCATCCTGGACACCTGTGGAGGAGAGGGAGAAAAACGGCGAGCGGAAACCAAACAAAAACTGGACCAGAAGAGGGCGGCAGAGGAGCGGGAACTGTCCAGACCTGACAAATTTAAGGTCAGAGTTATAGAATTCAAGTCAGTGATTTAAATTTAGAGTCAGATTTCGAGAATCCACTTCAGAGGTTTAAATTTAAAGTCAGAGTTCTACAATCCACTTCAGAGGTTTAACTTTAAAGTCAGAGTTCTAGAATCCACTTCAGAGGTTTTAAATTTAAAAGATTCCAGATGTTCTAGAATCCACTTCAGAGGTTTAAATTTTACAGTCGGAGTTCTAGAATCCACTTCAGAGGTTAAATTACAGTCAGGTTCTAGAATCCCACTTCAGGGTTTACGTTTACAGTCAGAGTTCTAGAATCCACTTCAGAGGTTTAAATTTAAAGTCAGGGTCTAGAATCCACTTCAGAGGTTTAAAATTTACATGTCAGAGTTCTAGAATCCACTTCAGAGTTTAAAAATTTAACAGTCAGAGGTTCTAGAATCCACATCAGAGGTTTTAAATTTACAGTCAGGTTTCTAGAATCCACTTCAGAGTTAAATTTAGAGTCAGGGTTCTAGAATCCACTTCAGAGGTTTAAATTTACAGTTAGAGTTCAAGAATCCACTTCAGAGGTTTAAATTTACAGTCAAGGAGTTTCTAGAAATCCACTTCAGAGGTTACATTTTCAGTCAAAGTTCTAGAATCCACTTCAGAAGTTTACATTTACAGTCAGGGTTCTAGACCACTTCAGAGGTTTAAATTTACAGTCAGAGTTCTTGAATTCCATTTCAGAGTTTTAAATTTTAAAGTCAGAGTTCTAGAATCCACTTCAGAAGTTTAAATTTACAGTCAGAGTTCTAGAATCCTATTCAGAGGTTTAAATCTACAGTCAGAGTTCTAGAATCCACTTCAGAGTTTAAATTTAAAGTCAGAGTTCTAGAATCCACTTCAGAGGTTTAAATTTAATTCAGAGGTTTAATTTACAGTCAGAAGTTCTAGAATCCACTTCAGAGGTTTAAATTTAAAAGTCAGAGTTCTAGAATCCACTTCAGAGGTTTAAATTTACAGTCAGAGTTCTAGAATCCACTTCAGAGGTTTAAATTTAAAATCAGGGTTCTAGAATACTAGTCAGAGGTTTAAATTTACAGTCAGGGTTCTAGAATCCACTTCAGAGGTTTAAATTTACAGTCAGAGTTCTAGAATCCACTTCAGAGGTTTAAATTTACAGTCAGAGTTCTAGAATCCACTTCAGAAGTTTAAATTTACAGTCAGGGTTCTAGAATCCACTTCAGAGGTTTAAATTTACAGTCAGAGTTCTAGAATCCACTTCAGAGGTTTAAATTTAAAGTCAGAGTTCTAGAATCCACTTCAGAGGTTTAAATTTACAGTCAGAGTTCTAGAATCCACTTCAGAGGTTTAAATTTACAGTCAGGGTTCTAGAATCCACTTCAGAGGTTTAAATTTAAAATCAGAGTTCTAGAATCCACTTCAGAGGTTTAAATTTACAGTCAGGGTTCTAGAATCCACTTCAGAGGTTTAAATTTAAAATCAGAGTTCTAGAATCCACTTCACAGGTTTAAATTTACAGTCAGAGTTCTAGAATCCACTTCAGAGGTTTAAATTTACAGTCAGGGTTCTAGTATCCACTTCAGAGGTTTAAATTTACAGTCAGAGTTCTAGAATCCACTTCAGATGTTTAAATTTACAGTCAGAGTTCTAGAATCCACTTCAGAGGTTTAAATTTAAAATCAGAGTTCTAGAATCCACTTCAGACGTTTAAATATACAGTCAGAGTTCTAGAATCCACTTCAGAGGTTTAAATTTAGAGTCAGGGTTCTAGAATCCACTTCAGAGGTTTAAATTCACAGTCAGGGTTCTAGAATCCACTTCAGAGGTTTAAATTTACAGTCAGAGTTCTAGAATCCACTTCAGAGGTTTAAATTTACAGTCAGAGTTCTAGAATCCACTTCAGAGGTTTAAATTTACAGTCAGAGTTCTAGAATACACTTCAGAGGTTTAAATTTACAGTCAGAGTTCTAGAATACACTTCAGAGTTTAAATTTACAGTCAGAGTTCTAGAATCCACTTCAGAGGTTTAAATTTAAAATCAGGGTTCTAAATACTAGTCAGAGGTTTAAATTTAAAGTCAGGGTTCTAGAATCCACTTCAGAGGTTTAAATTAAAATCAGAGTTCTAGAATCCACTTCAGAGGTTTAAATTTACAGTCAGAGTTCTAGAATCCACTTCAGAGGTTTAAATTTACAGTCAGAGTTCTAGAATCCACTTCAGAGGTTTAAATTTACAGTCAGAGTTCTAGAATCCACTTCAGAGGTTTAAATTTACAGTCTGGGTTCTAGAATCCACTTCAGAGGTTTAAATTTAAAATCAGAGTTCTAGAATCCACTTCAGACGTTTAAATTTACAGTCAGAGTTCTAGAATCCACTTCAGAGGTTTAAATTTAGAGTCAGGGTTCTAGAATCCACTTCAGAGGTTTAAATTTACAGTCAGGGTTCTAGAATCCACTTCAGAGGTTTAAATTTACAGTCAGGGTTCTAGTATCCACTTCAGAGGTTTAAATTTACAGTCAGAGTTTCTAGAATCCACTTCAGATGTTTAAATTTACAATCATTCTAGAATCAGGGTTCAGAATTCCACTTCAGAGGTTTAAATTAAAGTCAGAGTTCTAGAATCCACTTCAGACGTTTAAATTTACGAGTCATGACAGTTTCTAGAATCCACTTCAGAGGTTTAAATTTGAAGAGTCAGGGTTCTCAGAATCCACTTCACAGACGGAAATTTAAAATTCAAGTCAGTCAGGGTTCTAGAATCCACGCTTCAGAGGTGTTAAATTTTACAGTCAGAGTTCTAGAATCCACTTCAGAGAGGTTTAAATTTACAGAATCTGGGTTCTAGAATCCACTTCAGAGGTTTAAAATTTACGAGTCTAGAATCAGGTTCCTAGAATAAGCACATTTAAAGAAGGAGTTTAAAAATTATTCAAGTTTAGAATCAAGATTCATAGAATACACATTCAGAAGGTTTTAAATTTACAAGATCAGAGTTCTAAGAATCGACACTTCAGAGGTTTAAATTTAAATCAGGGTTCTAAAATACATAAGATCCACAGAGTTTAAATTTAAAGTCAAGTGGTTCTATTAGATCAGCAATTCAGAGTTTAATTGATAAAATTGTAAAACAGTCAGAGTTCCTAGAATCCACTTCAGAGGTTGTAAAAATTTACAGTCAGAGGTTATAAGATGACCACGTTCAAGAGGTTTAAATTTATACAGTCAGAGAAGTTCTAAGAATGACACTTCAGAGGTCTTTAAAATTTAGTAGTCAGAGTTCTTTAGAATCCACTTCAGAGTTTAAATTTAAAATCAGAGTTCTAGAATCCACTTCACAGGTTTAATTTACAGTCAGAGTTCTAGAATCCACTTCAGTGGTTTAAATTTACAGTCAGAGTTCTAGAATCCACATCAGAGGTTTAAATTTAAAATCAGGGTTCTAGAATACTAGTCAGAGGTTTAAATTTACAGTCAGGGTTCTAGAATCCACTTCAGAGGTTTAAATTTACAGTCAGAGTTCTAGAATCCACTTCAGAGGTTTAAATTTACAGTCTGGGTTCTAGAATCCACTTCAGAGGTTTAAATTTACAGTCAGAGTTCTAGAATCCACTTCAGAGGTTTAAATTTACAGTCAGAGTTCTAGAATCCACTTCAGTGGTTTAAATTTAAAATCAGGGTTCTAGAATCCACTTCAGACGTTTTAAATTTACAGTCAGAGTTCTAGAATCCACTTCAGAGGTTTAAATTTACAGTCAGGGTTCTAGAATCCACTTCAGAGGTTTAAATTTACAGTCAGAGTTCTAGAATCCACTTCAGAGGTTTAAATTTACAGTCAGAGTTCTAGAATCCACTTCAGAGGTTTAAATTTACAGTCTGGGTTCTAGAATCCACTTCAGAGGTTTAAATTTACAGTCTGGGTTCTAGAATCCACTTCAGAGGTTTAAATTTACAGTCAGAGTTCTAGAATCCACTTCAGTGGTTTAAATTTACAGTCAGAGTTCTAGAATCCACATCAGAGGTTTAAATTTAAAATCAGGGTTCTAGAATACTAGTCAGAGGTTTAAATTTACAGTCAGGGTTCTAGAATCCACTTCAGAGGTTTAAATTTAAAATCAGAGTTCTAGAATCCACTTCAGACGTTTAAATTTACAGTCAGAGTTCTAGAATCCACTTCAGAGGTTTAAATTTAGAGTCAGGGTTCTAGAATCCACTTCAGAGGTTTAAATTTACAGTCAGAGTTCTAGAATCCACTTCAGAGGTTTAAATTTACAGTCAGGGTTCTAGAATCCACTTCAGAGGTTTAAATTTAAAGTCAGGGTTCTAGAATCCACTTCAGAGGTTTAAATTTACAGTCAGAGTTCTAGAATCCATTTCAGAGGTTTAAATTTACAGTCAGAGTTCTAGAATCCATTTCAGAGGTTTAAATTTACAGTCAGGTTCTAGAATCCACTTCAGAGGTTAAATTTAAATCAGAGTTCTAGAATCCACTTCAGAGGTTTAAATTTACAGTCAGAGTTCTAGAATCCACTTCAGAGGTTTAAATTTAAAGTCAGAGTTCTAGAATCCACTTCAGAGGTTTAAATTTACAGTCAGAGTTCTAGAATCACATTCAGAGGTTTAAATTTAAAATCAGGGTTCTAGAATACTAGTCAGAGGTTTAAATTTACAGTCAGGGTTCTAGAATCCACTTCAGAGGTTTAAATTTAAAATCAGAGTTCTAGAATCCACTTCAGACGTTTAAATTTACAGTCAGGGTTCTAGAATCCACTTCAGAGGTTTAAATTTACAGTCAGGGTTCTAGAATCCACTTCAGAGGTTTAAATTTACAGTCAGAGTTCTAGAATCCACTTCAGAGGTTTAAATTTACAGTCAGAGTTCTAGAATCCACTTCAGAGGTTTAAATTTACAGTCTGGGTTCTAGAATCCACTTCAGAGGTTTAAATTTACAGTCAGAGTTCTAGAATCCACATCAGAGGTTTAAATTTAAAATCAGGGTTCTAGAATACTAGTCAGAGGTTTAAATTTACAGTCAGGGTTCTAGAATCCACTTCAGAGGTTTAAATTTACAGTCAGAGTTCTAGAATCCACTTCAGAGGTTTAAATTTACAGTCTGGGTTCTAGAATCCACTTCAGAGGTTTAAATTTACAGTCTGGGTTCTAGAATCCACTTCAGAGGTTTAAATTTACAGTCAGAGTTCTAGAATCCACTTCAGTGGTTTAAATTTACAGTCAGAGTTCTAGAATCCACATCAGAGGTTTAAATTTAAAATCAGGGTTCTAGAATACTAGTCAGAGGTTAAATTTACAGTCAGGGTTCTAATTCCACTTCAGAGGTTTAAATTTAATCAGAGTTCTAGAATCCACTTCAGACGTTTAAATTTACAGTCAGAGTTCTAGAATCCACTTCAGAGGTTTAAATTTAGAGTCAGGGTTCTAGAATCCACTTCAGAGGTTTAAATTTAAAATCAGAGTTCTAGAATCCACTTCAGAGTTTAAATTTACAGTCAGGTTCTAAGAATCCACTTCAGAGGTTTAAATTTAAAGTCAGGGTTCTAGAATCCACTTCAGAGGTTTAAATTTACAGTCAGAGTTCTAGAATCCATTTCAGAGGTTTAAATTTACAGTCAGGGTTCTAGAATCCACTTCAGAGGTTTAAATTTACAGTCAGGTTCTAGAATCCACTTCAGAGGTTTAATTTTAAAATCAGAAGTTCTAGAATCCACTTCACAGGTTAAATTTACAGTTCAGAGTTCTAGAATCCACTTCAGAGGTTTAAATTTAAAATCAGAGTTCTAGAATCCACTTCACAGGTTTAAATTTACAGTCAGAGTTCTAGAATCCACTTCAGAGGTTTAAATTTAAAGTCAGAGTTCTAGAATCCACTTCAGAGGTTTAAATTTACAGTCAGAGTTCTAGAATCCACTTCAGAGGTTTAAATATAAAATCAGGTTCTAAAATACTAGTCAGAGGTTTAAATTACAGTCAGGGTTCTAGAATCCACTTCAGGGTTTAAATTTAAAATCAGAGTTCTAGAATCCACTTCAGAGGTTAAATCTTACAGTCAGAGTTCTAGAATCCACTTCAGAGGTTTAAATTTACAGTCAGGGTTCTAGAATCCACTTCAGAGGTTTAAATTTACAGTCAGGGTTCTAGTATCCACTTCAGAGGTTTAAATTTACAGTCAGAGTTCTAGAATCCACTTCAGAGGTTTAAATTTACAGTCAGAGTTCTAGAATCCACTTCAGAGGTTTAAATTTAGTCTCGGGTTCTAGAATCCACTTCAGAGGTTTAAATTTACAGTCAGAGTTCTAGAATCCACTTCAGAGGTTTAAATTTACAGTCAGAGTTCTAGAATCCACTTCAGAGGTTTAAATTTAAAATCAGGGTTCTAGAATACTAGTCAGAGGTTTAAATTTACAGTCAGGGTTCTAGAATCCACTTCAGAGGTTTAAATTTAAAATCAGAGTTCTAGAATCCACTTCAGACGTTTAAATTTACAGTCAGAGTTCTAGAATCCACTTCAGAGGTTTGAAATTTACAGTCAGAGTTCTAGAATCCACATCAGAGGTTTAATTTAAAATCAGGCTTCTAGAATACTAGTCAGAGGTTTAAATTAACAGTCAGGGTTCTAGAATCCACTTCAGAGGGTTTTAAATTTAAAATCAGAGTTCTAGAATCCACTTCAGACGTTTTAATTTACAGTCAAGTTCTAGAAATCCACTCAGAGGTTTAAATTAGAGTCAGGGTTCTAGAATCCACTTCAGAGGTTTAAATGTACAGTCAGGTTCTAGAATCCACTTCAGAGGTTTAAATTTACAGTCAGAGTTCTAGAATCCACTCTCAGAGGTTTAAATTTACAGTCTGGTTCTAGAATCCCCTTCAGAGGTTTAAATTTACAGTCAGAGTTCTAGAATCCACTTCAGAGGTTTTAAATTTACAGTCAGGTTCTAGAATCCACTTCCAGAGGTTTAATTTAAGTCAGGGTTCTAGAATCCACTTCAGAGGTTTAAATTTACAGTCAGAGTTCTAGAATTCATTTTCAGAGGTTTAAATTT